>OZ022508.1:28800989-29333432 GCA_963989385.1 Ctena decussata | reverse complement strand
CAGGGCCTCATGGCCCTCTTGTTTTAAAAGGGCGCATTTTTATCATCTTTGAAAGAGGTATACCATAAAGACACTGCAGAATTTTAGTTTAGTAGGCCGTAATTTATATATCGTCAGTCTTTGGTTTGTTTTTATTTTTGCTACTTAAAGACAATGCCCAGGCAATGTTGTCCTGTAAATATCGCGGAAATTATTTTAAATCTGGGTTCCATACTGGCCCGGGAATATGGATTATATAGCAAATCCACAGTAGCAAATTCCCCCTTTCTACCAAAAATTAAATGATTTCGTAATGAAAACAAGTGTATTAGCATTCAAAATCTTGTCAGCAAGAGCATTTACATGGGTCAACGAAAACCTGTCAATAAATTCAAATTAATGCCAAAAACGAAGCCTCTACAAGCTTTTAAAAATGACGTTAACGTATATTTCAATAACGTCATAAGAATTGCGCATTGCTTTGCCAGGAATAAATCGATAACAGTTGCCACTTATCTGTCTTTTGTATGAATAGTGTAGGCAACAATGGACAACCAACTGACAAAGATTAATTTTGTATTTGCAATGATATTTGACTTGAATGCCCAACACTGAAATGATTTTACATATGAAAATAGCCCAGTGGTATGACAGGGGCCTTATAAAATGCGTTGTAAGACAATATGGAAAGGTGTTTTTGTACAGCGTTTGGTATCATTGTAACGACAAAATGTAGTGTTTTCAGCATATGCATAGCATATGTGCCCAGTTTTCCCCTAAACAAAGTTATAAGGTCATTTGCATTACTTTTCGAACACCCCTCGTAAGCATGGTAAAGAAAGTGTTCCCGATTTAACATTTCTTCAACAGAGTTGTTTATGCTCTATTAATTTGTGTGGCCACATAGTTGAATATATTACATATCTAGAGGATCAAAAGGATGCATTTATCCATGACATTACTAGTGTGTTAATAGACGAAAAGGTTATGTGTGTGTTTATGTGTGTGTGTTTGAGTGCACTTTTATTTCACTAAACGTCAGTCTAATGGTCGATCATGCCAAGCCCCTTACTCTGGTGCTGTAAACATGCTATATGGACTCACCATATCTACGCTCGTAATCATGATGTGTATAAAGATCAAAGAGCAGTTTAAAACATCCTTCACGGGCATAAACACAGTTTTCGTGACTACCTAAAACGCGTTAGTTCTTTATACCCCGCCCCACAATAGTTGCGGGACATTATGATATACCTTCCGGTGTCGCAATATGTAACCTTTGATGTTAAACATATCTGTGAAATTCATTTAGATTTCATAAACAGTAAAGAAATTACAGACCAAAAAACATTTTTCTAATACGAACAAGGACAGTCTCTGTTAGAAATGGACGGATTTTGCCCATTGACAATGCCATACCACTCATCCCCGATAACAATATGTATGCAAAATTTGAAGAAAACTCAAGTTATCGATCGGAAATGATCAGCATATTGTGACAAAGGACCGTCAATATTACCTTTCCAGTTCCTGAGTTATCCGCCCTTGATAGATCTGAAACATGTTGTTTTACAAATGTACCTGTAATTTTTTTACTGTATGGAACATCTGGATGAAACTTCAGAGATATGTTTCACATCAAAGGTTTTATATTGTTAACTTCCGTGACACACATAATGTGACACACATTATGTAACCTTTGATTTAAAAAAAATCTGCGAATGTCAGACATCATAAACAGTTAAGGAATAACAGGCCAGGAACCATTTTCCCAATAGTACAAGGATGGTAACTCTGTTAAAATGGACAGATTATGCCCATTAACATGAAAAATAGCTTATGATCCGTGTTTCTTGTTTAGCTCACCTGCGCCATAGGCTGAGGGTGAGCTATTTTGATCATCCATTGTCCGACGTCCGTCCTCCGTCGTGTGCCTTCCGTCATGCGTCGTCAACAATTTGCTTTAAATGACATTTTCTCTGAACACGCTAGGCCTAGGGCTTTGATATGTAATATGAAGCATTGTCTAATAAATCTCAACCAAGTTTGTTCAAATAGTGGCCCTGGGGTCCAAAATGGCCCTGGGGCAGAGTGCCGCAAGGCTTAGATGCTTGGCACTTGGTATGTAGATACAGCTACTTTGGCCATTCCTGTTCTTGAATTTACTGCCCCCAATGTCTTTGAAAAATGGGGATTTAATCTGTAGTTAGTTTACTATATGGAATATCTTGTTGAAACTTCACAGGAACAAAAACCACTGCATGTTACATACTGTTACCAAATGAGGAGTAGTCTTATCTTTCCTCTCGAGTTATTTTCCCTTCATGAATCTGAACACATTCTTAGAAATCTGATAAGACTGCTGATGTATGAATAGTTTATATTTATATCTATTTACAGTTAGGATAGCATATCTCTGTCTATCCCAATTCTGTGGCTATTTCATTATTATGCATGTCAAAAAATGCCTCGCAGTTGCAGGGTATCATGCCTGCCTGCAATGCTTTCATTGTCATATGACGTCGCTGTTATTCAGTGGATAGCGTCGTGTCATAAAAATCGTATTACCTCACATGTAATAAAATTTTGGCTCGTATATGTAACGTCATTGACAATGACCATGTCAGCAAACGTTTTCATATTGAAATAGTATAGGCAAAAAACAACAAAGAAAAAAAACATTAAAGGGCCATATGATAAAATGAATCTTACACTTTATTCATTTCAAATGAAATTTACGAACTCGCCGAATGCTTGTTTCAAGTTAAAGGCAAAAAATATATATATATATATATATAAATTTAAAGCGTAATATGATTAACAGAATCTTATATTCGTGGTCGTTTCATATGAAATTTATGAAACTCGCTGGAGGCTTGTTTTATAAAATACATATGAAATGACCACAAGTGTAAGATCCTCTATATTCCGTTAATCCTAGTTATGATATTTGTTTTCAGTGATATAATACGTGTCAATCTAGAGGACGTTTCTGAACAAATAACGTTTGCCACCATTTCCAGCGCAAACAGAACTACTGCGATGGCGGTTTATTCGAGTGACGTTTTACAACAAAAAGGTATGCGGTTTTCAACAAACAAAACTTGACTTTGCATAAAATGGGTCGCTAGGCACTGAGAGAGTAGCAAATACTAAAATCAGCTAACCAGTCTGCACATTTGCTTCAAACTGAGCTGTCATATTTTTTAAATACCTTTGATTCCTTAGGATATTCAGTTTAAGTGGTCAAAGTATCAAATTCATATATCCGAGTTCATAAATCATATAAACATTGAGAATTCCGAAATATATAAGGTACACAGCCAGGGACCCTAAAACAGATGACTGATCAGGTGCTCGTAAGAGTAAGCAGCAACTGCCTATTACCATTGTAACGACTTGGCAGTGGTTACAAGAAAGATGGAAGTAAACCAGCAACAAGCCTGTTTTAAAACTGAAAAAAAATTATTTACATGAGCAGCAATATAAAACAATAAATAATCAATCAAAGAAAATGTAATTTACAATACATTTTTATCCTAAATGTCTCTCAGAATATTTTAAACACAAGCCCTTTAACAGTTTTGAATCTCAGATGAATAAGTCAGTTGTATGAGCATAAATTTCTGAAATCCAAAAATGAGAGTCACAGAGTAATCTAGTTAATTCCAGTTTAAACTTATTTAACTATTAACTGGTGGAAGTTTACAGTGACACTCCTTTAAAACTTTATGTTCTTTATCTATTATCTAAGAACATTCAGGAATAAACCAGAGATAGATTTTACCAAAAGGTTCTCAATTCTGATATAATTTTAAACCAGAGGATTCTAAAGGTTTTAATAAGAGTGTTCTACCAATTTTCTTCAGTACTAAAATAAGATATTATAGAAAATTCTCGAAATACGAACTATCTTGAGAGTTCCGCAAGTTTCCTGAAGCTTCCACAACCTTTGTTTGACCAGTGGGAGCGAATATCTGACGTTTCCAGACAATTCTTTTTATCTTAGGGTATCACCGGTTTTTCTAGAATGTTTAAAGTACATTTAGTCCATGCAAATTAACGATCTTTTCCCAAAACCCGAAACAAATTGCAAAGGAATGTGTTGTTGCTGTTTTTTACATTTTTGTAGGGAACAAACATTCATACACGGCATACGAAAAGTAGGATAAAACCGGAAAATACAAAATTATTTTTTCTGCATGTCACGAGAGCTTAATTGCGTGTTAAATAAACCAATTTCCTGTGATATACTAAATGACATAATCTTGTTGCTGTGTTTTACTTCTAAGAAAATCAACTGTCTCTGCCAGAATTGAATCTAAAACCTTAAGATTAAATATGTCATAATTCCTTGTTAAATGTTATGTCATCTAAGAATGAAATTGGTAAACATTTCCCCACCCACTTTAATTTGCCTGTAAATCTAATGTGTATCTTTGCATGTCAGTGAGATATATGTCATACTGATGACTTTGCTTAGCATAAACATGCTACAAGTTGGAATACTGATCTCTGAAGGCATGAGAAGCCCGAAAAAGGCACATAGAACAGAAAACTACATGCATAAGATAACAAACAGTACAACATAGTTATGAATAGTCTTAGTACATTTCCTTTCTCATAGGAAAATTGCCTTTGAATATTGATTTCAGTCAGAGGATACTATATATGTTGCTCCTTTGTTGGAGAAATAGAAGATCTTATAGGAATCTCTGTATTACGCAATTTATTACTTGTGTTGGTAAAAACGGTAAGAACGGAGGCTTTGTCGAGGATTTTTCTAGTTTTGCCGAGTTTAGTTGAGCATGCATGCAAGATTCTATTCGTCATAACTTGCCCTTTCTTCCCCAAACCATCCTCGGGAATATCCTATTTCCAAGTGCGCATATTCAGATTCCATAATAACAGGAGGCTTTTTTAAAGGAGATCGTTTAAGAAAAGTTTCTAAAAATCCCTTTTAATTCAGATTTTAGACTATTCCATGATTCTAGCTATTTGTGTCATGGGGCAGCAACAGATACTCCTTAAAGGACGAACAACTGTTGACACAGAAGGCTTTGGTCTGTCAGTTGATCATTTATATGAAATAAATAGTTTTGGAATAACAAACCGAAAACCATTTTTCGGAGAGGGTATAATTTCTCAGGAAAAAAATGATATTGTGGCTCTTGTTCAATGTCCATGTCTCGTATACTTGTATTTACTTGCGTGAATATAAGGGCTCTATAGTTATTATATATGAATGTAACTGGGACCTATTCTATGTGTAGTGACTTTTCTTGTGTTCTTGAATGTTTTAATCTGTGACCTTGATCTACACACTGGTCATCAAGAGAGGTGGGGTTGGTATTGTGTAAAAAAAAACTGGACCAGCGTCTAACAGAATTCTAACCATATTTGAATCCAACCACATACTGTGTAAACCCAGTGTCTATAGGAAACTTACAAAAAAATCCAAGTCCATGACCCTAAACTCAGCCACCAACGGAGGGGCGGGCGGGGTAGAGGGATTAGTATTGCATAAAATTCTAGACCATTACATAAAGTCTGTGAAGCTTTAAGTAAATCCACCCAAGGATTAAGGAGAAATGAATCGCTAAAACAACTTTAGCCAAGCATATCCCGATTTTTAATATAAATATGCTAAATCCTGACTTTGAACTTGGACCATTTTGTAGGGTGCGTATGGTACTGTATGAAGCTTTAGTCCATTATCTAAAATTGTGATAGTATGAGGTATATCTATCAAAGGTCTATGGAGCTATAGGTCTTAAAAACTTTAATTGATAACTTCCCATATTTTAACATGAAATTTCCAAGTCCATGACCTTGACCTCGAGGTTACTGAAGGAGTGAGGTGTAAAACTTTAGGCCGTTATCTCACATCAGTGAAAGTATCAGCTAAAGCTATTAGTGGGTCAAGGAGATGTGGGTGTTTGGGGTGGAGTGTTGTTAGGTGGACAGGACGTGGGGTTGATTTGCAAATTTTGCACCAGAGAAGTAAATATTTTACTATTTGTGAATGCAAAAATGGTATGGGTGTCACCACCTAACCTCACAATGCATGTCCAAGTTACCAGCATATCTAGTGGATTATCATTTTAACACACGAGGATGTCCCGTCATTTGATAAATAGCAGTCATATCAAGCCATTTTGTTCTATTGTTCTGCCACAGTCTTCATTTATAAACATTGATTCCGTTAATTATCTTCCTTACCACCCATAATGTCCATCTGCATAGAGTTCGTAGTAAAGCAAAATCTGCATTGGTGGGTGGGGTAAACCAATACTAATATATTATATGATTGACCGGTTAAGCAAACTCAGCAAATTTAAAGATAGACAAAAGGTATAGAACAATATATGACTTTTTATCAATGACTTCTATGGATTCAATCTGTTTAGAAATGATGTTTAGAAGCAGTTATCCAAACAAAAGTAGCTATGCTTCGAAAAGAAGGTATAGGAAAATCAAGTTTCACATTCTCTGATTTTGTCCTACTTTTAGTATGTTAGAAATGTAGGTCTTAGGAGCTTATAACTGCCAAAAAAAACCTTCTTTTGCAATTTGTTTTAGGTTCCCCCACAATTTGACTGGACTAATTGTAAACAACTTGCTTATTTCAACCTACAAAACATCTACAGACATCCAAATCATGGTTAAAGAAAATATTTACAACATTTAAACACCATATTCATGTACCCGCCATAGCTAAGTAGCTGTGCAATCAGTCAGTGAAAATTAATGTCGGGTAGTTGAATGCCCTACTTTGCTTTGGCTGAGGCCATCAAATCAGTAATAATTTTGTAACTAAAGTTATATGTAGGAAAATATTCAAAAATCTTCTTCTTCAGAACAACTTAGCTCAGATGCTTAAAATTTGGCATGTTAGGGGTTGAGCAAATGAAAATTAGTTCGAACGGTCCAGGTCACATGACCACAATGGCGGCCACACCCATATATACTTTAAACGTCCTTTCTCCAGAACCAGTCGACCGAAGAATTTGGTGCAAAATCTGATAAATACAGCCTGACAACTAAATGAGTACATGAGCACTTTTGAGTAATAGAGGTTGAGATAATTCTTTGACCTTTTACCAATGTCACATATTTTGTCAGTTGCAAACTATCAGATTTGGTCAAATAATGACCTTTAGCCTTTTTGCTCAGGTGAGCAGCTCATGGCCTCTTGGCCATCTTGTTGAAATCAATGTCAACAACGTCATTTTTGAAGATTGTAGCAACTTCGATTTATATATTAATTTTATTTTTTTCAACAATTTCGAACTGGACCATGCGAAAGTTCTTCCTAACAAGATTTTGAATGCTAAGGCATTTGGCTTCATAAAAAATCGTGATAACTTAGTAGCAAGGGGAAATTCGCAACCATCCAAAATGCAGATAATCCAGATTCACGGGGCAGTATGCAACCTGGATTAAATATACTTTCCGCAATATTTACAGGACTCAGTGCCTGGAGACAGAGTTTGAGTACATGTAGCAATGATGAAGAAATTAAAAGGCTGCTCATATATGAATTATGACCTTCTAAAGTAAAAGAAATGCGGTGGTTGTAGGGTAAAACTCTTTCACAGACGTTCAAAAGTGTGTCCTTTAGAAAACAGACAATACGTTTGCAGAGTTGTCTAGACATCACATCTTAATGATTTTTTGCTATCAGAAGTTCTGTCTTTATGAATCTCACCAAAATATGACGTCCCGAACAGAACTTTCTGAACACCCCTCGAATGTGTTTAATATAGTATTTGCAACTGCGGTAACATTAAAATCTTAAAAAGTATTGACAATGATATTACATGACTTTGTACTAACTGTGTTAAGCCGCGACAAGAGATAAAAACCAACAAAGTGGTTGTGCGCCCAGTGCAGACTCAGATTCGCCTGGGCATCCAAGCTGATCAGAGTCTTCGCTGTCAACATGGAGGTAGATTAGACCTTCATACACCCTCTAAACGCTAAGCAAAGTGTCGAATTAAACTGGCGGATGTTTAGTTTCATCTGAGTCTTCGCTCGGTGCAAATGCCACTTTGTTGTTTTTTTCGTTTCGCCGCTCATATTACAGAACGAAGATTCTCAATACCCTTTAGAATAATAAATTGTTAACATGATTATGATTTCAGAACTTTAACCAATTTAACTTTGGATCCTATGTTTTCAAATGATTTCATGTGCCATTTTGGATGCGGCAGTAGCGTTTGTTTTGCATAATTGTAATATTTTTTCTAGGACTTCCTAACTGTGATGCAAGGGGAGGTCTTGGTGGCTGCAGTGATGCTTGCATTCCAGCACTGCAGGTTGGGGCTTACTATTGTGGATGTAACTACCCGATTAATATGCTAGACAACGACAGAACATGTGAGGATGGTGCGTATCCATTACTATTTTCAGCCTCGGTTGCTTTTAAGCTTTTTGTGTCATAAGTGTATGGATTATGATTATTTCATATTGTATATTTGATTTCTAGGGGCCGTATTCATAAAGCCACTTAAGTCGTTGCTATGCTGTTGCTAAGGCTAAATATCTGTAAGGGAGATTCCCTACAACTATGAAATTTGCTCTGGAGGAACAGTCTTACAAACTTAGCCTTAGCAACAGCATAGCAACCACTTAAGTCGTTTTATGAATACGGCCCCTGATTAATGATGCCTATAAGCATCCGGATTAATTAGCCAGAAATAAAAAAAATATTCTTATGCAGAATGAAATGTTACTAAACTATTTTTACTGTTTAAAAAGTGAAATTAAGAATAAACTAGCACTAGACAATTAATAAGGTGATAAATGCCCCCGTCATATGCCTCACTAGATGGGTAATGTTTAAGACATATTTGTATGAAGTCAAAATCAGTCCATAAATGCAGGTGCTAAAGGGAGGACAAAGGTGTTTTTTTTCTGAAAATAGCAACTGTGAGCTTGACCTTGCCTCTTGATCACCGATTTTTCCAATATATTGTCGCACTAAACATTTGTGTGAAGTTATATCAAAATCTGTCAATAAATAAAGGTAATGGAGGGATGAAAAGTTGTTTTTTTTCCTAAAAATAGCAACAGTTACTGTGACCGTGACCTTGGATCTACAATGCTGAAGCGCACACTTGTTCACAATATTGTCATACTTAACATTTGCGTAAAGCTTGATCAGAATTGATTCACAAATGGAGCCCCTAGAACCATGACAAAGTGGTACCTAAAATAGCATGTGTGACCTTGACATTTGACCTACAATACTGAAACGTTAACTTATACCAACTGTTGTCATACTTAATATCCAAATAGGCCGATAAAAAGGCGCTAGAGGGACAACAAAATATTTTCAAAAAAATGTAACCATGACCTTGACACTAAAATTCTAGATCGTGAACTTGTCAAAAAATGTCAAACTTAACATTTGGATGAAGTTCTATCAAAATCTGTCAATAAATAAAGGGGCTAGATTGATGACAATGTTTTTGTTTGTTTGTTTTTGTTGTTTTTAGCTCGCCTGAACGAAAGTTCAGGAAGAGCTATTGTTGTCACTCTGGCGTTGGCGTCAGCGTCCATGTCGGCGTCCGCGTCCGCGTCCTCGTCCGGATTGGATGTTTTGGCTAAAGATTTTTAAAGACCTATATCACCTTACACATGAATGGATTCTTTTGATACTTGCATTGTAGTTAGATATTGGTCGAGAGTTTAGCAGGGTACCGCCCCCACCCCACTCAGTGACCTAGATGTCAATGCCATGGACTTTAAAAATTGGGAGTTTTTTCGAACTGGATGTTTTGGTTAAAGTTTAATAAAGCCCAATATCTCCTTAACCCATGGATGGATTCCTTTGATACTTGCACTGTGGTTAGATATTGGTCCAAAGCTTACCAAGGTACTATCAGCACCCCCTCAGTCACCTTGATGTCAAGGCCATGGACTTAGAAAATCGTCTTTTTATTGATTGGATGTTTTGCTTAAAGTTTATTGAAGACAAATATCTCCTGAACCCATAGATGAATTCTTTTTATATTCGCACTGTAGTTAGATATTAGTCCAAAGTTTTACAGCGTACTACCCCAACCCCGCTTGGTTATCTTCGTGTCAAGGTCAGGAACTTAGGAAATTTGGTCTTTATTAAAATTTTCTAATTGCATACTGATTCATAATGCTTGGCTGAGATTTAGATTACACTTGAACACTTTTTTGAGTTTTTACATAACACTATATACTTACCCCACTACCCCACTGGATGACCTTGAAATCAAGGTCATTGACTTTGAATTTTCGTTAAAGTTTTATATTTATGAAGACATCATTTCACAGTGCCACAACGGACTCAGTTGATACTTATACTTGGACTGATGTTAGATAATGGTTCAAAGTTTGATACATACTAGCCCCCACCCCCACCCCCATCCCCACCTCCTACCCCTTAGTTCTTTGACCTCAAGCTCATGGACTTTGAAATTTCATGTGGATTTGTTCTTAATTTTAATTTTATTTTAAGACTTATTTCTGAGATAGCTTTTGTTTATAAATGTGTTGTCATTATGGACATGCTTGCCTGAAGTTTTATGCATAGCAGTCCACACCACCACATCGGCAAGCACCTATTCAGGCGAGCTATGCTGTCAGGCGACAGCTCTTGTTTTTTCTAGAAATAGCAACCGTGAACTTGATTTTAGACCAAAAGTGCTGAAACGCAAACTGTTTCAACAGTTTGTCAGGCGACAGCTCTTGTTTTTTCTAGAAATAATAACCGTGAACTTGATTTTAGACGAACAGTGCTGAAACGCAAACTGTTTCAACATGTTTAAAACTGACCATTTAGGTCAAGTTACATTAAATTTATCTATAAAAAAGGTACTCGAGCGATGACAAAGTTTTTTTCAAAACTTACAACTGTGACCTTGACCTCAACCCTATCAACTTGAAATGCGAACCTATTCGAAGTATTGTCATACCCAACATAGCTGTGATGTTATATCCGAGTCGGTAAACAAGTGAGGTCGCTAAAGCGGTGACAAAAGGTGCGCCTGTACTGCATGAAATAATAAGGCACAGGAATATTGTCAAAATATATATGTCATTTAAGGGGACAAAATTTGGCAATTATGAACTAGAACAGAGTTTCGTTTTCTAAAGGCACATGTTAAATACATTTTTGAACTGTGATGCGAGTTTCCTTTCAAATCCCTGCATCAATGCCCCATGTACCCATTTACTTGATAAAACCCTGAAATTGTTATAAAATCTAAGGCTGTATACAAGTTGGCCATAAGAAAAAAACAATGAACACATACAGGAACGTAGAGCGGAGTCTCGGTTTTATTAAACTCTTCGTATAAAAGCAATGCCATTTTCAAGGTCGCATACACCCCTAATTCTGTTTATAGCAGTTGTCGACTTTCAAACTTGCAAACACAGATTTAATGACGTCAAAATAAATAAAAATAAAATCGGCACCATGATGAAATGGACACATCAAAGCCGTCAAACGGCATTTGATAACAGCTGCGCCGATGTCAAATAAAAATAAAATTTGTTTGAGAAACAGTTATTGTAGTTAAAGTTGAGCACAACCTGTAATAGTTGTGAAACATTGTGCTTTTGCGTAGAAAAACGCATATTTTTTCTTTCGGTTTAATTTCCAATGGTTACAAACGTGCCATAACTAATTATATATGGCGAGTGAAAATGACACGCTAAAACAAGTTCTAGTATTTGAGCTGCGACACGACAAAACCAACAATGTGGTTGTGAGTCCAGCGCAGACTCAGATCAGCCTGGGCATCCGCCCAGTCGGATCAGAGTCTTCACTGTCCACATGGAAGTAGCTTAGACCCTTAGCTAGCCTTGAAGCGCTGAGCAAAAAGTCTGATCAGACTGGACGGACGCCCAGGCTGATCTGAGTCTGCACTGACGCACAACCACATTGTTGGTTTTCTCGCGTCGTGGCTCAATTATATGCTGGTATGTGTCAGAGTGTTATCTGAATAAAATGAGCTGCGACACAAAACAGGCGAAAGACTAATCCGGGTCTTTGCTTGTCCCACATGCCACTTTTTGTGGGTTTTTTGTGTCGCGGCCCAAATATAGTTCTGAATTATTTTTCGACAAACACGAGTCCCCTTTTAAAAATCTCTATATTTATTAGGCGTCGATTGTATCTGATCGGCCGTCAATAGGAATGATATGTACAGGTTGCAGAGTGCTATTCTGTTGTGTTCATTTCCGCCTCCCTTCTCGATTTGGATCAACTCCGTAAAGAAGAATTTGTTCCCTCAGGAGCAAATTCTATCCCTCTAAGACTAGACGTATTTTTGAAGCGTTTCTTCCTTCAAGAATTTATACGATGTGGCAAAGGTTTTTTTTAATTGCTGAATAACATGGAGATTAGTTTATGCACTTTTTATATTATCAGTTTTTATTGTTTTATTTGTTTGTAAATATGTATCGATACACTTCCATGACAGGCCACTCTGACTTCGTAATGTTTGTCTCTCTTTTTATAAGCGAGAACTTAAAGGAAAGAATATGTAAAGAGTTTACGTCTTTGACAGGGAATTAACTTCCTAAGGAAACAAACACTATTTTCCTCATAAAATAAAACCCGACGGTGATGGAGCATTCCGAGCCTCGACACGAAAAAAAAAAAAAAAAAAAGTGGCATGTGCGCCCAGCAAAGACCCAAACTGATTTGAATTTTTGCTGTGCACTTAATGGATAGCTAAGGGTCTAACCTACTTCCAAGCTGACAGAAAAGACTCTGTTTAGACTTGGGGGATGTGTAGGCTGATCTAAGTCCTTGCTTGGCGCCTATCCCACTTTGTTGGTTTTGTCGTGTCGCATCTCAACTGTTTTATGTTTCAGCGACTCTTTGTCCAGCTAGCATCACAAATGGAAACCTTACGTCATCGTGCTACAGACATAAACTAGAAGTATGTGAGTTTACATGTGACACAGGGTATCGCGCCTCCAGCGGTTGGATATTCTGCAATTATACACAGTGGAATGAGTCGGAACCATGCACTTTGATAGGTAAGATGTTTTATAAATATAGCAACCCTCTTAGATTGAAAATTGTACTGGGCAATATCATATATATATTTTTTTTCGTTTTGCTTGAAAAGGTCCAGGGTTGCCTTAAGCATATTCTGCAAAATATTATCACTGATGGTTTACTGAAATACGGAAATAGACAAATATATACAAATACAGTTTTTGTTTCTGTATTTTGTATGCGCTTGATGCTTTGTGTATTTATGCGAAGTGCCTCTATACTGGGGTGTCTGTTATAATAGATTATAACAATCTATCATGATTGTCCATGTAGGACAGAAAAATCTTACCCGAGGAGTCGGAATTTCAACCAGGGACGAGGCTTGCCGAGTCCCTGGTTGAAATGTTGACCCCGAGGGTGGAGCTACCTATCCTACATGTACTAACTCATGATGGATTATTTTTCTCCCACTTTTAGCTGACTTTAGAGCTCAAGTCAGATTAGGCTTCAAAATAGGAAATTGCTAATGTATTAACCAGTGATCTGAAGTATATTTTGAGCAGCCCAGTGTGATAATCAGAAATTAAGCAACACAGTTTGCACCTGAAAAATAGATGGAACACACAATATGTTGACTATTTTATATTCCAGAGGGCAAAAACAAAATGCAACTGAGCCTCTCACGTCACGCGCGTCAAGTTTACTAGCAACGTTTCATAACCGATTTTAGTGACAACATTAAAGTCTAGTGACGTCACAAATCCTTGATCTGCTAGAAGAGGATGTCCAAGGTGTTTGCGTGTCCAATTTGTTCATTTAGTCAAGAAATGAAAAAGTCTGGTTGCTAATATAAGAAAGATGTTGCTAAATGTAATATAGAGGTTTCTTATATGAGCTGAGGGCCCATCTTATATATGCAAAGGTGTGAGAAATATTGCTCCGTTTTGTTGTTTGCGTTTCTCCCTTCTTCGTCGATGTCATAGAGGATCTTAGACTTTTTCAGTGAAAGATCGGTTTTTATTTCACCGAATGAACACCAAAAGCAGTATACCACTTTTTGTGTTCATGAGTGAAAAAAAAAATCGATCTTATACTAAAATAGTCAAAATTTGTTTCTTTTATGCTTTAAACTGCAATAATTTAGGTTATTCCAATGCGTTAGCCATCACGACGGAGACACAACTTTTTTTCTAGCCGTTTTTCGCCATATTCGATGCATCCAGCCTGTTAACTGGGTATGATATTAGTTGTAAACAAGGTTTGCAACTGAAAAAATTTTGATAAACGAATCTCAAGAAATTTCTTAAGAAAGAATGCCTACAGGAGACTTTGGCAGTCTGGCGTCGCGTGCGCTAACAATGTTGCGTTGGCACGTTTAGTGACGTCATTAACGTCGTAAGGAGGTGCAAACATGCGTGACGTAATCTATGACAGGCCGGATAAGGTTAAGTCAATTAATCAACAAATAAAAGAGACTATTTTCCAACAATCCTATTTTTGAAAACTGTGAAATCGAAAGTGATAATTTCACTGTTTGAAACAGTGAGAATATCAGTTTCGATTTCATCCAGAAATATCTACACTGTATAATTCATTGAAAAGTATAAAAGAAATCTTGGTTTGTGCCTTGCCATTGTGCCCTTTCCTAGGCATCTTTTTTTAACACTACTTAACTGATCAATAAACAGAGATTATAACATGTATTTTTCGTGATCACCCGATTTATCAGCCTAAGACTCCAATATCGGAACGCGGGCTTGCCCGAGGTTCGATATTGGTCGAGGGCTTATAAATTGGGTACTAACAAGAAGCTCCTGTTAGTTTGTTTATTATGTATAAAGATTTTAAATAAGAAAAAAACTGTATTTAAACAGTTGCTAAATCAAATTTATTAAAAGAGATGGGTGGATGACTTGCGATTGTACGTTCTTTTTAACAGTATTCCAGTCATTTAAGGACGAAAGGTTTAATCTTTAATGGAAGGTTGTTTGCAATAGAACCCAATTTACGATTATCGTTGATAAGATTACCGCCTCCAGTGGGCCTGAACACGGCATCGAGCATTTTTAAGTGGCAAGAAGCTGTACCACTCCTGAAAACTAAAAACATAGACAAACATAACAAGTATTCTGCAGACACAATAGGGTTTTGCAGGATATCAAATACTCCTACATTAGGTAGCTGCAGAGAAAGCCAGTTGCCAAACGTAGCAAAAGACAAAACTCTGCAGTTGTTCTATACGTCCTATACTTAGTATCTGTATACATTAAAGATTATATATATTAAAAGCCCTTTTGTTAAACCACAAACACAATATATAGGTAGAATATGCGTCCTGTCAGGAGCTGGTATTCCTCAATTTATAGGCATTTGCTCTTGTGCCTGTACTTCTTGTATAGTACAACAAGTGCTAATATCGAGCAGACTTAGTAACGAAGCTCATTAAAAAGTAAAATGCAAACATAACACCATGATTGTAATACGGGCCTTGCCTGACGTTGCGGAGCAACGTCGGCTGGCCCCGAGGGGGCCAGCGGACAGCCGGCATATAGGTAAGACGTAGGAAAAGCAACATAAAAATCTAACCCTACGGCTTTTACCTTGTAAACATTGCAAATCTCGGAGAAAACAACGTTCTCCGAGTTCCGGTCACAATAAAACAACAGCGATTTATTGATTTATGCTTCTTTCACACTTCTTCAAACATGACAGATAAACAAACGTTGATGAGATGAGAAAAAAATAAATATTTAAATAGAATTGTTTCACTCTATTTGCCGTCGAAACGAATGACACTCTAAGAAGATTTCGAACCCTGCAGTGCCGGTCGGTTCTTACCAAAAAGGAATATATAGAAAAATAAACAGAAAAACATGCTTTCTTCTTTCTATATTATCAAGATAAACTTAATTTCTAAATGTTTTGTTTTCAAATTATCATTGTTTCCGCCGAGATTGTATGTCGTCTGCTGGGGCACGTTCGACCAGAACCATAGGTAAAGCCCCGTACCGTAACGCATAAATTGGAATACGAAACACCGCACGTCTGTAAGACAATGCCAGGAACAGATAAGTATAAGATGTGAAGCTTGCTGAAAGCTAAAAATGACATGCCCTTTTTTAGGATGTGCCTAAATACATATTATATTCTACAATTAATGCTAGAACTTTGTACAGGCCGGGTGCTATCGTTTTAGCCTTGAAATAAAGCGTCACGTACCCCTATAAAGTAGTGCGGGTTTTGACCATGTGGAAGGTATTTATACAACTGAAGTCTAGATATGCTTCCGGTACCATACAGACTTCAGACTTTGGGTCACTTTTGTCCCGGATTTTTTATACAAAATCTGGTTTAGAATTATATCAACTATAACCAGGGCCAGTTGGAGAACCTTGTAAACTCGTAACCACGAATTAATCTGACCATTTGCATTAACTCGTGACCCCGACCTACTTTGTCCGATTTTCTTTCTCTCTTTACTTTGAATAATGCAATGTTTCATGAAATATTTTACAGCAACCATTTAAGGAGAATATTGATATTTGTTATACAGGTTAATAATGACTTTTTGTAGCGCAGTTAACGAACTGGCCTTCTACAGCTTATTATTCGTGTGTTTATTTTATCTTTCTTTCTTTCCATGATTTGATAATGAAACTTTTCGTCAAAGATGTCTTTGCCAACGTGCAAGATAGTCATATTTGGTATGCAGGTTGATGACGCATTCATGTATCGTGGGATTGTAAACTAGCCTTCTTCTGCTGTTTCTTTCCTGTATCTGCCTGATTTTCTTTCTTTTCTTACTTTGACTAAAATAAGTCGAGGCAACGAGATTATGAGTCGGTGGAACTACTTAATAAGTCGTGGGAACACCATGATAAATCAAGGAAACGACATACTGATCTGACCGAACGGCTTAACAGGTCGTGAGAACGTGTCAAGGAAACGACTTAATAAGTCGAGGAAACATTCTAATAAGTCGTGACCACGACTCAAAAATATTGCATACATTCCATATTATTCCATGTGAGCATCGTGATATAAATGAGTGGGTTATTTTTAATTTGTTGGTGGTGCCATTGCATATAAATAATGCATGATTTCATTTTTGTAGTACATATTCAAACAGCTTCTGTCACAAATGCAAAAGTTAATGATAAGAACGTTGATCTTCATTTGATAGTCCTGTACCAGAGATAACACGATTTTTTAAAAATGTGTGATGAATGAGTGCTCGGTTCTTGCGGAAGTTCTCAGGACCTACTTCGCCGGAAGCTAACAGTCGCCTACCAACCGTAATTGAGAAAGGCAAATCGATATTTAGAGGTAGTAAATAAACACACTGTGTACTTATTCGATGTCCCAAAACGCATTTATTTATATTTAGACAAAAGTTCTGTTCGTATGTGCATTTATTTTCATGCAATTTCAAGTAGAAATAGTAAATTAAGTGATCATCAATGGCCAGCCTGTAGACGCTTATCAAATATCACACGTTTGCAAGCTCGTAATGAATATGCAGGTTATGCATAGCGCTAGTTTCCGCTCATAGAGGGCGTCGCTACGAACAATATAAAAGCGCGAGTCCGCATTGAAGCAATTCAATTGAACTGTGGCAAGCAGACAATTCACATCACATCTTAAAGCCTGTCCAGCTATTCTAAAGGGATAAAACGGCAAAAATTGGGATTTTAAGCCGAATTAAATGTATTACAGTACACCCGTGTTCTCTATAGATGCTCTGCGTCATAGAGAGGGGAGCCAAATACAATAATTAGCTGCTTGGATCTTAATTGAACTGTTATCCCCGGAGGTTGTTGAGAGTTCGAGACATTGGTCTCAGGCAAGGTTCGAGACATTGGTCTGAAGCTAAGGTTCCGAGACATTGGTCTCAAGATAGGTTCGAGACGTTGGTGTCAGACTGGGTTTGAGACATTGGTCTCAGGTCTGAGGATAGTTTGAAAACGCTGGTTTGGAAACAGTTCTAGTATTAAGGTTTCAGAATAGGCCTAAGAGACAGCGAGTCTCAGGCTGACCATTGAGCTTCTTTGTGTAATTTAACTTGTCTTAAACTAATTAATTGTGATTCTTTTAAACTTTCCAATCATTGTGAAATCATTTATATAACCAATCAGTTGGCAAGGTAGCCCAAGGAAAATTGAATTAAAACGTATGCAAAGACCAGGAACTGAAACAATCAAAATCCAAATCCAGCCCTCAAACCATAGTTGGAAACAACTAAGATTACAAATAATCAAGATACAGAGAACATATGGCCAACCGAGTGAGCAGCTTGTTCCCAAAATAACTATGTCTGTATAGCTATATATATATTGTGATCATATCATCAAGTAAATTGCAAGCAGGCTCAGCACACGTTACAAATGTTTTTGTACGGTGTTTTTTATTATTATTATTATTTGTCGTACATGTATGATTGACAGGCTATTTGATCTTGTTCAACAGTGCCGAATAGACAATCCCATTGTCAGGAGTTTTCAAATTTAAGGTCTAAAACTATTTGTGATCATTTAGCTGCTACAGCTAAATGTAACAACGTTCCAGTAATTCAGCATTGGGGGAAGGGGGCGGGCTGTGCGTAATGTAAACATTGTAAAAGTACTGTTCCGTGTAAGGATCAGGCAGATGGTGGAAAGTGACATGTCTCAGATATCGCTGAAACTTATTGTATAGTTGAGTATTGATGAAAAAATAACTCATGCAAAATATTTCCAGTTTCTTTCAAACCGTTGCCATGGTAACCAGTATAACACATTTTGAGCGAAAATCACATAGTTTTATAAAATAATTTATGTTTTTAGCACAATTTTAAGCCAATGTCTATTAATATATATTTCATTTTCAAACGTACAGTTTATACACTATAAATATTTGACGTATCCCGCAAATATTCAAATTAAATCTTATGCTTTTTCACTGTGTGGGTTTGCCTTATCACTGAAAGAAACAGAGTAGGGTCAGCGTTTTTTGCCAAATCCTCAAAAATGAGATTTTTTAGCATTTTTGAATGCATTTATCTTCTGTCAGCAACACCATAGAGCAAAGCGGCTGTTACCTGAGTAAAGTCAGTTGTCACCACAAACAAAATGTAGATTTAGATATCTGTGTTTTGGGGGTATCTTTTAAAATAATTGGATTTGAATTTCACCACTTTTACAAAAGTGAAAAACTTTCTGATTAATTTTCACAAACCTTGTGGAATGCACTGGTAGCTTGCATTAAATGTGTGTAAAAGTGCATATAAACATTCACGAATACTTATGAAAGAACCAGGAAATCTGATTACCTTCAGAAATGAATGTAAATCATATTCTAAGGGGTCAAAGTTCCCCACCCACTTATAAAGCACTGTAAAATCAATATGAAACTCAGGTAGTTAGTCATAACTAGCATGACTAAGATATGACTGGTAAAATGTGTAAGAATTTACTTTAATTCAAAATGTAACTATTACAAAGTAAGTATCGTGTCTTTTAAAACCGTTGCCATGGTAACCGAGATAACAATTTTTTTAACAAAAGTCAGATGATTCTTTGGTAAAAATCTGCTTTTTAGCATGTCTACTTAAATATATGACTTACTCTAAAGTTTGTTTATACCTTAACCTTTAAATGTATGAGATAACGATGAAATATTTAACTGCAAACCAATGCGTTTAAAGACATTTAAAGTTTACGTTATTACTACAAGAAACAATTAAGGTCATCATTTTTAAAATCTTCCAAAACAGATTTCTTCATTTTTTATGCAGTCATTATCTGACATTAACACAACTCAGCACAACAGTTGTTTTACGTATGAAATCATTTTTTTTCCACAATGTAGATATAAAATTAGTAAGTAAGTAAGTAAATAATTATTTATAGAGGGTTACAACATTTAGCAAATACATATATTCATGTAACAGCTAATCTTCAATGAGGCCCTCAAGAAATGTTATACATTTATACAATAATATACATGTTCATTTATACAATTATGTACAGATATTACAAGTTACATTTAAATATACATATCTACAAAGTACATGTAAACAAATAGTTTTGCATTGTGCATGCAGAATAAAAATGTTTTGAAATTAAAGAGTATTCCTAAACCTGATGGATGGGCATAACATATATATTAAAAAAAAATATGCATAACATACAATGTATATATTTAAAAAAAAGCAGACATAGATCCAGGTATTAAGGAACTGTGATATCAGGATGTAACTATTTGCCCATCAGGCTGCCTTTCATGAACATATAAGCAAAAAAAAAGTCCATGAAGAAACCAAAATGGGACTTAACACAGAGAGGGAAAAAAAAAAAAAAAAAAAGACAGAATCTGTAAGAGCCAGCCTACCCTCTTCTTGTCAGAAGAAGGAAATGGGCAGACTTCGAGCAGACTCTATCCCTTCTGTATCCAGCCAATTTTGGTGCTCTCGTGTGAGTTAAAATTTCATTAACCTTCCTTCTCCGCAATCTTTAATGATTGAAAATGATAGGTAAGGACAATAAAGTATTATGCCTCACAGTATATAGTATTTCATGATTTAGCAGAAACCTTACCGAAACGAAATGCAAGATATCTAGAAATACTATATATACTGATCAAGACCTGGAAATGTAGGCTTTCTTATCATACTTGGACTCCCTCCATCCATCAAACATACATACAATTATAGCAAAATGAACTTAATTAGTACAAAAGGGTAGGAAAAGTGTATGTTACACTTTGCTGAAATATGAAGAAATAAGAAAACGTATACAATTCATTTACAGAGTATCCTAAAAGTTACACTTACACACATACAGCAATTGCAACAAGATATCTGTGTATCTGAGCGATGTTTATGGAATAAATAGCCGTGATCTTTATTATATTCAAAATGTTTGAAAACTTCAAAATTTCTCAAAATTTAAGAGCTGCAAATGTATAATGCATGTCAATGTTTAATAATTGCATGTAAACAGTCATAAATAATTCCAATAGAACTATTACTGCTGATAGCCATCAGAAAGGAATGAATATTCTTTGGGGTCTAATTACCCCATCCACTATAAGTACTACACCAATGAATGTGATCTGCAATCAGTTAGTGTAACTCGACTTGTTTCAGCTAGCTTATGACAAAGTCAAATATGGCCATTTTTGGCTATCAAGGTCAATAACTCTGCATTGACTGAATGTAAGTTGTTGTAGAGTTAATGCATGTTCTGTTCATCTAAAAAAATGGTGACAATCAAATCAAAGACGAACTATTGAAAAAAATGTCAGTATTTTTATGAAATGAAACGGCAATGTTTTTGAACTCATATTGTAAAATTCCTCATCTTCAGTTAAAAATAAGGCTGGTAAGGAACAAAAACAATTAAGCCCCCAGCAAAAAAAATAATAAAAAACCAAGGCGTCAGCTCTTTCCCAGCAGGTTGCCACAATGTTTCCGAAACTGAACAAATAGCCAAAGACTCGAGAAGACGGCCGAACAATGATAATTAGAAACCAAATCACTCCAGAAGCCCCACCTTGGACGAACATCAATAACTGTAGAGGGTTTATATGTAAAGAACCGTCGACCTACTTCATAAATTACATTGTTTGTCTGTGTTAAAGACTTCTATCTTACAGTTTATCAGGCTATGCGCCATACAAAAATACATATTTGCACTCATGGTCAAACTACCTATAAAATGAAAAATCTGGTCTGAATGGATCTGTCTGAGGTTTTATGGTGTCCTGCTCACTTGCAAGTTTGATGAAGATCAGATTAAATCTGCCGGATAACAATGAAACAGTCCATTTGTACCTGAACAGAAGAGGTTTATAGTTAGACTAAAACTGTTGTACTTCTTCTTCTATTTCCTTTCACTGTCCCCTGTAGAAATTGTCTTTGCTATTGAGCCAGAAGACATTGAGATGTGGCCATACCACTTCAGTTTCCGTTTCTTGAAAATAGTCAGGGGTTCATCATATTTTTAAATGGATGCTTGGGTCTTTCTAAGAATTTTCTCATTTGTTGCGTGGTCCTTATACGTGATGTTCAATAACTTCGGTAGCTTCTCATCCAAAAGGCCTGCATCATGACTCAAATGCATACAAAATATGGATATTACAAGGGAGTGCATATGTTTCACTTTTGATCCCAGAGATACGTTGTTGTCTCCCTATATTGGCTTCCGCTTTGTCAGAGCTGCAGTTGCTTGGACAATTCTTGAGAAAACATCGGGTTTGGAGCCATCATCTTGGACATTGCGCCAAGGCAATAGAAGCGTTTTACCATTCCCAGCTTCTGTCCTTTTACCTTGATCTCTCTCTGGATGCCATTGGCGCTGTTTGTCATTGCCATCATGAAGAACTTCACTTGGAATTTTAGCTCATCTCATATTGTAGTTGTTCCCACCTCATATAAAGAACTGACCAATCAGATTCAATTCTGGTGGTCGGCCATTACGCGCTTCGATGAAAAGCTTGAAACTAGCTAGAGCTACAGTTACCGCTGTTCGATGCATGGTAACTTTAGCACGGTCGCGTGATATTACTTTAGTCCGTACTGCTGGTGTTATTTGCAAATGTACATACTATAGGGCCAGCAATAGTTCGAAGTTAGGTCTGTCCATGGTGTAGCTTGGGCAAAATTAAGCCTAACGGAGCCTATCCTTCTCCAGCCAGTTTATGTTGACCACAGCCGAATCCCATCAAAACTATATGGTTCGCTTTGTTCGTGAATTGATAGCCGTTGACAAGATTTCTTCCGCCTTGGCTGTTGACTTCTTCTCACTGACCTCTACGGTTGGGATCACATGTAGGTGAGAGCATCTTATTTCCTTCCAGCAAGTTATTGACTTGCCCACTGCCTTAGATACTAGAAATGTTATTGACAAAAAAAAAGATGTACCCACATATGCTTTCCCAGAAGTATCATTTTCCCTTAATGTTGCCATGTAAAGACCTCCTGTGACCTTGAAAACAGGAGCAGGGTCACCAAAATTCAATCAGCTCTTTTCCGTCTCCCGGTTATACACTTGTCTATGTTTGGTCATAATACATAGAATCCTTTCAGGAGATATGGTGCAGACAAGCCATTTTTAAACATACTTTGACCTCCTGTGACCTTGAAAATGGGGTTTAGGTCATCAAAATGTATTCAGTTCTTTTTCATCTCCCAGTGATATATCATGCGATATAGGTTAAAATCCACCCATCCATTCAGGAGATATGGTGCAGACAAGCCATTTTTTAACATTCTTTGACCTCCTTTGACCTTTAAAATAAGGTCATGGTCACTTAAATGGAACCGCTTCTTTTGCATCTCTCTATAAAATATCTGTGAAAGTTTGGTTTAAATTCATTCATCTATTCAGGAGACAGAGGACAGACAAGGCATTTTCAACATTTTTAGACCTCTTGCAACCTTGAAAATGGAATCAAGGTCACCAAAATCTAATCCGTTCTTTTCCATCTCCCAATGATATAATTATGCAAGTTTGATTTAAATCCATCCATCCATTCTGGAGAAGAGCGAACCAGCTATTTTTCAACATTCTTTGAACTCCTGTGAACTTTTAAAAAAAGGGTCAAGGTCACCAAAATCTAATCAGATTTCCCCCCTTACCCAGTAATGTATCTATGCAAGTTTGGTCAAAATCCACTTATCCCTTAGGGAGATACAGTGCAGATAAGAAGCTATGCAGACGCACCAAAAGCAATATAACAAAAAAATAAATAAGAATAACCAAACTCAAAGGGCCTATCCCTACCTACATTGATCCTTGAAATCTAGATGGTGTACCAAGCTGATCAAGCAAGGCTCACTCGAGTCTTACCGGTAACATATTACTGTTGAACCCAAGTTGAAGTTCTATACCGGCCGCTGAATTCTTACAGGAAGACTTCCGCCCGGTGATGCTGTGTTCACAGGTGATCAAAGAGATGTAACTCCAAAAACTAGAGCAAGTGAGCAGGGGCTCACGTATACCCCCGACCAGTGCCACCGCCTAATGAAAGCATACTTTAACACACAACTTCAATGCAAATGTCATAGGTGTACAAAATTCTAAGTCTGTGACCTTGACCTTAGGACAGCAGCAGCATCCAGATGATGTAATTCAGTATGAAATTTAGCTAGTCATGTATCATTAGGCTCCACTGAAGTATATTGGAACTATACGCCAAAACACTATAGCATATGGCTAAGTCATAGTTATTGCCCCCACCCATGAGCCTGACCCTGCAGCTTAGGTAGTCCATAACGAAAATAATGATGTAGAGATATCATGAACCAAATATGGAAGGAATTTTCAATGCAGTTACATAGATATGAGCAATCAGAAAGGTTGAACGTAATACATAATGAAAATGCCTAAGTCCTAATTATTGACCCCTGGCCCCACCCTGGGACCTGACCCAGGGGCTTAGCAAATTCACATTAAAGGTAATGCTATAGAGATATCATGAACCAAACATGAAAAGAATCTGATGTGTAGTTGCAGATATATGAGCAACCCAAAAGTTTTATCGCAAAACTTTGACGTAAAGTTGATGAACGGACGGACGAAAGAACGATGAAAAGGACGGAATAGATGGAATGACAAAACCTATATACCCCCTGACATACTTCGTATGTCGGGGGTATGATAATAAGGAAGGAGGAGCAATTATTCTTAAATGAGACATACTCTTTGAACCTATTTCACTTATGTTTCACCACTTACGTATTTATGGTGCCCACAAGAATAGCCTTAAAACTAGGCAAAGGGATATAACTATAAAAATAAGGAAGAGGAAGCATTTATATATGCGACACACCAATGCAACCTAATACACATTTCTCTAAACTTTCAAAAAGGTATTCCATACAGTTACCTAGTTATGGCTTGCCGAAGAGCAGCTTTAGAAATTAGTCAAAGGCATGTTATTCCAAAAATAAGCAAGGCAAAGCAATCATTGTTACAAGTGACATCATCTTAATCTCACAAACATTGCTATCAAGTTTCATTATGACTTCTAAAGAGTTACTTAGTTATGGGGAGTACAAAAATAGTTTAAAATAATAAAAGGGGTGTAACTCCGAAAGTAAGTAAAGGGGGGCAACAATTCTGGTATGAGACACACTGTCTAAACCCAAGCTTCATTATTATATTCCAAAGAGTAACCTTATAATGGAACGCACAAGAATAACCTTATAAACTGCCATAGTCAGTTTGTTTTCAAAAAGATGTAACTCTCCTAAAAATCATCGGAGCGTAACCTCCAAACAACATGAGCTACTCCACATCATAGCTGGATTATTTACAAAGTTTAAACTTGATATTGGATAAAAACTGTAAGAGAAATTAATAATATCCAGAAACGAACATGCTGAAAATCTAAGTAAGAGTTGTAACTCTGCTGTAAATCATTGGAGTGTAACCTCGAACCACTATGGGCTGGTCCATTACATAGTCTTACTATCTACAAAGTTTCAGCTCGCTCGGATTAAACTGTAAAAGGAGGTATCCGGAAACAAAAAGTCAATGACGGACGAACGCCAGTGCCTTAGCATACATGTAACATATCCCGTTTTTGCAAACTGCGTTTAAAAATAAAAATTGTCATTTACTGCTACAGGTATCTCATTGCAGACATTGAGACAAAAATTACAGACATGTTTCTTAAGTGGTCTTCTACAAAATATGTCTTTTACGTTGTAACCACTTAATTTGGCCAGACAGAAAATTTCCCACAAGAAGATGTTTTATGAATGGTACTGGCCGGACAACAAGCAAAATGCTGAACCAAAATTTCGCCTATGCGTATAAATATTCGGGTGTGTTAAACAAAAGTTAATGTCATATTTACATAAAAAAGTAAAGAAGCGACTCATAATAAATGATAGTACTTTGCACGTTAAACTAAATATTCATAATTCTATTTTAAAGTATTTGAGTAAGTGGGTGGGGTATTTAGATCCCGTTGCATATGTTTTAAACACTGATAAACACAGGCATGCATATTCTCTAGATATGTTTTTGCTTATTCATACTTTAGGAAATGAATAGATGCGTTACATTATCTGCGTCAATTTTGTTCAGCTAAAACTGCCAATGCCTCTTAAAATGATATCCATAACATCTTTGATTTAAACTTAGTTCTCTGAGGCAATACAGCCCCGGTATTTATTAGTTCCCATATCAGTAAATTATTGGTTGTAAAGTATCTGAAGTCAGACTACCAAATGATGAAAACTGCCTTCTAAGTTGTATCAAAATTGATAGGTTAAAGGACCATTGTATCATGCTTAAGAGGTATAATGCGTGAGTATTCCATGGTTATCATGGCAACGGCATTTCCATTGTACAAACTGTTTACTAATGTTTAAACCTACCCCCATGTTAAAGTGTTTTATGCAAAAGATTTCATCAGTAATGAAAACATATTATTTTTATGAAGACGGCTTTACAATTATTTTCCAGTGTAAGAAAGTGGGTGGGGTAATCAGACCCCATTTCAGATCCATTTCATGTATCTCTGAAGTTCCCAAAGGAATAAAAATTCTTTAGCATGTATTAATAATTGTTTATATGCATTTTACACATCAGTCGCATAAAATTCCTATGAACCACCAAAGTTTAATAAGATAAGGAAGTTTTCATTAAATTGTAATGTTAGTAACATTCGAGGTGATTTATCTTTGAACATTGACCCAAAACACAGATATCAGAATATGGTCCGTATTTATGCTGACTCATGACATTATGCGTACAGTTGAGTTTTGTTGTGTTGTGTTGCTGACAGAAGATAATTCCGTTTAAAAACATCACTTTTTGTGAGTTTTGAAAAAATGCTGACCCACCAACATTCTAAACACTTTCTACACTCAATCAGAATAACAGCTGTTCTTTATTTTAATTTTAATGTTTACTCCATACATCAAATATTTACATGAGGCAAATCTTTAAATTAAGTATGGGACATCAAGGAGTGGACATTTGCTTAAATATGTCCAAAAAATCGATTTTTCAACCAACAAAACTGAGATTTTTGTGCAAAATGTGTTACCTTGGTTACCATGAAAACGGCTCGAAAGAAACCGGAAATATTTTGCTTGAGTTACTTTTTCATCAAAAGGCAACCATACATGGAATATCAGTCAAATCTGAGAGATGTCACTTTCCACGGTTTTCACAGTAGCTGCCTGAGCCTTATACGGAACACTACTTAAGTATTAAGAAACCACGACTGCAGCCTTAACTTTAACTTCGATGCCCCGAAGTCTGATCACTTTCTGAACATAGAAAGTGGACTAGTTCCGGAGTACTTTGGGTTATCTTCAACCCTTCTATAACCGATATACCTATCCTGGACACTAAGGTGTTCGAATTGTAGAAATAATTCAAGCAAGTGTTATTGCAGATTGCGGGAGTCCTCGGAGCATTTTATTTGGCTCTGTAACCTTTGAAACAACAACATATTTGTCGGTGGCGGAATACTATTGTGATGCAGGCTTTCCACTCATGGGCAGTCCCCAACGGATATGTCAAGAAGACGGACTATGGTCTGGAATTGCGCCAACTTGCTTTATAAATGGTACGCACATTATTTAACGTAAATATGTATGCTTTCAAGGGACGCAATTCTGCTTGTTTTTGTCTTCCTCCTTAATGGGTTCAACCTTTTAAGAACAGCTTTAGCTCCAATTTTTATTCCCCCAGCTTCAACGAAGCCGAGGGACATAATGGTTTGGGTCATTCCGTCCGTCCATCTGTCTGTACATCCATCCGTTTATTCGTAAATGCCCTGGACCAGAAACGGTTGGAGGCAGGATCTTGAAATTTATTTGCAGAATGATATGTAAAAAATGAGCAAATACGTTTTTTTTTTTTACGTCGAAGTTGATGTTGCCGAGTTATGACCCTAATGTTACGCTGGAATATAAAGTCTTTTATGATTAACCTTGTGAACAACCTGTTTGGATTTAACGCAAAAATTGACCTAATTTTTTTAGCTTATTTCGCAAATTTTGACTGAATGATGCCTCTGTTCGGACTGATGTTTTTTGTCAGAATCAGCCTTGTAAACAAAGTATCTGAGGACCGGTTGAGCTAGGGTCAAGATATTTGGCATACTGTTTTGTCCCAAAAATGGATGTACTAATTAACTTATGAGCTAATTGTGTAAATATTTAGCTCACCTGAGGCAGAGACTCAAGGGGGGGGGGGGTCTTATGGCTAAGGGAGGCTCCAACTGAAATCACGAAGCATATTGTCATTAAATTTCATATATAGCCTTTAGGGTTGGTGGAAACGTTATATTGTTCGAACTGGGTTGACTTTGACCATTTGCGGAATGGTCAAATTTGCTTTCCGGTGCTTGTGTACGGAAAGGAGATATTGAAGGTTTATGCATAAAAATGGTTTATATAGTATATTGACCTTTGACCGAAGTCTGTCATATTTCGATAATATCAAGCATCTCTTCAAAAGCTAATGGGCCAATTGTATCCAGATTTCATATAAAGCCTCCAGGGCTTCGGGTAACAAACTTTGTTCAAGCATGGTCGCCTAGTACATTTCTGGTAAAAACCTTTAAAAATGTTCTTCTCCATAACTAGTCGCTGGATGGCCTTGAAACTTGGTATGTAGCATTGGAGACATGAGTATTACCATGATTGCTCAAATGTTGACGTCTGGTTGAACTTGATGTTTGGTACTACATAGTCAAATGTGTTTTCTGGTGTTTTTTTATTGGAACATATAAGAACATGAGATTTCGTGGAACGTGTAGACGATTTTTGCGCAAAAGTTAATTAATACAGTCAAATATATGAGTACAAGTATATTTTAGAGTAAAATAAGCTGATTTTATTCTATGTCAATTGAGTAATGTTAATGTCTCTCTTATTTTGAGAGGTTTAAACTATCAGGTTTATTTAAATGGTGATCCAAGTGTAGCCTTTTGCCTTTTACTCAGGTGAGCTTATCCCAGTCACATGACCATTTTGGCTGACTGAGTTATGCCCCTTTTCGGACGTAATCCTTTTGTCAAAATATATCTTGTGAACAAAATATCTGAAGAACCGCTTTAGCTAGTTTTCATGATATATGGCATATGGTTTGATATAAAGCAAGAATGACCTGTTTATTTTTGGAGCCAGTTGCGTATTTTTTTGACGGAATCATATCCCTTTTCTGAAGTCGTTTTTGTGAGAATCAACCATACAAACACAATATCTGCAGTTTTGACAAGAATGGCTTGATTAACGTTCGAGCTAATTCCTAAAATATTTGGCTGAAATATGACCGTTTTCAGACATTTTTCTGATGAGTTAGGGGACCTCCATACGAACCGAACTACCAACTAATTGTGTGCACCGCGGCGGAGGGTAAGGGTGAAGGTTTAGGCCAAGTAAAACCGGTTTAAACCCCACAGTAGTTATTACTGACCGTCCCAAGGCGATACTTTCGTTGCGGTTGCATTTGTTTTATGTTCGGTGCTGTTTAATTTATAAATTGTGTTCTCATTTTAACCCTTCTATAATAAAAATAGAAAATAGGTAAAAGTAGTTGTTAAATGTTTTTCGTATAATTTGCTTATTCTGTTGTAACCCTTCAGTTGGTCTAAATTATTTAGTTCAATAAAGATAGCTGAGTTGCCACCTATTTGGGAAAGAGCTGCTGACTCGGCTTATCACTTGTAATTTATTGTTTGTTGGGATGTCTTTGTCAGTCTTTCCTTTTGATGTTGGGGATAGGGTGTGGGATCTGATTCAGTCAGTTCCTGAAGTGTAGTTACTCTTTAAATTTTAATTATTTTGCAAGAATCAACCTTGTGAATAAAATCTCTGAAGAACCGCTAGACCACGGGCCGTAATAGTTGGCATACTGTTTTGACTTAATGCATAAATAACCTGATTATCTTATGAGCCGATTCCGTATATTTTTGACTGAACAACGCCCCTTTTCAGACTAAATCATTTTATCAAATTTAACCTTGTTAACAAAATATATAAATAACCGCTTGAGCTAGGGTTGCGATATTTAGCGTACTGTTTGGTCATAAAGTAAAACTGAACTGAAGGAATTTTGGGGTAATGCAGTAAATGTTTTTATCATATGACGTCGCATCTGAGAGTGTAATAAAGCCATGCATTAAAAACGATAATCAACTAGTGGATTAAATATGCAAATTACGTCGTAACGTTATACGTTGACGTCCATATAAATGTCGCGTTTTCTAATGGCGTAATCGTGACTTTTTAGTGCAAATTTTGCTAATAAAATGCGCTCTTAGTGTCATATGATAAATAGAATCCTGCATTTGTGCTCCTGTATTATTGAATTTATTAAACTCGTTGAGGAAAACCGATAAGATGCTCGGCAAAGCCTCGCATCTTATCTTTTTCCCCAACTCGTTTAATAAATTCAATAATACATGAGCACTCATGTAAGATCCTCTATGACTGAATTATGCGCCTTTTCCATCAACCATGTTAAGTTGTCACTAGCTTCGTTCTGCGATAATCGTGTGACAACAATTTTCACGAAGGACGTAAAGAAGAAAATCTGTTTTCTGTTTTTAGTTTACTTCTATAATATGTTGCTTGCTATTACAGTAAACTCCTGTTGAATATATTATTATGATTTTATTAATAGTGCAAATACGAGAACCTTAATGAAACATTCTGGACCATAAACAATCACGTAAAGGTATTCCTGTTTTTGATACGTATAGCATTTTCGACACGATTGGTTCATTCAGTCTTATCGTAAAATGAGATACTAAACATTGCAAAACTTTATTTTATCATAGAGTATTTGAATGATTTAAAGTGCAAAGATGATATTCGTTTTATGTGTTCGTAAAGAAAATTCGATACTTAGCATTTATTGGAATTGTTTGTTACAGACTGCGGCTCACTTGATGCACCGTCAAACGGATCTATAACGTATTCTTCTGGAACGGACTACCGCTCAGTTGCAACATTCGGTTGCAACCCTGGGTTCACACTAATGGGCGATGCAGAGCGAACATGTCTTGCAGACGGAAGCTGGAATGGAACTTACCCAACCTGTGAAATAAACAGTATGCAACACATTAAAGATACTTTTAAAATGTTGGCCCGGTCTCACACTTAATCACGACGCCTCCTAACTGTTTGACAACATGAATGGCGCCTGACCTTAAATACCTTAGGTTGCCTGTTACTGTCGTGCAATTCAGTGGTTTTACCGCCATGCTTAAAGTTGTCCGCATGCTATCAATATAATGGTTATTTTTCTATTGTATCGAATAATTATAAAAAGGGATTTTTCCAAATACTTTGGATTTACTAGCAACCTGTTTGAAACTGCACAATACGTCTCTGTTATTGTTAGGCACGACAGGACACAGCGATAATATGTTTTCACTGACCATCAGCACAGAATGCATGCAAGAACTTAGAGAATGCTTATTAGAGATTATTATATCTAAAGTCATGTTTTAAACCCAAAGCAATAAAAAAAATACGAGTACTAGTCATACGTTTAACACGATGCTTTCCAAAGCGAAAAGGTTGAGAAGTATATAATAACGTACGACATTGCCGAATCTAAAAGTCGTTATCTAAACTTAAAAAAAAACATCAAATGTGTCAGATTACAATATAGGGATCAAACATGGTTTTTCATGCATTAACGTTTGCCAGGTCCCGAGGGAGATGTTGGAAACCGAGGCCGAAGGCCGAGGTTTTCAACATCTCCCGAGGGACATGGCAAATGTTAATGCATTGAAAACAAATGTTTGATCGCTGTTATTGCATAAATCAACGAATTATTCGTTAAAATTTGAGAAAAAACTTGGCACTCTATTTTATCACCGTTTAACAATCAACGCGCTGGTGCATCTGTTTACTAATATTCGTCTTCCGGGCCCGAGAGCATTCATTCTATTCAAAATGGCTGCCATCATCCTATTCAACCTCATTTCGGAAAAGTATCCAAGATGGTCGTTGTAGTTGATGCAAAATCTAGATGGTAAATTAATCAACAAAAAGCAGATACCTTGAGCAATAATTTCCATGCAGAACAAGCCTGATCAATTCGTATGTACCATCCTGCAGTTCTTGATTACTGAAAGCTTAGGATGCATGTTTTCTTTAACACTTATTTACTCTCCATTTGGCATCGTAAGAATGAAAACAACATGGCTTTGAAATCCGTGTCGGTACTTTATGACGTAATAAGAGTACATGATGACGTCATAAGAAAACTTAGGTAGCACGCGACCAATTATTGTAAATTAACCGAGAAGGGAGAGGCAAGAGTGCATGGCGGTTTTTAGTGGCCCGGCACAAGCATGACGAAAGTTCTGTCATCGTGTTTCAACAGCGCGAGAAAACCATTGTTGAAACACGGCTTTTCGCCTGTTGATGCACGGCTGTTAATACCTCTCGGCACTGCTTTTTATGCAATAATATTTAATAAACTATTAATGTAAAATCTTAATTTCATCTGCAGACCCGTCTAAGTCATATCCTTGACTTTTTTTAATAGTTCCAAAAAATCAGATTGACTAGCAGTATGCTTGTATTGGGGCTGTCTCTAAAGAGCCTAAAACATTTTGAACCGATATTTTACCGCTGTTCCCTCCAGCTAAAATCTCAACAGCATTACAAATTTCATTATTGGCAAATGCCCTTTTCATTCGAGATGATTAGGTTTTGCGCTAGAGGTGTTAGGGTGTGGCGCAACACAAAAACGCTCAACTTACGACCTGGTTTTCCTTGTGTAATTTGAATGTTGATATTATAATGAAATATTGATGAATACACAATACATGTTATGCTGTAATAACAAATTGTTTACATATTACCCTGCGAGCGCATCGTGATGAAACGACGACGTCCTCCGACGCAGCGGTGCAGGTAGCAGGAATATTAATGTTTGAGGTTCAAAACGAACCGCAGATATAAAACGTGTTATCCTATTTTGGACAATTCTCGTATTTATTGAGAAGGGCTACATTAAAATGCATTTGCTACGATGATTGACTGATGTGTTAGGATACTTACATGGAATCATCCATATATCACGTGAATCCCGCTGGAAGTTAGAGTTTCGTAAAATCGGTGTAGCCCATCACTGATCCTTCAAAGCCAGTTCTTCCTTTGTGTAGTGTCGATGTCATTTTAGTTGTTTCCCCGCTTAAAATAAAGTCTTCAAGCCTTTCTTTTGTCTCCCCTATTTGTTCTCTTTAATTCTGAAATAAGAGTTACATAATAATGATTAGAGAAAAAAATATGAAATTACATAGTAAGTTCTCGATATTTCATAGTCGAAGTTCAGCTTCTGGTTACAGAAAATTTACTTTGAGATGCCAGTATTTTGAGATAACAGGAGCTGAAAGCTTAAGATAAAGAATAGAAAAAATGTTCAAATCATATTTTTTGAGATAAACGGGTACGTTTGAGGGAATGAAAATTTGTTAAAAAAAAGTTCAGGTCACTGAACAACATGGCCGCTACGCCCATATATGGAGAAACAAAAAATCTTCTTCGCCAGAACCAATTGACCGATTGCCTTGAAACTTGGTATATAGCAATGGGTACTCATGTACGATCCAGATTGTTCAATATGATGACCTTGGGTTGACCTAGATTATTTTACAGCAAGGTCAAATATGGGAAAATGCTAGAACATAAGATTTCATGGAACGTTTTGAAGATTTAGGCCTAAAAATTGGTAAATACAGTCATCTTAATGAGTACATGAAGAGTCATTAGTACAAGAGGTCAAGGTCGTTCTTTGACCTTTGACCCTGAACTCTCATATTTTGACAATTTCAAACAATTTCCTCAAAAACCAATGGGCCAAAGGAAACCAAATTTTATACAGAGCCTCCAGGGGTTGAGGGAACGAAAATTTGTTCAAACGGTCAGGCCACATGACCAACATGACTGCCACGCCCATATATGGTAAAAAGATTTAAAAATCTTCTTCTCCAGAACCAATTGACCGATGACCTTATAAATTAGTATGTAGCATTGGGTACTCAAGTACTATTAATATTGTTCAAATTATGACCTTTGATTGACTTTGACCTTTTTACGGCAAGGTTAAATATGGAAAAACGCTAGAACACAAGATTTCATGTAAACTTTTGAAATTAAAGGCCTAAAATTTGTATATACATTCATCTTTATGAGTACCTCACGGTTTGTGAGTATAAGAGGTCAAGGACATTCTTTTACTCCTTCTTAAAAACCACTGAGCAAATTGTAACCAAAAATCATATAGAGCCTTCAAGGGTTGAGGGAACGAAAATTTCTTCAAATGGTCTGGGTCACTTGATCAACATGGCGGCCATGCCCATATATGGTAAAAACTTTAAAAAACTTTTTCGCCAGAACCAATTGACCGATGGCCGTGAAACTTAGTATGTAGGATTGGAGACTCAAAAACTATCAAGATTGTTCTAATTATGACCTTGACCTTTTTCCGGCAAGGTCAAATATGGGAAAATGCTGGAACATAAGATTTCATGGGAAGTTCTGAAGATTTTGGCCTGAAAAATGGTATATACAGTCGTCTTAATGTGGATTTATGAGTACAAGAGGTCAAGGTCATTCTTTGACCTTTGACACAGATCTCTCATATTTTAACATTTTCAAACATTTCCTCAAAAGCCAAAGGGCCAATTGTAAACACATTTCATATAGAGTCTCCAGGAATTGATTGAACAAATATTTGCTCAAACGGTCCAGGTCACATTAATTTACCAACTTGGCCGCCATACCCATTTATGGTTTAAACCATTAATATTCTTCTCCTCCAGAATCAATCTGGGCTTGAAACTTGGTAAGAAGTATGGAGTACTAGAGTACTACCAAGACTGTTCAGATGATGACCTTGGGTGTACCTTGACCTTTTTTGCGGCATGGCCAAATCTGGGAAAATGCTAGAACATCAAATTGTATAGAAAATTGTGAAGATTTTGGCCTTAAAATGGTATCTATGGTCCTAATGAGTATATGAGTACAAGAGGTCATGGGCATTCTTTGACTTTTGAACCAAGACTCATATTTTGACAACTTCAGACACAAGAAAAAGCCACTTTGCCAATTTCTCAGGTGAGCGATTCAGGACCTCTTGTTTTCTTTTGCATTGTAGGGTATAAAGCTGGTGTAATCAACTCCCCCTATATTTTTCAGTGGACCTATTTAAAACTTTACGTTCATGATGTGAGTCTACTGTAAAAGTGCATATGGGGTTTTGATTGAGCTGGAATTAATTGTGACAGAATTACGACCTATTGAACTTAGTCATTTCAGGCAGTTTTATGCCCCCGTGACGATAGTCAGGGGGCAATATGTTTTACCCCTGTCTGTCTGTCTGTCCTATTGTCCGCCGCACATTTTAGTAGCAAGTTTGTGTAATCAACGCCTCCCACAGCTTATGATGGATCAATTTGAAACTTTGCACACATGTTGCAGACACAATGAATATGTGCATGAAGTTATTTTATGGTGAAAAAATAATTTTTGACAAAATTACTGGATTTTGAACTTCGGCATTTCAGTGTTGGAAAGTGATATAAAGTTGCAAGTTTGTGCAATCAACTCCTCCTACAGTTTTGATAGCTCAATTGGAAACTGCAAACTTGTTGCAGTCATATTGAAGATGTGCAAGAAGTTTTCTATGGCCAAAAATTATTTTTGACAAAATTACAGGCTTTCGAACTTAGACATTTTCAGGGTTGGAAAGTGATATAGGGTAGCACGTTTCAAACAATCTGCTAAAAAACCACTTGGTCAATTGTAACTTAATTTCATATAGAGCCTCCAGGGGCTAAGGGAATGAAAAGTTGTTCAAACGATCCAGGTCACATGACAAACATGGCCGCTATGCCCATATATGGTAAATAACTTTAAAAAGCTTCTTCTCAAGAACTAATTGACCGATGGCCTTGAAACTTGGTATGTAGCATTGGGTAGTCCAGTGGTATCAAGATTTTACATAATGATGTCCTTTGGTTGACCTTGACCGTGTTTTGGCAAGGTCAAGTATAGGAAAATGTTAGAACATAAGATTTCTTGGAAAGTTGTGAAGATGAAGGCTGAAAATTGGTATATGCAGTCATCTTAATGAGTACATGAAGATCTGTGAGTACAAGAGGTCAAGGTCGTTCTTTAACCTTTCACCCAGAACTCTCATATTTTGACAATTTCAAACAATCTCCTCAAGAACTTCTGGGCCAATTGTAATCAAATTTCATATAGAGCCTCCAGGGGTTCTTGGGAAGTTTTGAAGATGTTGTTCTAAAAATTGATATGTACCATCGTTTTAATGAGGTCATAAAGAATTATGAGTACAAGAGGTCAGTCATTCTTTGTTCTTTGATACAGATCTCTCATTTTTTGACATTTTCAGACATTTCCTCAAAAGCCAAAGGGACAATTGTAAGTACATTTCATAAAGAGCTTCCAAGGGTTGATTGAACAAAAATTTGTTCAAACGGTCCAGGTCACATGACCAACATGGCCGCCATACCCATTTTTCTGCTCCAGAACCAATACACATACGGCCTTGAAACTTGGTAAGTAGCATGAAGTACTAGGGACTACTACCAAAACTGTTGAAATGATAATCTTGGGTTTACCTTGACCTCTTTATGGAAAAATGTCAGAACATAAGATTTCATGGAAAATTTTGAAGATTTTGGCCTAAAAATGGTATACATGAAGATTTATGAGTACAAGAGGTCATGGTATTTCTTTGACTTTGGACCCAAGACCCATATTTTGACAATTTCAGAAAAACGCACTTTGCAAATTGTTCAAGGTTCCTATATTGTGGACATTTCTTCACATGCGCAGCAATGAGGTGCATTCCAATTAGATTCTATCGAATAGTGCCGGATAGCTCTTTTGTAGAAAAGTATAAGTTGACGATTTTCTGAGCATTTTGTTCCTCAGTGTCTCCCCGCACATACCTGAGCCTATTTAACTCCAATATGCATTAGCTTCCATTAAAATTTGGCCAATAAATGGTATCGTTACTTTTGTGACCGAGTATATATGGAAGTATGTAAGCAACCTGTATTTAAATAGTGTTTCTCGTTTGCTTTGTCAATCTGCCACCAGCCTTCTAAAATTTCATCTGCATTCTTAGACTGCGGAGGCCTAGCTTTACCCTCAGATGGATCTGTGGCGTTTTCTTCTGGAACGACCTTCCGTTCAGTCGCAAGATTCAGCTGTCACCCTGGTTATATACTGGTTGGAGATAGAGAACGTACATGTATGGAAGACAAAAGCTGGAATGGAACTAACCCAATCTGCGAAATAAAGAGTATGATACACACAAAGTATTTGATATTTTCATGCTTTAATATTATAAAGACGTGTTCCCTTTGTGAAGCTGTGGAGGTCAGACTAGATATTCAAAGATCACCCAAGCAACAATTCAATATAAGACATCTAGACAATTGGCGTGAATATCGATTTAAATTTCCTTGCCTTAAAGTCATTCAAAGTAGCTTATATCCTTTTAAAATAGCCATCATTCAAGTAGTCTGAGACTTGTTCGACGCTGGCTTGCGGCATTGTGTCTGTGATCTATGATATTTTCATCTTAGCTGCACTACAGCCAAGTGTCAAAAGTCTTTCCCAAAAATATTTTTTCCATTGACTTTAGTGCATTTGCAAGTGTGCAAGAAGTTTTACTGTGAGACTTGCGTTCAAAATTTCACAATAATTTTTGTATGCCTAAAACCCTTAAAGATTTCTGCAATACAAAAAACAATTTTAGCTTGCCCTTAACCAACTCAGAATTAAACTACAAGTATTTAAACTTCAACAACATTTTAAAAAATGCAGTTTCATACCGACGTCAATAGTGACCTTGTCCAAAATTTGCCAAAAAAGTACTGATGTTGCCTATAAAAGCATATTTCTAAAAAAATAGTTAATTAGAGTTCGAATAAAAATTATTTTATGTTTTCAAAGGCATTGTCCTTTCTAATCATTTCAAATTCAATATGATATAATAAGCAGTATTGCTACAGCAAAATTCCCACACATTTGAGAATGCATTGAAGTCTATGGAAAACATGTTTTTGGGGAAAGACTTTTGACACTCGGCTGTATATCATAGGTTAAATGCAAATTAATATCTTTAAACTTACGCTCCTCTTACAGCTATTATTATAGTTATGATGCTTTTACTATTTTCGCTTGAGTATATTTGCCAAATACTGATTTAACGTAAACAGTTTGCATTTACAGTATCTGCAAACTGAAACCTCATTCGTCTTGTTTATACATTTAGGCTGTGTTGGCCTTCCTCAACCGTTAAGAGGGTCTGTTGATTATTCGTCTGGAACGACCTACCGCTCTGTAGCCAGATTTAGTTGTCACCCCGGCTTTACACTGGTGGGAGTCAGAGAACGTACTTGTATGGAAGACACGAGCTGGAATGGAACCAACCCAATCTGCGAAATAAAAAGTATTGAATGCTATACCTGTTATTCATATGGCAAATATCATAATTTTATAAAAACCGTTACTGTTGTTTCTAAAATAAACACGTTTGTGTTACGTTGTGAAGCTGTGGAGGTTAGAGTACAGTTTCCTGGCGGCAATTCAATGTAAAAAATCTTGAATTAAAGGGCGTGAATCTCGATTACACTTTCTTTGCCTTTGGTAAAGGTTTTCAATAGCCTAGTAGCCGTACGGGCAGTGGGGATTAGAGACCCACTGTGTCTTGGGCACAGCATATGAAAGGCGGAGCCCATCCCTCTCCTTTCGCTGCGATATCCTTCCCTGATTCGAAACAGGTACACAACTATTGCTTGGTTGACAAAGAGAAGTTTCCAGTTGTCGGGTGGCGAATCCTGTGCGCGATCTCACAACCTTCCGGCGACTTTCTGCACCATAACCGAGTGTCCTTAACCACTCGATCACGGCGCCTCATCTTACCGTAACCATTAAAATCTAGCATCCCAGCTAACAAAAAACGTTACCACAACGTTTGTGTTTGGTTGAATGAATGGTCGATTAAAAACAACGTAAAGTAAACGTTATTTCAACAACGTTTGAACATGTTCCACGCTCCAGGGTATAGTTGGAGGAGAAAATTTATGAACGTTGCTGCAACGTTATGTTTTTCGACCCTAATAAGCGTTTCCCATTGGTGATATTCTGAATATCTGATATAATGTACGGAATGCATCTCACATCATTTTAAAGAATATGAAGGTTCCTTTTCATCCTGAAATGTGTGTTTCCTTGTTTTCGATGGGTGTCAACCTATTTTAAATGAGCTGCACGAGCCTTCTTAGTTATGTAAATATAGGTAAATTAAAGGTGTTTGGTTAGGATTACAAGAGTCTTGACACAGACAGAGAGGGAAAACAACAGCTCTTATCCGTGATTTTATTTGAATACGATCTTTCTGGACACAATGTTTTCGTCGTTGGCTAAATCCTTTAGAGCACGTGGTAGATAATTTCACCACAGTTTCGTATTTAAAATTTTCGCAATTCCTAACTCAATTGTGTTTAATCGAATTTCATTACTAAGATAAGTCAAATGAGTTTAATAATGCTTATTTAACGCAAGCGTACCAAGAAAATCTAATTTTGAAGCCGAAATTAATAATACAAAACTACCATTTCTTTCTTTTCAAATTTATAATTTTGAACAAAGGAAGAAATTGGAAATCAAATCAGGTACACATGTAGCTATTTTATGCGAGTATTCATTCCAATAATAACATGTAGGTTATGAATAAGCATATTTTCCAGATCGATCTGTTTGCTTGTTAGGTAATTTTAGCTGCAATACAGAATCTAACGTTTTCATCATGTTTCATTTAATTGTCACCCTTTAATGAGCGCGTGCCAGCATCCAGATACAAGGGATACAGAGAAGCCTCATTATCGGAAGTTACACTCATTTTTTTCTTAATTTTCAAAACAAGATCTGGAAATTAAAATTATTTATTGTCTTTTATGTTTTTAAATTAAGTTTATAATAAAGATTTGAATAGAGAATTGTTTCTAAAACCTGTCTGCAATGTTACTGCAAAACTCATTCATAACGGAGAACTCTTTCTTAAACCTTTCTGCAACATTACTGAACTTTCCTAATTCAGAATGGAGAACCGTTTGAAACCTCTCTGCAACGTTACTGAAAAACTTTATTCTCTTGCCTGCTGCATACCCGTACTGATCTTACTTCGAATGCTTCCTATGTCCTCACGAGCTCAACATTTGTAGTCCTTTAAGTTCAAAGCAATTGAGGGCGCATATTGCTTTTGTTCAGGCCTGAAAATAAATTGTGTGATTGTGATAAAAAAATAAAGTATGACCGGCAGGTAGGGATATTCTTTTTAGCTTACCTGAGCCATAGGCTCATAGAGAAGCTAAAGGTATAGGCAGGTATCCGTCGTCCGTCCGTCCATCCTCGTCCAAATTTTCAAACGTGTCTCCTCTGAGAGGTTGCCAAAGCCTAAGAGGTTGTCAAAAGGTTGTAGCAAAGTTCCTGAGAGAGTTGGGTAAGGTACCTGATAGGTTGTCAAAAGATTGTGGCAAATTAGCTGAGAGGTTGTTCAAAGGTTGCAGGAAAGTCTTTTGCAACGTTACATGAAAACGTTTAAAAATCCAAAAAGAAACCAGCCAAAATGCTTACATAAAGCCTCACATCCAAACGTTTTGATAACCAAAATACAACGTTACACAAACGTTGCGACGGCGTTATTTTGTTAGCTGGGATATGGTATGTTTTGATATCCATCATTGAGTTGTCTGATTTTTTGACGCTCCCTTGCGACATAATGTCAATCATGATAGTAATTTCAATACTTAACGAAACTGTAATGCCTTTATATATACTGTGTCAAAAAAGGTTCACATGCATGCAATTCCTTAATTTGCCATGAGAACTGCAGAAGTTATGAACATTTAGGTTTTTCTTATTTCAAAAGAGCATTCATATACTTATTTAACTGATTAATTTGCTTTTTGTTGTTGTTGTTTTGTTGTCGTTGTTGTTGTAAGACAACACAGGTTACACGGGTCGTTTGAACATGCATGGGGTAATTTGTCAATTTTCGAAGAGTAATATCATTAAATTTGCTCAACTTCAAAGTCCTTTAAAGTTGGTTTATGAAAAATGATTTCCCAGATTCTGTGCGTCATACACTAGAGCAGGCCTCAAGCATGGCTGCATGCAAAAGAATTTGACATTTGATTCCTTCTGATGCGAGAATTTAAATCACAACTCAGATTCTTCAAATTAAAATCTTAAAGAGATCCTTCAAGAGCAGAGAATACATTCTGAAGAAGAAACATGGACCAGTTGCGGCTGATAAAGCCTCATCAGTGACCTTGACAAAAGGTGGTGACGAAACCAGACAAAAGCATACCTTAATGTCTGAATTTTAATTGGGCAGTTGTTTCAAAGACCGACGTGGTAACAAAAAGGGGTCCAAATAATATAAAAGACAATGATCTAAGGGGCATTTCAGAAATAATGTAAATGATCTCAGGGTAGTCTATTGTCTGATATTTAGCAGTGGTTTTATATATCATTGGAAAGAAAAATTCATGTGCTTTATAATGGTATGCGTTAAAAGAATTTCTAAGTTACTCATTCATGAACGCACGTGCCATACGTCATAAGGGTGTGGATACTGGAAACTGTACATTTTTACTGAAAGTCTCTTTTGTTCTGTTGATGTTTTATCAATGAGGAAATGATATATTCTAATGAAGAAACACGTAATACTGTCCTTTAAATGTAAAATAAGAAAGTTATACAGAAATCGTTTCCAGATTTGACACCAGTAACATAATAAACGAGATTTTTTTCTCTGCTATTTGGTTCTAAATGCAAAGATACTATAAATGCCTTATACCAACAAATTCAGATTTTTGACTTATTCACATCCAATTTCAACAAATGACAGGCATTTTATACTGAAATGATTAGGTCATTAGATTTTGTATCGGCTGGCATCAAATCACTGATGAAACTGGATGATACGTGCGCAAACTCCACACCGGAAGCCGTGAAGTAGCAGCAATTTATGTAAGATACATAACAATATAAAGAAATTATCTTCTAATAAAAACACAGGCTAGATATATTTAATTTTGCTTAATGCCAAAAGTTAGAAAGACATATTGAAAACAGAATTCATACATAAAGACATGCAAAACTTGTTATTTATATGATATACTGACATTGAAATATGTTGGTGGGTGGGGAAACTTATCGTAAAAAATCAGGTAGGCCAGTGACAAAAGAGCATAAAGTACTGTAAAACATTATTTTATAACAGCAAACAAGGATGACGAATTAAATTTTATTTATTTTTTGTTTCACAACTATCATAAAACATTCATTTTCACTTAAATTGACCTCAGTACCATCGTTTAAACAGCTTACTTTACATTTCAATTAAGCACAGGAAGTTACGTCATCAGAAATGCGAATTGTTCTATAATTAGCCTACTTTGCGAGGCAATTCTTATGTTTTAGGAAAGCTGATACAATGGTTTTCATATTGGAATATTTTTAGTATAACATAATATAGGTATCAATCCAGAGCTGCTTGTTTTTCAGAGTTAAGAAATATGAATTTGTCTTCACATAAATATTCCCTCCGTTTCCACTCAGTGTCCATACCCTTACACCATTTTGCAAGGCATATTTTGAAGAAAATACCATTGACACAAATTATTTTAGTAAAAGCCATTGGGTGATATGTAAACCTTAAAGTTAAGACATAAATTTCAAAAATCGGTCAACAGTCCAAGGAATGGCAGACTCATTTACGTTATTTCTGAAATGCCCCTCGTATAACCAATGACATAACAAAACTGTTTATGAAGTAATTTTGAAAAAAGACGAACAGGTACAGTTTTTATGATACCTTGAAAATGGCACTTCATCTATTTCTTATTCAAAGGGAGGTAGACTGAAAGTTTGAAGAATTCTAACCTCGCATGTAAAGCCTGACTACATGAAATTAAACATTTACAGCGTTGCTCGATGTTCCTCTATTGTGGACATTTCTTCGCAATACAAAATGTATTCCTGCGCTTGCGCAGCAACGAGGTGCATCCCAATTAGAATCTACCGAATAGTGCCAGATAACTCTCATGTAGAAAAGTATACGTTGACGATTTTCTGAGCATTTTGTTTCTCGGCGTCTCCCCAAACATACTTGAGATTAGTTAACGCCAATATGCATTGGGTTCCTTGAAGATATTGCCAATAATTGGTATCTTTACTTTTGTGACCGAGTATATAAAGAAGTATGTAAGCAGCCTATATTTAAACAGTGTGACTCTTTTGCTTTGCCAATCTGCCATCAGCCCTCTAAAACTTCATCTGCATTCTTAGACTGTGGGGGCCTGGCTGTACCCTCAGATGGATCTGTGGCGTTTTCTTCTGGAACGACCTACCGTTCAGTTGCAAGATTCAGCTGTCACCCTGGTTATTCACTGGTGGGAGATAGAGAACGTACATGTATGGAAGACAAAAGCTGGAATGGAACTAACCCAATCTGCGAAATAAAGAGTATGATACACACAAACTATTTGCAATTTTTATGTTTCAATCTTGTAAAGACGTGTTCCCTTTGTGAAGCTGTGGCGGTCAAACTAGATATTCAAAGATCATCCAGGCAACAATTCGATATAAGACATCTAGACAATTGGCGTGAATATCGAATTAGATTTCCTTGCCCTAAAGTCATTAAAAGTAGCACATGTACTTTAGAAATAGCCATCATCCAAGTAGTCTCAGACTTTTCTGCCGCCGACTTGCGGCATCGTGTCTGTGACCAATGATATGTTCATCTTAGCTGTACTACCGCCAAGTGTCAAAATTATTTCCACAAAATATTTTCTATTGACTTTAATGCATTTGCCGGTGTGCAAGACGTTTTACTGTTAGACTTGTGTTCAAATGTTCATAATAATTTTTGTATGTTTAAAAAACCTGAATTATAGCTGCAATATAAAACAATTTTAGCTTGCCCTAAACCTACTCACAATTGAACCACAAGTATTTGAACTTCAACAAAATTTTCAGAAATGCAGTTTTCTATTGACGTCAATGATGTGGTTGTCCAAACTTTGCCGAAAAAGTATTTGTATTACCTATAAATGCATATTCTTAAAGAATAATTAATTAGAGTTCGAATAAAAATTATCAGATGTTGCCAAATGTATTGCTGTTTCTAAACATATCAAATTAAATATCATATTATAAGCAGTATTGCTACAGCAACAATCCCCACACACTTGAAATGCATTGAAGTCTATGGAAAATATATTTTTGGGGAAAGACCTTTGACACTAGGCTGTATATCATAAGTTAAATGCAAATTAAAATTTTTAATCTTAAGCTCCTCTTAGAGCTATTATTGTAGTTATGACGCTTTATCTATTTTTGCTTGAGTATATTTGACAAATACTGACATAACGTTAACAGTTTGCATTTACAGTATCTGCAAACTGAAACAACATTCGTCTTGTTTATACATTTAGGCTGTGTTGGCCTTCCTCAACCGTTAAATGGGTCTGTTGATTATTCTTCTGGAACGACCTACCGCTCTGTAGCCAGATTTAGTTGTCACCCCGGCTTTACACTGATGGGAGACAGAGAACGTACTTGTATGGAAGACACGAGCTGGAATGGAACTAACCCAATCTGCGAAATAAAAAGTATGGACTGCTTTAACTTTTATCTATAATGGAAATATCATAATATTATAAAAACGGTTATTCATATGGCAAATATCATAATTTTATAAAAACGGTTATTGTTGTTTCTAAAATAAATACGTTTGTGTGCCGTATGTGAAGCTTTGGATGTTAGAGTAGATTTTCCTGGCAGCAATTCCATACAAGAAATCTAGAAATGAATGACTTGAATCTCGATTACACTTTCCTTGCCTTTGGTAAAGGTTTCCCATAGCCTATAGCCGTAGGGGCAGTGGGGATTGGAGGCCCACTGTGTCTTGGGCACAGCATATGAAGACGGATCCCATCCGTCTCCTTTCGCTGCCATATCCTCCCCTGATTCGAAGCAGGTACATAATTATTGCTTGGGTGCGAGAGAGAATTTTCCAGTCGTCGGGTGGCGAATCCGGTGCGTGATCCCACGACCTTCCTGCGACATTCTGCACCGTAAAGGAGTGTCCTTAACCATTCGATCACGGCGCCTCACCTTGCCGTAAACATTAAAACTAGCATAGGTTGTTTTTATTTATCCACCATTGAGTAGACTGATTCTTTTGACGCTCTCATGCGACATAATGTTTATCATGATAGTAATTTCAATATCTAAAATTAACGAAACTATAATGCTTTTATATATACTGTGTCAAAAGAGTTCCTATACACGAAATTCCTTAATTTGCCATGAGAACTTCAAACATTATGAACATTTAGGTTTTTCTTATTTCAAAAGAGAATACATGTGCTTATTTGACAGATTTATTCGAATGTTGTTGTTGTTTTTTTTTTTTTTTTTTTTTTTTTTTTTTTTTTTTGTTTTTGTAAGACAACACAGATTACAAGGGTCGTTTGAATATTCATTGGGTATTTTGTCATTTTCGAAGAGTAATATCATTAAATTTGCTCAAGTTCATAGTCCTTTAAAGTTGGTATGTGAAAAATGATTTCCCAGATTCTGTGCGTCATACACTAGAGCAGGCCTTAAGCATAAGTGCATGCGAAAGAATTTGACATTTGATTCCTTCTGATGCGAGAATTTAAACCACAACTCAGATTCCTTCAAATTAAAGTCTTAAAGAGTTCCTTCAAGAGCAGAGAATACATTCCGAAAAGCAACAGTGGTTAGAATACGTAGTTTCGGCTGATAAAGCCTCACCAGTGGACCTGACAATATCTGGTGACGAAACCAGACAAAAACATACTGAAATTTCTTAATTTTAATTAAGCAGTTTTTTTCAAAGAGTGACGTAGTATCAAAAAGGGGTCCAAATAATATAAAAGACGATGGTGTAGAATAAGAGTCTACATCAGTCTAAAGTTTCAATTTTTTCAGAATATACCCTCTGACCTCAAAGGACGAAACTAAGATTAAAGACTGTTTTAAATGCCACATTCAATGGGGTTTCTATAGGAATTTAAAATCGTATTGGCTAGGGGCGCGTAATGTTTCTTGCAATTTTATCTTTATCCTCTAAAACCAATGACATAACAAAACTGTTTATGAAGAAATTTTGAAAAAAATGACGAGCAGGTACAGTAATAATGACACCTTGAAAATGGCAATTCATCTATGTTTCATTCAAAGGGAGGTAGACTGAAAGTTTGAAGAATTTAAACCTCGCATGTAAAGCCTGAGTACATGATATTGAACATTTACAGTGTTTTTCGAGGTTCTATATTGTTGACATTTCTTCGCAATATAAAATTTATTTTTGCGCATGCGCAGCGATATGCTGCATTCAAATTTGATTCTATCGAATAGTGCCAGATAAATCTTATGAAGAAAAGTATAGGTTGGCGATATTCTAAGCATTATATTTCTCGGCGTCTCCCCAGACATACTTGAGCCTTAATATACTCCAGTATGCATTGGGTGCATTGTAAATATGGCCAATAATTGGTATCATTACTTTTGTGACCGAGTATATCTGGAAGTATGTAAGCAGCCTGTATTTTAGCAGTGTGACTCGTTTGCTTTGTCAATCTACCATCAGCCCTCTTAAACTTCATCTGCATTTTTAGACTGCGGGAGCCTGGCGATGCCCCCAGATGGATCTGTGGAGTTTTCTTCTGGAACGACTTACCGTTCAGTTGCAAGATTCAGCTGTCATCCTGGTTATACACTGGTGGGAGATAGAGAACGAACATGTATGGAGAACAGAAGCTGGAATGGAACAAACCCAATCTGCGAAATAAAGAGTAAGACACATACAAGCTATTTGATATTCTCATGCTTTAATCTTATAAAGACGTGTTCCCTTTGTGAAGCTGTGGAGGTCAGGTTATATTCGAAGATCATCCAAGCAGCAATTCGACATAAGACATCTAGAAATTTGGCGTGAATATCGATTTAAACTTTCTTGCCCTAAAGTCATTAAAAGTAGCACATGTCCTTTAGAAATAGCCACCATCCAAGTATTCTGAGTCTTTTTCGCCGCAGGCTTGCGGCATTGTGTCTCTGATCTATGATATTTTCATTTTAGCTGCACTACAGCCAAATGTCAAAAGTCTTTCCCCAAAATATTTTTCATTGCCTTTAGTGCACTTGCAAGTGTGCAAGACGTTTAACTGCGAGACTTGTGTTCAAATGTTCATAATAATTTTTGTATGCTTAAACACCTAAAAGATATCTGCATTATAAAACAATTTTTAGCTTGCCCTAAACCTACTCACAATAAACTACAAGTATTTTAACTTCAACAATTTTTTTTTTCATTTTTTTTTTTTGGCAGTGGCGGCCGTAAAACGTCTCCCCGTACATCATCCATAGTGCAGATTATACTTTATTTACATCCTTTGAGATCAGAGGATAGATTCTGAGAAATCTAAAATTTGAGATCGATTTAGACTATTATTCTAGATCATCGTCTTTTATATTATTTGGTTCCTTTTGAAATTAATCAGTCTTTGAATCGACTGCCCAACTGAAATTAAGAAATTTCATTATGCTTTTTTCTGGTTTCGTCACCAGATATTGTCATGGTCACTGAAGAGGCCTTATTAGCCGAAACTACGTAGTCTGGCCCATATTCCTACTTCTGTATGTATTCTCTGCTCTTGAAGGAACTTGTTTAGATTTTTATTGACGTCACTATGGTGACTTTTTCCAAATTTTGCCGAAAAAGTACTGGTATTGCCTATATAAGCATATTTCTAAAATAATTATTTATTAGAGTTCGAATAAAAGTATTAGTTGTTGCCAAAAGTATTGCTCTTTATAAATATAACAAATCTAATATCATATGATAAGCAATATTGCTACAGCGAAATTCCCACACACCTGAAAATGCATTGAACTACGAGGAAAATATGCTTTTGGGGAAAGAATTTTGACACCCGGCTGTATAGCGTAAGTTAAATATAAATTAACATTTTAAGCACATGCTCCTTTTAGAGCTATTATTGTAGTTATGATGCTTTTTCTATTTTCGCTTGAGTAAATTTGCCAAATACTGATTTAACGTAAACAGTTTTCATTTACAGTATCTGCTAACTGAAACAACATTCGTCGTTTTTGTACATTTTAGGCTGTGTTGGCCTTCCTCAGCCGTTAAATGGGTCAATAGATTATTCTTCTGGAATGACCTACCGCTCTATAGCCAGATTTAGTTGTCACACCGGCTTTACACTGGTGGGAGACAGAGAACGTACTTGTATGGAAGACACGAGCTGGAATGGAACTAACCCAATCTGCGAAATAAAAAGTATGGACTGCTTTAACTTTTATCTATAATGGAAATATCATAATATTATAAAAACGGTTACTGTTGTTTCTAAAATAAATACGTTTGTGCGCCGTTTGTGAGGTTGTGGCGGCTAGAGTAGGTTTTCCTGGCAGTAATTCAATATAAGACTTCTAGAAATAAATGACATGAATCTCGATTACACTGCCCTTGCCTCAGGTATAGGTTTCCCATAGCCTAATAGCTAGGGGCAGTGCGGTTTAGAGACCCACTGTGTCTTCGGCAGAGCATATGAAATGCGGATCCCATCCGTCTCCTTTCCCTGCCATATCCTTCCCAGAATCGAAGCAGGTACACAATTATTGATTGGTTGACAGAGATAGTTCCCCAGTCGTCGGGTGGCGATCCCGGGCCCGATCCCGCGACATTCCGTCGACTTTCTGCACCATAACCGAGTGTCCATAACCACTCGATCACGGCGCCTGTCCTTGCCGTAAAGACATTTAAAAGTAGTATATGTGCTTTAGAAATAGACACTGTCCAGGTAGTCTGATGTCTGAAGAAACAAGCTGAACTATCCTTAATGCATTAGATTATCTGTATGACATAATATCATGGCATGGACGTTATTAGTGCTGGCGAAAGAGGGAATGGAGAGAATGACGTTTTTGCTAACTCATTGTAAAGTAGATGTGCTAAGGGTTGGTTCTTCGGAGCGCAAACTTTTTTGGATGGGGCATCTTTTATCATTCATAGGTGTGTGCATTTGTGTGGGTGAGAGTTGTGGATATATAGTGAACTTTTCTTTGAGGTAAAATTGGCTAATAGGAGAAGTCCATGTGTTATGGACACTCAAAAAAATAAAACTGGATAAATTAGAAAGGTTACTGATCAGTTGTTTGTACTGACCAAAGCAAGAAACTAGTGTCTGAGACTGCTCAGTTTGAGATATCCTAGTCGTGGAAGAAACTGGAAGAAGGTAGAATGATACATAAAATATCTTATTGCTGTGGCAATATATACATATGCAGCATAAATTAGTTATAGGTGATTTGTTTCCCCTTCTTAGCCGCTCATAATCCGAGGAAGCCCTATTTAGTCGGCGCTCCACTCCGGTAGTATGATCGTCGAAGCGTGGGCCGAGCAATTTACCATCCACTCCCATGATATGGGAGGACTCTGGCCAGAGTCGCGCAGGAGTCACCGGAGCTTCTTGGAAGAGTATTAAAGGACGGCTTTGAACGTTAGAGGGCAAAATGAGATTCAATTTTGGAGGGTTGACATCGAAATCGTATGGTACGGAAGTTAATAAATATTTGTGTCTTTATCATTGTTCATCTATATCTAAATTTTCACACAAATCCTTATAATCGGTGTTTTTTTGTGGAGAAAAACGCTACATTGGTGGCAGCGGTTGGATGTACGTGAAACACGTTGAGCCAAGATGGACGTTTTACAGGATAAAAATCGGAGTCATTTGGAAGGCACTCACCATACAGAAGGATTGAGCTCTTCGTATGGGAGTCCTTATGACAGTGGAAACCCCTACCCAGATCAACACTTACGGTTTGGATGGAGTACTCCTGTAAACGAAGGAAGCGGGCGGACAGAACCGAGAATCTGCAAGTCAGAACTTTCAATTTTCTCCAATTTATGACAACTGTCCTTCTACAGCATGAGATAGCGGAATAGGGAGAAGCACTCCTTTTTCTTCAAATACAGACAGCACCGAATGTTTGGTAGAAAATGGTAGTGCAAGCCAGCATGATGACAGGCCTTGTGTCAAAAGAATATGGATTATTGTGAAGGTGTTCCTGTTTTGAATCTCAGTGGTTATAATGGCTGTTTTAGGCGCCTGGGGTATACAAAAGAGTTTCACATTTAACAATTTCATCGTGAAAAAGGATGTGATGGTGTACATTGTAGTGGCTCTAACTACATTGTAAACTTTAATAGTTACCGTAACTTTTAACAGCCTGCATTCGGAGCAGCCATCAAATACAGGGAATAGTACAGTTAACAATTCCTTTACGATTCGACGAAGGCAATTTACTTAGCAATGTCCTAGTATTAGTTTTGATCAAAATTATAAACAATTACAAAATCGGTTTTGTTATGATTCGCCAATGATATTTAATATTCCTGCTACTCCGGCGACTTATCGGAAGAGCCATACTACACCGGCAATTATGCGGAGTAGGTAGCTAAGTGCTTCTAGAGTGCGGAGCTATGTGGCAGGACAACTTCCTGTAAACAGGACCGCTTTAGCTTCCCCGGCCTTAGCTCGGAGTAGTGATGCTGGTCCTTCGACAGCTCTAGGATTTGAAACGAGCACTATGAATCAGCCAATGACAGAGCTGAGTGAAATAACTACTCCTGTGGTAGCTCGGAGTGGTATAGTGTCTCCGTCAACAGTCCGGATAAACGATGTTGGTCCTTCGACAGTTCTAGGTTATGAAAGACGCAAAGTGAATCAGCCGACGACAGAGCGGAGTGAAATGCCTTCTCCTGCGGTAGCTCGAAATCGTATAGTGTCTCCGTCAACAGTCCGGATAAACGATGCGAATAATTTGGAAGAAACAAAGAAAGGAGCGAAGCAAAATAATATTGCAAACAATAGACAAGTATAGGTGCTACAAAAGAAAGTGGTCTTCTAAATTTTACAAAAGAATCTGATAATCCCAGCACTGAAGCTGCCAGGCGTACTTTCAATGGAAGTGGTCCGGATGTTAGGCTTGAGATTATACGATATTTTAAAAAAATTGAAAGCCGTAAACATCTCCACTGTCCAATTACTGGGCACTTGTATTTCACAGCGCCCATAGCCGTTCTTCTGCATTTTCCGTGCCCATAACAAGCATTCTCCATTTTCCGCCCGAGCGCTATTTTCCACAAACAGATTCTGTTATTCTTCATAAAGGCCCTCCAAACTGACTTCTAAGAATGAGGCTACAAATACAGACAAGTGTATGAATATCTAATGGCCTCTGAACCCAGGCTGCATGCAAGTTCCATTAAGGAACCCATTTCAATACTGGCAAATTTTAAAATTTTAACAGTTCTCACTTGAAAGTCCAATTTATTCAACATATTTAAAAAAAATACTAACTGCCTGTAGAACGCCTTTAAATCTAGGAGATTTGTCTCTGTGCCAATTCTTAGGACTATATCAGCGAAAATGACTTCACAAACGGAAAGTAAAAATAATTACCCCATTCCATATATCAGGCACGAGACCACAATTAGATTTACTAAACAGTTTAATTATCCATCCTTCCATGAAACTTTTCGCACAACACTCCAGGCACTTTGAACTCTCTTTTCCTCAAGTCTCTGAGGCACGTTAAACCATTTTCAGACAGCTTCAACAGGGCTAAACCTGCTATTGCTTTCGCTGTTTCTCCGGTAAACAATGACCCGTCAACTTATGAGACAATCTGCTGTTATAGGGGCACCTATGAAGGGTGTTATTCGCTTCATCTAGTTACCTCTAGTGCTGGGGATATTCTGAACTAATTATACATTTTCAAAAAAGCATATCCATGGCTCTCTTCAGTTTGCTATAATAGCAAGCAGGATATTCAGTCAAACTGGCTTTCTGAGAAACCAATGAATCAGGGAACTATTTGTGCGAAAATATATCCCGAGAGTGTTCAACCAATCAAGGAAAATAATTGTGGACTGATTCTATGTCACAGACAATATTAAGTTCCTAAGTTCAAGATCAATGTAACAATCTTCGATCAGATGTCAAAATATGTCTTGTCAATGACTCAGAAAAGTACCATGCTAATTTCATTAAACTTCACATACAGATAAAGCTAATGTGAAAGCGCGACAGGTGCAAGACATAGGTTGTCACTACGCAAGTCAAGGTTACAATCAAAGGTCAATCACTTCTGAATTTAACAAAAAAAAACTGAAACAAACATGAAAATACTTCATTTAAAGTAAACGCATAGTGATATGTTACGTCAGGTGCAACATATTTTAACACCCAGTGTAAACGACACAACAAAGATTGGATTGGGTGGTGGTCGAATTATATCGCTATAAACTCTTGAACTTCTGAAATGCATTTGAATTTCACAGATGAGTGAAACATAAATAGAACCTATGTCATTTGCAAAACTCAAGTTGCATGCCTATCGTCAAGGTCACAAGCAGGGGTCAATTGTTATTGTTATGCCTTCTTGGGCATTTATTACATACTGTAACATTTGTTGTTGCCAGGTGAAATTTGCTTTCTGGATATATGGAAAACGCTCAGATATAAGAGTTCATAAAACTTGTAGAAAATTTTGGTGCAGGACTTTATGAATACAGTCAAACAAATGAGTACAGTAATGTTTTCTAGCAATAAAGGTCAAGTTCATTTTTGACCTTTAATGACTGTCTCATATTTTGACAGTTTCAAACTATCAGGCTTTTTCAATAGATAACCCTAGTCTGACAGTTGACCTTTTTACTCTGGTGAGCGATTCAGGGCCTCATTGCCCTCTTATTTCTTAATCCTTTCGCACAGAAAACTATCCTTTGCTCTTTTGTTGTTTAAGCATAATATAACATAAACAAGTCCTTATTTTGATAGTTTAACTTGTGAAAAACAACATAAAGAAGACAGATACAAAGGTTTGGGAGATCTGATGCAGGTTCCGCATTTTATGTAGACATTTGTCTTTGTCACAAATTTGTGATTATCAGTACCTGAACGTAAACAATTACACATTTAGAGTATCTGCAAACAGAAACAGCATTCGTCTTATTGTACATTTAAGGCTGTGTTGGCCTTCCTCAACCTTTGAATGGGTCTGTAGATAATTCTTCTAGAACGACATACCGCTCTTTAGCCAGATTCGAGCGTCACCCTGGCTATACACTGATGAGAGATAGAGCACGTACATGTATGGAACTTTAGGACTGGAACAAAACTAACCCAGCCTGTGAAATAAAAAGTATGGAGCACACAAAGTATTTCATGGCTTTATCTTTTGCTTTTGTTCGTATTGCAAATTTTATTTCATATAAGGTCTCACTGTTGGTTCGTGTACACAGTGTATTCGTGTTCTGTTTGTAAACCAGTGGTGGTTAAACTGGATATAAAAACCCCTTCCTGTCAGCAATCTAAAATAAATGATATAGAAAACAATCATGAAGTTCTATGATAATTTTTATCCGGCCGTTAAGACATTAAAAACTAGCATTTGTCATTTTGAGTTATCCAACATTGAGTAGTCTGATTCTTTCGAAGCTGTCTTGCGACATAATGTCTTTCGTGGAGGATATTTTAGGCTTAGCTATGCTCCGCCACTTTTTAAATGAAAACTACATTTTAGGCGTTCTTTAAACTGTTATAGAAGCAATTGTGTATTTTCTCGTTGAGTACATTAGAAAAGACTTAAGGAAACTGAAATGCATTTTGTATATAAGTATGTACATGATCAGGCTATATTTAAGGAATGTGACTTATTCATTCACCATTGCATATCATATACAATCTCTCGCTGTTGATTATCATAAAACGTGTATTCGTGTTCTGTTTGTGAAACAGTTAAACTAAAGTTTGATATTGAGAACCTTAACGCCAAAACTTTAAAATGTGAAATTTAGAAGAAAAAAACCCTTTTTGATACTAATCAGTCCTTGAACCGACTGCCTAATTAAAACTAAGACATTATAATATGCTTTTCTCTGGTTGTGTTCCCATATATTGCCAGGGTCACTGGTGAGTCTTTATAAGCCAAAACTACTAGTCTGACCCAAGTTTCGTCTTTTATTGTTTTCTCTTCTCTTAAAGGAACTCTTAAAGATTTTATATATATATTACTATTTTAAGAATTCTGTGGCATTCATTCAACGAAAGGAACTGATACTTAATGCATGTTTATCCAAAACGAGACACAAATGTGTACCATTTTTACTTCTAGAGTTCAACTCCCTTGATGCACCTTCAGGTGGGACTGTAGCATATTCTGCTGGAGCTTTATACCGATCATTTGCAACATTTGCTTGCAATGATAGGCAATACTGAACGCACATATCTTGCAGAGAAAAGCTGGAACGGAACTAACCCAAAGTGTGAAATAAAAAAAAAGAAAAAAAACTTAGTTATTTAGAGGTTGTCTCAAATATTCTTGTTTCTAAGCTTCAGGTTTACCTGAAACAAACAGAACAAGTATGCACATATATTTTATAAGGACTGATATAGCTTAGATTTTAATCAGATGTGGCCACTCTTACAAATAGTGATATCATCCATAACAACCAGGTAGTATCCCTTAATTCTGCAGCTATTGAATTCAAATTGGAAAATGCAGTTTAGCGCACCTGAGGCTTTCGGCTCTTAGTTGAGCTTATAGTATACAGCAAATCTTTGACGTCCGTTCGTAAACTCTTTCAAGCATCTTCTCCTCTGTAGCCACTGAGCCGATTGAAAAAATATGTCATGTAGAACCTTTTTGGACTTTCTCAGATGGTCTTGGTCACAAGACCAAGATAACTACATTGTCCATTTATGGTTAACATTCTTTACAAACTTTCTTCGTCCGAACGAAGTGCCATTCACCTTGAAACTTTGTTTGTTGTATTTGGTATTCGGGTCCTATAAAATTCCTTCAAATGATGTCCCTGCATTGACAATTGGTAATTTGCGGCAAAGTCCACTCTGTTTCATTTCGCTTTTATATGGTAAAGGGCTTTAACAGTTGATTTCTCAGACACTCTTTAAGACTTAGATATTATACTTCATTTGGTAGATGTATATAATTGACTACAGAAGCAAATGGATATATTCTATTGCCATTGGTCAAAGACATTCTTTGACCGGTTGGAACCTAAATCATAATATTTATATCGTGGGATCGTATTTATGAATTTTGTTATATATACTGATTACAAATGAAAGTGATCAAAGTACTCAAATCATAAGTTCGAACTCATAAATCATTTATACACTAACAGTTACGGAATATTTTAGATACACAGGCATGGACCTTAAAACAGAGGTGTGATCAGGTGCTACCGAGTAGTAAGCATCACCTGTCTATTATAATACACCCGCCAGATCTGTGAATCAGCGGAAAAGGTCAGTGAAAATGAAAGTCCGGTATTTGAAGCCTAACTAAGCTTCAACTGAGGCCATTAAATGGGATTAGTTTAGAAACAGACACAATGTAGGGATCAACGAGATCATGGTGTCTCCCATAAAACTTTTAACTGTCCACACAAACTTTACTTTGTGATAACCTTGTGTCAACAGTTTACGAGTGAGTAGGTTCCCATTTTCAGCAAAGTCTTGATATTTGAATCAGGTTCTAGCTTAGAGGACTAGCTGAGAGACATAAACTCCGTATACAGGTGCTGAAGGGATATTACTACTCACAATTGGAAACTTAACTATTGGGAATTTGAAGTCGTCTCTCTTGTCATAAAGCCTAGTGACAAGCTTTCCATTGTCAATATAGAGATAACAATCTAATTATGAGGCAGGTGAAAAGGACTCTCTGGTATCTTTATTTTCAAGTTAACATGGATAGATGAGGTCAATAAACTCCGAAATCGGGTTGTTCAGAGATAGAACACCATCTATGTACCTGTAAGTGAAGTTGAATTTCTGTGCAAGGTGTTTATCATCCGCTTTTAAGAACCATTGTATAAACTCCGCCCCATACCCGTAAAGAAACAAGTCGGCAAGTAAGGGGGCGCAGTCAGTGCCCATTGGAATGGAATGACAACTGTCCGTTGAAAAATCTGTCCGCTAAACTCCACGTAAATATTGTCGATAAGAAATTCCAGCATTTTAATGACATGACTTTCAGAATGTTTTGTATGAACATCAGAGTGGTTCTTAACGAAGAGTGTGTCCAGAAACCCAAGAACAACGTTATACCGACGAGTTCCGTTTTTGTGAAGGATGCAATTGTTTACAATTTCTTTTAATTTAGATTTTAATTTGTCATGTTGTATTGTCGTGCGCAGAGAAATAAAAGGTTTTGATGTTATTTACTTCAAAAAGTGTTCGGGATTTTAAACTTACAAAAATATCTTTAGAATTTTTTAGGATCCTCATCAGATTTACGTTACTTTTCATGTAAGATAGATCGCAATATTTTTGAAAACCAGCCTTAACTCCCGTAAGGATTCTTGTTAGAATCTGAGAGAGAGACTTGGTTGAGCACTTATCCGAATCCGCAATATATCGTTGCTTATATGGATCTTTATGTAACTTAGGAATCTAATACAGTTTTGGAAGATCATGATCTTCCTCTGCTGTGAAAATCCCAAAGGAAACTAGACCTCTTGTGATTTATTCGACTTTCCTCCTTCGACAACGAAGTGCATGTATATGTAGGGTTTCCATACGAAGTGTTCAAACCAAGCTCTTCTCTCCAGCAGTTGATGTAGTGTGTCTTGCAAACAAACAAAATATTGCTAGGTTCTTTGTCTGCTACAACTACGACATATGTATCATGGAGATCAGCTAGCTCAGCAGCGACGTTAGGAATGTATAAGACCGATTTACATCGGCTTGACATGGCCTCGCTTAAAATAAAAATACCCTAGGCCCTGTTTACCAAAAACTTTACCGATTTGATCCACTTAGATAGTGTGTTAACTTCAGCCTCCAACTGTTTAGCCCAACGTCTAGCATGGTCTTCAACATCAACAAAAAAAGGATTCTTTACTTACTCTCTTTCTAACTTATATACTCAGTTGAAAAAACATTCAGGTTTCAAGAAGCTTTGCCGACTTCCACACCAACGTATTCCACATGTCAATAGCTGCGGTGAATCAGTGGGTTAAGCATTTTCCTGCTAATCTAGTGGCTCAGGGTTTGAATCCAGCAAGAGGCGGAATCGTTTCCAGTCATAAACAAAGTTCCATTGTAAACAGCCTTTCATTATCATACTCCAATTGTCCTGATATGAAAGAAATACTGTTAAAATGACGGAGAATCGCAAGTCAAATTCCATCGTTCTCTTTAGTTAGTATACGTACGATTTACATGCTAATGATTAAGTGGCATTTGATGAATATTACTGAATATTTTACTTGCCTCCACTGTATGGCTTTCCATTTTCATTGTTTATTTTTTTTCTCTGAAGCTACACTCTTTCTTACTTCTGAACAGAATATGTAAGAGAAATTTTACATTGAGACTCGTGACTCAACAATGTCCATATAATATGATAAAAAAGACTTATACCAGCTTGCAAATCCGCGAAGTCTTATTTGAGCTTTTGTTATACTCACGCACAACGTATAGATCCAGGTGAATGTGTGACACGAAATGTAGGATACATGTAGAGTGCATGGATTATCAGACTGCTTTGAAACTATTGTAACACCAGTTTTGCATGTCGCGGCACACATTTCTTTGACTTCTAAAACATTTGTACTTTCCTTTAGACTGTCCAGTGTTGACTATCAAAAACGGAGAAACAAATACGTCATCTGTGCACTTTGGAACAGCCGTTAAAGTAGAATGTGAGACTGGATTCACGCTGGACGGTGCCGATATATTATCATGTACTGGAAAGGGGTCGTGGAGCTCTAATATTCCATTTTGTAGGGAAGGTAAGATAGAAAATTACAAGATCAGTACCTTCTTTTACAGAATTCCTTTTCATTATGATGAATGTTTCACTTTGTTCAATAACATATATATATATACTGTATGTTGTATATAGAAAAAAACTTGATCTTGACGCACCGGCCGATAGTGTTGAGATCTAAGGGCAATTGCACTTTGACGACATTTTGTTAAAATATCGCAGCATCCGATTGAAAATATATATTAGTTAGCTTGCATGGGCAGTGTTGATATACAAATACCATGGTGCCATTCGGAACAAGAAGTCATACTGATGCTCTCCGTTGTCCAAGTAGGGTAGGCAAAATGGTATATTTTGTTAATCCATGCCTATGTCTGAAAAATCGATAAATGGTTGTCAGCGTGTTGATGATGTTTCCATTTAAGACTGTGATGCGGGAACGTTTAAAGAAGTATCCCCGTCTTCAGTGACATGTCGACCCTGCCCCATGGGCTCGTATCAACCAGACATAAATCAGGGAAATTGTATTAAATGTGACGATGGATACACTACTATGGCTACAAGGCGTACTTCGAAGGATCAATGTGTTCGTATGTAGCAATGAATATTATTCCGTATCTATGATATAGCAGAATGCGTAACTTAAACGTTATTTTCTTGTAAATGGTAAACAGGACTATATGAATCAGATATGATAAATACATCCCGTTTTAAGGCTGACATATCTAAAGAAATTCTCAAGTGAGGGTCTGTCTGCGACTAATGTAACTCAGAAGAAATGCATATAATTTATTACCCTCTACGTAATTTTAAAACAAAAATCACAGATATTAAAATATTAAAAAAATAAAGTTTAAGTTTATTTTGTATTTACATGCAATTTATATATATGCGTTGATAGAGAAGAAATTTACAACATAAGTGCATACTGCATTTAATTTCCGCGAATGAACAATTCGTTCAACTCAGGGTAGGGTTGCATTGACCTTGCAACGTGGAACGGCCACAGTTTAATGTATTGCCCTATGTAAAAACATCGTTGTCAGAAACATATGAAAACATAATATTTGGTACTCTTCGAGTACCTGACAAAATGTGCAAAAACAACAACATTTTTTTTAAGTTCGCCCATAAGCTGCAGCATACGTGTACCTTTTTTACCATCACATGTTTAGTGCATAAGATGTATAAGCAGACCGCTATGTTATTAAGCCATTTTTACAAAGAAACACAATTTTTTGTGACCTTCCGTTGGCATCCCTGAAAAACAAATCCTTTGCAAAATTGGGTCTACTCTTAAAGAAAGCAAATAGAAGCAAATTCTGTCCTAGATAACATTTTGTTCCTTAAAAGAGCAGATGCTTTCCATTAAGAAAAGCCCTTTCTGGACAAGACGCAAAGACAAAAATGGTGCAGTTCCCAACCTTCCCGAACACCCTCTCCCTGAACGTGAACCCAATCATCTAAATATCGATATATATTCTATTTTCTCCAAGTTGATTGCGATCCAGGACATGGTCTGAAGTATGGTGAATCAAAAGTGTGCACTCCTTGTAAAGTAGGACAGTTTAATAATAAGCAAGGAGGAAATCCCAATCGATGTAAGATGTGTCCTGAAGGACTTTCAAATGAAATGGAAGGCCAGACAGACTGCGAAATAAAAGGTATGTTATGCATTCATTGCCCTAACTCATTCGGTAGCTAGCGAAACAGGGAACATTGGTGATATTAGGCGACTGTCGTTATGTCATTCCTTCCTTTTCCAAGCCATTGGACTATAGTTATTTAATTTCATAAATGTATTCACATAGAGAAAAAAAAGATGAGACACATGCAAAACATATAAACAGTTGTATACCTAGATCATGAGCTATCTTCCGTATGTCGACTTTCATGTCCAGGCCATACGTGTACTTTTTTTTACCTGTCAGAGGAAATTCATGGAATCTCACAAATAATTACTTACAAGAATGTAGACAAATCTTGCTCAACTGTTTTAAATAATTAAAAAAAATCCATCCTTGTATCTTGAATATGTACAAAATAAATGCAGCTACATTTACCTTAATTTTACAGTACATGTATTTCTTTATAATTGATTTGTCTGTATCACGAATTTAAGATTGGTTGACCGAATCATTCAGGAATATGCATGTGTTCATCGTGTTCTTAGTACAGTTTACATATAGGCGAAGTTTTTTACGTATACAGATATCGGGAGAGGCACCCATCTTACGATGATCGATCTGAAGTTAGAAACTGTGAGTCGAAATCGAATTTATCAAACGACAGCGCTGTTTTTCAGTGGATGACGTCGTATCGTTAAATCGTATGACCATACGTGTAATTACACTTTGGCGCGTAAACGTAATGTCATTGACAAAGTCCATGTCAACAATGTGTGTTCTTATTAAAGCCCCGCCAGACGAAGTCCGTCCGTCTGTCTATCTGACCGTCTCTCTGTCCATCTGTCTGTCTGTCCATCAGCATTTCGTGTCCGCTCCATATCTTTGAAACCTTTGAAAATTTTAGTATGAAAATCATGTCCGCTCCGTAACTCTGACACTATATGAGATATTTTCGCGAAAATAGGTACAAATACAAAATATCATCAGACAATGTGCAGAGAACAAGAACCGTAACGCCACCTACATTTTTGACGGAATTATGTCCCTTTGAAAAAAATGTTTGGCAGTCATGTCCGCTCTATAACTCAAAAACTGTATGTGTTATCATAATTGTCCCTGTAGGAATAGTTTCTGCTCTGCAGCTTTAAAACCATTCAGGATAATTTAACAAAACTTGTTGCAAATACACAAGCTGCATCAGACAATATGCAGAGAACAAGAACCGTAACAGCACCTTCATTTTAAACAGAATTATGTCTCTTTATAATTTTTGGTATGGAGATCTTGTCCACTCTATAACTTTAAAGCTTTTGAAGATATTTTCACAAAACTTGGTACAAAATAAAGCATTATTAGGAGATGATGAAGTTGTGCAGAGTGCAAGAATGGTAACTCCAGTTTCCTGCTTCACAGAGTTGTTGCCCTTATTTTAATTAGTCATGATTTTGTATTTTGCCAATATCTTAATGGCTCTACCAGAGGCTAATTCCAAACAACGTATTTAATGTGAATGAGCAATATGTGAGGTAGCAACATGATAATAGAAAGCTGTTATTGTTATTTCGGTTGAGCACATATAACTTAAATGTCATCAACAGTCACATAAAGGCGAGGCCCTATTAGTTACCATGTTTCTAGTTGAAATAATGTTCAAATATAAGGCGTAAAATCCCATTTTAAAGGGTCATGTGATAAACAGAATCTTAGACTCGTGGTAATTTCAGATACAATTTATGAAACTCGCCGAAGGCTTGTATCATACATTTTATATGAAAATGATTAATCATGTAAGATCCTTTCTATACGCTTGACAGGCGTCTGTCACGAAGCATAACCCGCCAAATTTACCGATTGAAGAAGAGAGAAATGCAAACGGCATCAACAGTTTCAGGCCTCCTTATCTTCTTATCTTAGTTCCCCCACATGTTGGCCAAAGTTCTAGATACAACTGAAGAAATGCTTTATTACCTTCAAATAATTATCACGACCACACAATATTTCAATTCATTTTTTCACTCAACTGTGTGATACTGCAACACTTTACCGTCTGAAATGAAAAATTCTGACACTGCTGTAGCATACTAATTTAAGTTTCAGCACAAACAATTGAATCGTCTCTAAGCACTTTTATATTGGAGAATGGCGCTTCGAATATTGCATTACTCGTCTCGCAACGAAATGGAGTTCTTCGCCTTATGACATTTTTCTAAGACGCCTTAACGGCTCACCGCTTTGTCGTTATGGCGACTCGAAAACGCAGAAGATTTTCTACTGCAAAGTCCTATTTACCTACAACTAAGAATCACACTTACACATACCATCTAACGGCACTATCAGATCTTTTTCGATCTGCTCTTATCTAGGGACGTTTCTATACTGCTAGAGATAAATAAACTGGTATCTGAATGTGGTGATTCTAGGTAAATACAATGTTTTGAATGAAATTATAAAAATTTAATGTATCTCCCCGATAATTCGCAGATATCTTATTTTTGTTGCTCACTACAATTTAGAAAACAAAAAAAAGAGCAATTTGCTGATTGAAAATAAGTGTTTTATAAGAAAAGATCAGAGGTCAATTTTCTTCGCAAAAACCTAAAAACAATTAAAACAGTTATTGATAATGTATTTATGTCTGAAGTTACTTTGGTTACTTTGCTACATTACGAAGAGCATGCTAACAGCTAGTGGTTTCAACTCTTTCTCAAATTTTAGGATAGACCAGATAAAGGCAGTAGCTTATTCTCAAATGTTTGACCATGTTTAAGGTGCATGTATACTGGATGCATTCATTAAATATAGGGTAGGCCGGTATACTTATATCATACATACGGTATAAAATACATTACTGTGAGAAAGCCTGGTGTGTAAGTGAAATTGCTGAACCTTTAATAAGTAGATTTAGCTGTGTACCCTTCATAGTTCTGAAAAAATTTTGGGCACAGGCTTCTTCTTTTTTATTTGCTCAGTCTGGTTAGGTGTGAAAGAGTTGGAACAAATAATTGCTGGCACGCTCTTTGTATTGTATTAGAGTATCTTCACACCGAAAATCATTTTCAATAATGATGTTTTTTATCTAGATTTTGCGCAGAATATTACCCTGTGATATTTTTTTTTATATAAAACCGTTTAAAATCAAGTATTCAGACAATTTTGGATTCTAAATTGTGCGAAACAATATAAAACCAGAGGACCAGTGGTCCTGTATCTCACCTGACACTTGGTCCTGGTATATATTTTAATGCTTTTATACATGTATATAGCCCCAGGGCAGGGGCAGATCTGCCAGCCCCTGGACTAATGTTGAGTCTCAGTGCTATATACCAAGCCACAAGGCAACTGAGCCGATGGTTCTGGACAAAGATGTCTGAAGGGATTTTATCATATATGGGCGTGGCGGCCACCTTGTTCATGTGACCATGACCGTCTGAACAAACTTTGATTCCTATGACCTAGTATTAAAGCTACATAAGAAACACAGTCATCATTTGTATAAACTATGATGGGCCCAAGTGCCCAATGCTACATACCCAGTTTCAAGGTCATAGGCCTTTCAAGACTTTTGAAGAGTTTTTAACATATATCGGCATGGTGGCCATCTTGGTCATGTGACTAAGACCAGCTGAACAAACTTTGGTTCCTTTAGCCCGCTGAAGCTCAATATAAAATACGGCTTCAATCGACCCCAGTGGCCTCTGAGCAGAAGATATTTGAAAACGTTGACGGGTGAGAGAATCTCAGTGACCTTGTACAAAGGTCAAAGAATGACCTTTATCGTTAGCGACCTAATATACTGAGAGAAATAAGTTTAGCAACTTTTCCAAAGGGTTGTGAAATTTTCTTTAGGGATAGTATTCCCAGGTTGTTGATCGCATACAGTTAGTTTAAGTTAGGGGACTGCGATTACATCAAACTTGGACGAAAAAGACGACTTAACGCACTTTTGACGTCACTTTAAGTGAATTCACAATTTGCGCGGGCTGACAAACAATTAAACAAAGAAAATTGTCAAAATGCTTTTGAAAGGTTTAAACTGGGTCCTTGAACAAGAAAACCGTAAATGGGTTTGCAAATAAACGCATAAGACGCCGGCTATGGGGCACGTTAGTTTGACGTTAACTTGCCGAAACATCCAACCGCCATTTTAAACATTATCAATTGACGTTTTGACTCGAATCTTTTGCACTTTATCACTGTCAACTGTGGAAACATTATCGTGCAAAACGATTACCCCTAGTAATCCACTTTTTTTAATGCAACGACCAGAACTTGTCAAGATTTGAATGGAGGCGTCAAGTTTACGTTATGACGATAATTTACAAAATCTATGGATATGCAATGACCCTTATGCGCACTTAGAGAAGAGAAACTTTAAGTTCAATATTGCTGAGGTCAAAAAGATTTTTGACGTCAAAATGACGTAACTGTCGAGCTGGGTGTGGTTAAATCTACGGGAATAGCGCCAGTTTACAGGAACAAATTGCTTGAAAGAGTTCCAGTCATTTAGAGGCCTTGCCTTTGCAGTTGTTTTTCAAGGTTTCGGAACAATTCGTTAATGGTGACTTTTGCTCAGTCTCAATTGCTTTGTGAATGCCAATTTTGACGGCGTCATAAGCACACTTACGTTTATCATGGTAACAATATTTCAGCACACAACACTGAGTCCTTGATCACAAATGTCTACACCGCAGCAAATTGGCTTTGGTGTAAGATTTGAAGATGAAACAGCGCCTGAAAAAAGATGAGTTGCATAAAAGATTTATGGCATTTTTTGGGTTAAACCCTTGGGTACAAATGCGACGCGATTTTGCTCTAAAAATAAACTTTCGACATTAATTGTTGGGTTTCTGGTACCCAAAATGATGCATTAAACAGCGGAAACAATACAAATTCTCACTTCCAAAATAAGTCTGAATTACATGTATACGCTGATTTGTAAAAAGTTGCTAAATTTATTTCCCTCAGTATATCTTCATCTGGTCATTTAGTCAACCATATATACCAAATATTGTACCTAAGACTTACATGGTTTCTGAAAAATCCACTGTTTAAGCATTTTCCCTTATAAAAGCCTGACAGTTTACAGTGTCATTCATTAGGACAAGATCAACCCACGATCGTCATTTGTATAAGCTATGCTGGGCTCTAGTGCCCAAAGCTACATACTTGGTATGATACCAAGTTTCAAGGTCATAGGCCTTTTGGTTCTGGAGAAGAAGATATTTGAAGGGTTTTTATACGCCCTTTTGAAAAACGGGACGTATATTGTTATGGCGCTAGCGTCCGTCCGTCCGTCTGGCGTAAACTTTTCGTTTCCGGATAACTCCTCCTACAGTTTACATCCGATCGAGCTGAAACTTGGTATATAGTAAGACTATGAGGTGGACCAGCGCATATTGTTTCGAGGTTACGCTCCAATGATTTTTAGCGGAGTTACAGCCCTTTACTTAGAATTTTTGGGGTGTTCGTTTCCGGATAACTCCTCCTACAGTTTTCATCCAGTTCAGCTGAAACTTTGTAAATAGTAAGACTACGATGTGGAGTAGCGCATATTATTTGTAAATTTTGCTCCGATGATTTTTAGTAGAGTTACAGCCCTTTGAAAAAACTGGACTATGTCAGTTTGTATGGCAACTATTTAGCATTCCATAACTTGGTTACTCTTTGGAATATCATAATGAAACCTTATACCAATGTTTATGAGGTTAAGGCAACGTGTCTCATACAAGAATGGTTACTCCCCTTGACTTAGATTTTGAGTTACCTCCCTTTTATTATTTGGCAGACTATATTTGTACACCCCATATCTAACTAACCCTTGGGACTATTGTGATGAAACTTGATAGTGATGTATATTAGGTTGACACAATATGTCACATATAAGAACGATTGCCTCCCCTAACTTATTTTTGGAGTAACCTCCCTTTGAATATTTTCTTAGGCTATTCTAATGCAAGCGATAAGTAGGCAACCGTATGGAATATCTTGATGAAAATTTATAGCAATCTGTATTAGGTTGAGGCTGTGTGTCTTATGTCTTGAATAATTGCTCCCCCTTCCTTATTTATGGAGTTACATCCCTTTGTTTAATTTCTACGGCTATTCTTGGGCAAGTCATTACTAGGTAATCGTATGGAATATCTTGACGAAACTTTATAGTAATGTGTAATAGGTTGAGACAGTATGTCTAATAAAAGAATAATTGCTTCCCCTTCCTAATTTCTTTTAGTTACATCCCTTTGATTACTTTTTTAAGCTTTTCTTTTGAGAACCTTAATGTTTGGAATGTCTTGATAAACTTGATAGCAATGTAGACAAGGATGAAACTGTGCAAAAAAAATTCAGAAACGGGCTTATATCGCCCCGCTTGTGGAGCTCTTGTTACCATATATGGGCATGGCGGCCATCTTGGTCATGTGACCCAGACCCCGGTTACAAACTTTCGTTCCCCTATCCCACTGAGACTCCATATGAAATTTGGCTTCAATCGGCACAGTCGTTTCAGAGGAGAAGATGTTTGAAAATTATGACGACGGATGGACGGACCGAATGACCTTGACCTTTAGTGACATAATATCTATATTTGTTCATTTAGTTGACCATGTATACCAAGTATTGTACCTTAGACTTAAACTGTTTCTGAGAAATCCACTGTTTAATCGTTTTCCCATATAAAAGCCTAAGCTACCAAATTTGACTATGTCATTAATTAGGTTACGGTCAAGGCAAGGTCATTATTTGTTCAAACTATGATGGGCCCGCATACCCAATGCTACATACCCTGTTTCAAGGTCATAGGCATTTTGCTTCTGGAGAAGAAGATTTTTGAAGGGCTTTTACCATATATGGGCGTGGCGGCCATCTTGTTTACGTGACCCAGACCCCGGTTACAAACTTTCGTTCCCCTATCCCACTGAGACTCCATATGAACTATGGCTTCAATCGGCTTGGTGGTTTCAGAGGAGAAGATGTTTGAAACTGTTGACGACGGACGACGGACAGATACTCTCTAGAAATCAGCTACTTCAAGTCCCACCTCGCACTTGCTATCGCGGTAAATCGATTTTTTTTATATATATATTTCTGAAATGTTTAACGTAAAGGAATTTTCCCTTTTTCTGTACTAGATTTCATTTACTTAAATTGTGTTTGGCCCTATACTGAATTGCTTCAATTTTTCTTGTATTTATTGACAGCTCTGGTTTTCATTATCCGAGTTTTGTTTAGCGTCATACTTTATTGCTCGCTAATTTGATTACAGATTTGAATTAATATTGCCACTCATTTGTCACTGTGCTTATTGTGTTACACGGAAAGGAACTAAATATGCAGTGTCTGATTCCTTTACAATCCCAAAATTTATTTGAAGTATATTACAAACAAACAAGCCAATAAGCATGTTTGTTATATAACGACGCATCTGAGATTGTAATAAAGCCTTGCACTAAAAACGATTATCAAATAGTGGAGTGAATATGCAAATTACGTCTTTGCGTTGTGCCTTGACGTCCATAGAAACGTCGTGTTTTCTAATAGCGAAATCGTGACGTTTTAGTGAAAATTTTCAAAAAAACAACGATTTTATTGTTAATTGATAAATAGAATCTTGCATTCGTGCTCGTGTATTATTGAATTTATTAAACTCGTTGGGGAGAACCGATGAGATGCTCGGCATAGCCTCGCATCTTATCTTTTTTTCGTTTAATAAATTCAATAATACACGAACACTCATGATGGATCCTCTATTTAAACCAAACAACATCAAAGATATTAGTACATCTTCAAAAAACAGACAACCCCAGTACAACACAGCTTGTAAATAGATATAACTTAGACAAATGAGCCGCGACATGACAAAACCAACAATGTAGTTATGCGCCCAGCACAGTCTCAGATCAACCTGGTTATCCGCCCAATTTGACCAGACTCTGTGTTAAGTACTGAAAGGGTAGTTAAGTGTCTAAGCTACCTCCCTGCGGACAGCGAAGACTCTGATCAGACTTGGCGGATGCCCAGGTTGATCTGAGTCTGCACTAGGCGCACAACCTTATTGTTGGTTTTGTCGTGTCACTGTTCAAATGTAAACTATATCTTGGCAATGGCTATGCACATTTATCATACGTGTGGACTTGCTTAAAAAATCCCTTTATCCTTTTATTCATTTTTATTCTTTTGCAGTGCAAGTTCCAGCTGGTTTTACCGTGACTATTAAGTTTAAAATAATGTATGTGACGAATTTAGTCTGCACGCAGGAAGCATTGTTAGAAATGAAAAACAAGATTCAAGCTAAAATAAGAGAGGGGCTTGAAATGTTTGGCACACGATATGATGGACTTTGTGGAGCTAACGCAGATGTATGCAATACCGTCACTGCTGAAATTGAATCATGTGGAAATCGGCGTAAAAGAGAGGTTACAAATAACGTCGTGGTGGACGTGAGCGTGGCAAATGTTTCGTAAGTCTTAAAATGCTTTCGGTAATAAATAGACATCGCTCATGTTACTTTATGCCTCAACATCTGTTATGTTGTAAACGGAAGGACTTCTTTGTATCTGTTATAGTTTGGCTGGTCTTGCTTTGGCCGGTACAGTTGCCATCTGTCTTAGGACTGATAGAATCTATGATGGGGCTGAGGCCGAGACAAGAAAATCTCAGGCAAGTTTTCAGATTATTTAGTCTTATGCGAGGCTTATCGAGCATAAGACTTATATAATCTGAAAACGAGCCAGGAATGTCCTTGTCTAGGCCTCTATCACATCATTGATTATTTTTCTCACCCACTATTATTCATAAAACAGGAAAATTGACTGAATACCTTAACTGCTTTTTGATGCCATTCCTATAAATTTCAAGCTAATTTTTTTATTTATAGTTTTAACATGTGTGTTAATTTTACCTTGTGCATGCATTTTGCATGACTGACAACTAATCAGAAATCTACAGTGACACCTCATGCACATCACTGGCTGTCAATTTCATTTTGCATGCAATTTACCGGACAGCTAACAGCAAGTGGATTTGTTGAATTCAAGTGTGTAATTACTGGGGCTGTACATGAAAGCAATGACTGGCATTTTGAGACAGCTTTCTGAGCCTATGCTGAGATAGCAGGCCGAGATAAAAAAAATCTCAGACACTTCTAGAAAGGGATATTCTTGTCCAGTGGGTGAGAAAAAGCTTTTCCATTAGCTTTTCTTACTTATTGAAAGTTTTGTCCCAGAAAATCAGGGACAAGTCTTGTAATTAAAGAACGAATTAAACCTTATCTTGAATTAAAAATAATTTGCGAGTCCTCTGGCGATTCAAACTAATTTTCTCTTATTTTGAGTTTTAATCTGCCTGGAAGCTTATAGTAAAAACAGTCTTCCGTTGTCCGTCCGTGATCTGTCGTATACATTTTCAAACTACATCTCTGGTGAAACTATAAGGCTCCTGCGGGACCAAATTTCTTATGTAGTATTTATTCATATAAGACAGGGAATCATACGAGGGGCATTTCAGAAATAGTATAAATGGGTATGTCACTCCTAGGAATATCGACCAATTTTTAACATTTATGTCTTACATTTAGGCTTAAATTTAGGCTTTTCACAAAAGGCCCTCTTTCAAAAATATAAGACAATTGTATTTTCTCCAAACTATACCTTGAAAATTGTTGTTAGGGCAGAGACACTGAATAGAAATGGTCGAAATATCTATTTGAAGGCTAATTTGAATTATTTCTTAACCCCGGATACAAACAGCTGTGGGTTGATACCTATATTATATGTTATACTGAAAATATACCAGTATGATAGTCATTATATCACCTATAAATATACCAGTATGATAGTCATTATATCACCTATAAATATACCAGTATGATAGTCATTATATCAGCTTTGCTAAAAAATAATAACCTTGCAAGATAGGCTAGTCATGGAAAAAAGTGCATGTTTTATGACGTACTTTTCTGTAGTAAATTAAAATGTATGGTAAATCTGTTTAAACTGCGGTTTTAAGACGTCCTTTTATGTAAAAGTGAATGTGTGATGATAGCAATGAAACGAAATATGAACAAAATTTAAATCGTAGTGTTTTTTTTCTTTAATAGATATTTTTACGGCACCGTATGCTCTTATATCAGTGGCCTACCAGCTTTTTCTCAATACGTTTCCCCACTTACCCACAAATATTAATACCAAGTTGTTGCATCTAATAACAAATTTTTCAAGTCTTTGTGCATTAAAAGCACTTTCAATTAGTCCCTCTAGTTTTTGACAACACAAAAACCTTAATGTGTTTCGCCCGTGTCCTTTTTCAGAGGATTACTTCATTTTATTACTATGTGTTCAACAGGAATAGCTGCTACTTTGCAAATTCCGTAATGGAGTTTGCACATGTATCATTCAGTTTCGTCAGCCATAAGATACCAATCATAACAAAAGAATTTCGCTTATAAAACGCCGTTATTTGTTAAAAAATGATGTGTGTGAGTAAATAACCGTAATTTACAAATATACTGCTCTTCTTATAACTTTGCATTTAAAACCGCATGGCAGATAAAAAAAATATTATGTTACTTGCTGTGAATCTGGCAAAGATTTATGTATAACTTCCTCATTATGCCCCCAACTTTGAAAAAGTCACGTTCTTAAAACATCCAATAACTTTAGAACCATGTATGCTAGGGTCTTGAAGGTCCAAGGTGTAGATGGCCTGGAGTACTATTGAGCCTACCAAATAATTTTTTGGTGGAATTTTTTCCATTTTTCGGACATAAGCATTTTGAATATGAAGGAGCTACATGAATAACTTTGTGAGCAAAATATCTGAAGAACCACTAAGCTTTGTTCCTTATATTTGGCATACTAAACTGATTAAAACCCCATTCTGAATTAAACATTAGGGGATAAGCTTTCTTTAGAGGTAAGCATATGGTTGGGGGCATAGTGTTTCATAAACACGTTTTCTAGTTTTATTATAGAAAGGTTAAAATGAAAACACAATACATTAAACAGCATCGAACATAAAACAAATGCAACCACAACAAAAATACCGCCTTGGGACGGTCAGTAATAACTACTGGGGGTTTTAACCGGTTTTACTGGGCCCAAACCTTCATCCTCCGCCGCGGTGCACACAATTAGTTGGTAGTTCGGTTCGTATGGAGGTCCCCTAACTCATCAGAGAGTCATCACGGCCAACAATTAAAATCAAGAAAAGACCGTGATGAAGCAAGGTTGAGGACTCGACAGCCAAAACGTATTGAGACACCTGGAGATCCCTGGGGCGTCAGGGAGTATTTTTCTTTTCCGAGTTATGCCCATTTTGAGCCCCTTTTCTCAGCATGAGATGAATATCTTGTTAGCAAGATATTACAAAAAGTATTTAAGAGTCATTCTCTGTAAGCACCAAAAAATTGCAATAGGGGGTGAAATGACATATCTCATATTTTCATGAAACTTAGTGTCGTTTTTGCTTATGTCAAGTGATAAACAAAAATACATTTTTTTCTCCAATCAAACTGTACGTTTCCATGGCAACGAGGATTTTCTGTTTTTTGGCCTAATTTAGTGATTTTTCATATAAAAAATGCCAGATTTGACACCAGTTGTATTGACAGTATTTCTCAACAAATGTTATTAACACTCATATCTTTTAAGAGACCCATGTAAGTGCTGTGTACGGATAGAAAAAGAATTCTTTATATTGCTATGGTGAAGGAGTTGGTGACCTTGACTTCTATCTAGTAAAGCGTCTCTTTAAAAACATCAAAAATTGACCAATTTTGAAAGCACTTGGTTAGAAAATGCGGCTATAGATTTTTTTATTCTCTTGGTACAGGGAGTATAACATCTAGCTCTTAATATATCAAAAAATTGGAGATGGTATATTTTTTAAATTGAAAATAATTTTCTTCGAATTTAGTTACCATCAGGAAAATCAGAAGAAAGTGTCATAGCAGAAAATCTGTTATCAGAGATAATATCTGGAGAATGTTAAGCAAATATGAGCAGAAATACAAATAAATACATTGAATACAGTTGAGGGAAGCTACATAGATACTTTCCTCATACAGAAGTATGTTTAAAATTTACAGTTTGGGGTGCAATTACCCCACCCACTTCCACTGAATGTGAAATGAATACAAAAGTTACATGTAATGGATAATATATCTCAAGTTTCCATAATTGTGAGTAAACTGAAACATTTTTAATAGATCACCATATGTTTGCCGTCATTTTTACATTGTTTATCATACGGTAATTCTATTATAGGTCAATGTTCGTTTACACGGATATTTACAGAAAATTGTTTCAATGCTGGTGAAACGTATTCCATGTTATTTACTTTTTACATATGCATACGCATTCTAAGTGTTGAATTTGTTAAATAATATACGATAAATCAGTATTTTTATAGTTGCTATGACAAAAACCACTCATTCCTTCCACAAAAAAATAGGCAATCTGAGTGTATGTAGTACAGCAGCAGTAGTATGTAGAGCAGCAACTGAGCATAAATAGAGATAGATACATGCATTGGAGAATATAAACCACACATACAATGTTTATATTTTTCATTCACTAATATGTTTAATCTGTATATCTAGGGGGTGAGTTACCCCACCCACCTCATTTAGTTATACAACCTATTCATAAGTTACATACTATGAGTTTTGATGATAAAATAGCACTTGGTACACTTGTTTTAAAGTTGCTCATCACATGTCTGGTCTGCAGAAGCTTTCTTGTCTACTGTAATTTGTTTTTGTTATTTCAATATGTGATTTCCAATTTTCCATGGCAACTATATTCTGTTCAGGGTTTGTGTCCATTGAAATTCGAATCAGCATACGCACAATATTGTTTAAAGTCAGATGAAAATTGTTGATGCTGATTTTTCTTTCTATTTTAACATGCTTTGCGATGCAAAGGAGGTGCTAATGTGATACACTTTGCGTGCATCTGCGTGTACGTGTAAATATTTGAGCGTAATAGCAAAATATTCGCCTGTTGCATGTAGCTCAGTATCTAAGTAATTAAAAATGACAGAATCTTCAAACATGCAATAAAAGACACCTTGGGTAGATCAGCTGAATGCCGCGATGCATCATTGAACCATTGAACCTTAAGGATCATTGAACATAGAAACGTTTGGTTCACTATTTGCGTTTAACTCAGTATTCAGGTAACCAAATAAGATTCAATCTTCAAACTTGCTACTCAGATACGTCTGGAAAAGATCAACTGAATGCAGTGATGCAATTTGGACTATTACCTATATTTTATAGATCATTAAACACAGAAAAGTTAGGGGTACCAGTTGGGTTTAGGTACCTTCTACGTAATCAAAAGGATTCAAACTTGCTACACAATAACATCTGGGGAAGATCAGTTGATACATACTGGGCTATGACCTATATTTCATGGATCATTGAACATAGAATTTGTTTGCCAACAACACTTAGCTCTAAAATTGTGTTTAGCTCAGTTTCCATGTAACCAGTAAGTATATAGCCTTCACACTTGCTTCACAGAAACATCTGGGGAAGGTCAACGGAATGCGGTGATGCATACATGTACTTGGTCATGTCCTTTAATTTATGGATCAATGAACATAGAACATTTTGGTTCACCAGTTGCGTTTAGCTCAGTTTCTTAGCAAGCAAAAGTGATAGAGTCTTGGAATGTGTTATAGGCTATTTGCTGTCTATAAAACAGGTCATTTTGCAGATTTTCTCTTTTATGATTGGTGATAAAATTGATTTTTTTTACCACTAGTATTGTCAAAGTAATACATAACTGGAAACTGACTTTCAGAATTTTATCATGTCAATTTTTTGTTTTTGTCAATCATGTACAAAAATTTACAAAAAATTCAGCTTAAGTAAAGGGGAGTACAATAATTTAATGTAATAGCTTTTAGCAATGCCCATATATGCATCACAAACAAGAAATGCCTCTTTAGATAAATTAATCCTATTCATCTCCAATCAATTTTCTTTGCAACTAATAAATAATGAATTTCATTTTTACTCAGATGAAAATATTAACAGGTATACAGGTGCCATTGAGTAACTCTGTACAATTAACTACAATTGACATAGGTAAATATTGGCCATTCTAAGGCTGTTCCATAAATAAACTTACTCCCTTGTAAAATACAGTTAAAATATCTTCTAAAAATGGGCAGTTTTCAAAAGAAACTTTTTAGTCTCAAAATATAATTTGGAGGAAAATTATAGATCAGTTATGTATAAGATAGACATTAAGGATGCGCTTTATTTCACAGTGATAGCTGTGGTAGTTTTAGAGATATTTATCAAAATGACCTGTTTTATAGACAGCAAATGACCTATACACGGGAACATCTGGGAAAAATAATCAACCGAATGCAGTGATGCGTATTGGGCCACAACCTATAATTCATGGATCAATGAACATAGAAAATTTTGTTCATCACTTGGGTTTAGCTCAGTTTCTAAGTGACCAAATGAGATACAGACTTAATTTAAACTTTATTCATTTGTACAAATAATACAGATACATATAAATACAGTTCATGGACTTCATTCTGGGAATACAGTTACATCTGGGGAAGAAAATCTAAATGCGGTGAGCCATGTCCGATGTTGACCTATACTTCATGGTTCGCTGCACTGGAAAAAAAACTTCTTCAACTATGTTTTTAGTTAGTTTCCGTGTAAAGACAAGAGGTAAGTTGTAATTTTTGCCATATAGTTACGTCTGGGAAAGGTCAGCTAAAAGCAGTAAACAATAGCTGATGTTAACCAATATTTTGTGGTTCACTGCACCCAGAATAAAAGCTTCATATAACTGTGTTTAAGCAAGTTTTTCAGTAATAACAAGGTGCAAATTGTCTAATGATGTTTTACTTTTGTACCAAGTTTTGTGAAAATATCTCGAACGGTTTCAGAGTTGTGGAGCGGAAACTATTTTCGTACTGAAAATTACAAAGAGGCATAATTCAGTGAAAAATGTAGAAGGAGTACACTTCTTGTTCTCTGCACATCATCTGATAATGCTTTACATTTGTACCAAGTTTCGTGAAAATATCTCAAACAGTTTCAAAGTCATGGAGCGGACAATATTTCCGTACCAAAAAATTACAAAGGGGCATAATTCAGTAAACAATGTAGGTGGAGTTGTGTTTTTTCTTTCCGCGTATTGTCTGATGATGCTTTACGTTTTTAACAAGTTTCATGAAATTATCACAAAGACTTTCAGAGTTATGGAGCGGACACGATTTCCGTACCAAAAAATTACAAAATTACAAATTACTTCGTCTGGCGGGACCCAAATAATCAGTTATGAATCTTCTCCAATGATTATTTCGGGCTAGTTTAGCATGATTCCAATAAATTCTTCGGAATATAGGGTGCAGATAAGCCATTTTTTAAGCATTTTAAGACCACCTTTGACCTTCAAAACATAATAAAGTTCAACCAATCGATTTAGCAGCTTTCTATGACTTCCTGGGACCTTTAAAAAAGTGGTCAAGGTTACCAAATCCTTATTGTCGAGCCCGTTTGTGACGAGCGAGACATAGTTGTAACAACTTCAGTTCGGTGTATGTGCTTACGTATGTGCGTGTGTGTGTGCATCCGTCCGAATTTGTCCGGGCCATAAATTTTATATTTATGGATGGATTTCAAAACAATTGTGCACAGTTGTTCTCTCTGATGAGCAAAAGTGCCATTTGGAACATTCGTTCTAGTAGGTCTAAGGTCAAGGTCACACTTGAAGGTTAAATGGTTATATATTAAGCTTGTCCGAGCCATTACGTCTACATTTATAGATGGATTTAAAAATGATTTTGCCACAATTGTTCTCCTTTATAAGTAGATTTCAAAACAATTGTGCACAGTTGTTCTCCCTGATGAGCAGAAGTGCCATTTGGAACGTTTGGTCAGGTAGAGCCAAGGTCAAGGTCACATTCGAAGGTCAAATGATAAAAAATTGTCATAAATTGAGCTTGTCCGGGCCATAACAGCTACATTTATGCATGGATGTAAGAAAAAACGGCACATTTGTTCTTAATGAGTTCAAGTATAATTTGAAACATCTGCAGGTATATCCAGGGTCAAGGTCTCACTTGAAGGTCAAATGATGAAAATAGTCATAAAAAGGGCTAGTCCTGGCCATTACTTCTACATTTATGGATGGATTTTAAAACAGTTTGGCACAACTGTTCTCTTTGATGAGTAAAAATGGCATGTGAAATATAAGGTATGTCCAATGTCAAGGTCACACTTGAAGGTCAAATGATAAAAAATTGTCATAAACTCAGCTTGTCCAGGCCATATAATTTATATAGTTATGCATGAATTTCAAAATAATTTGGCACAATTGTTCTCCTTGATGAGTAGAAATGTTTATTTAGATTGGTCCAAGGTCAAGGTTATACTTTAAGGTCAAACAATAAAATTGTCATAATGTGTGCTTGTCACGGCCATAGTTCCACTTGTTTTCCTTCATAAGAAAAAAAAATAAAAACAGTAATATGCTGTATCATGATCTTTCTAACAAGTAAATGAAGCAGTTAGTATTGACATACTTATAGGTCACTAAAGCAAACAGTGGGCTCGACAAGTTGCCCCTGGACAACCATCTTATTAATTCTTTCCCATGTTCCAGTGGTGTGTCTGTGCAATTTGGTCACGCTCGATCTGTTCGTTCCGGAGATATGGTGCAAGCAAGCCATTTTTAACACTGTAAGTCCTCATGTGACCTTGAACATAAGGTCAATGTCACCAAAGTCTAACATTAGTGTTTCCCCACCTCCTTATAATATACGAGTACCTGTGTGAGTTTGATCAAAATTCATAAATACCTTCAGAAGATATGGTGCATACAAACCATTTTCACTGTTTTTTGGCCTCCTGTGACCTTGAAAATATGGTCGAGATCACCAACTTATTTCAGTTCTTTTCCACTTCCCTGTGCAAGTTTGCTCTAAATCTATCAACCCCTTCAGAACATATGGCGCCAACAAGCCATTCAGATAATTTCTATGACCTTGAATTGGGGTCAACGTCACCAAAATCTAATCAGCTCTTCTTCCCCGCCCCAAGATGTATCTTTGCAAGTTTGGTGAAAATACATTTATCCCTTCAGGAGATAGAGTGCAGACATAAGTTATGCTAACACACAAACACCGACACTAGTGCAGGCGGGATCTGCACCAAAACAACATACCTGCCTTCCCTTTCTTCCTTTATATCCATAGCAACTAAAATATACCGAAATATTGTCCAAGATGAGACTTATTTGGCAAATAGAAAGTAAAAAATCACAAAAAACACTTTTCAACTAAATATGTATGTTTTTGTATTCATGCATCCAGGAGCCCTGGTAGCTCAGTGGGTTAAGTGCTGGCCTACTGATGTAGCGGACCGGGTTCGAAACCTACGTGAGGCGAGAATCTTTCCTACCGTAAACGGGGTTCCATTGCACATAGCTATTAATTATCACCGTCCCATCGTCCTGCTATGACTGAAATACTGTTGAAAAGGACGTAAAATCGCAAGTCATCCATCCATCCATTTTAAATATTTGTTTCCAACAAAAACAGACCAGTGATAAAGTATTGGTTGCCTTGGTTACTACGTGATAAATAGAATAAACTAGAAATGTTTCTTTTACAAAAACAGATGAAACCCTTCTTATCCTTTCTCAGCTGTATCATTTTCCCTAAATATTACAAAGTTAGGATCTCTTGTAAATCTTGAAAATTGGGTCCAGGTCACCACCATCTACTGAAAGTATTGTACAATTTGTTAAACACTGTATGATTTAATCAGTGCTTTTCCACCTCCCGATTATAAACTTATCTATGTTTGGTCAAAATCCATTAATCCCGCCAGGATTTATCATGCAGACAAGCCATTTATCAACACACCTTAACCTCCTGTGACCCCGAAAATGAGGTCAAGGTTACCAAAATCTAATCAGTTTCTTTTCCATCTCCCAGTGACATATTTATGCACGTTTTGTTAAAATCCATCCACCATTCAGGAGATAGGATTCAAACAAGCCATTTTTCAACATTTCCAACCTCCTGTGACCTTGAAAATAGGGTCAAGGTCACCCAAATCCAATCAGTTCTTTTTTATTTCAGAGTGATATATCTGTGCAGGTTTGCTTAAAATCCATCCATTCATTCAGAAGATATCATGCTGACAGTCATTTTTTCCAGCACTCATTGACCTCAGGTGACCTTGAAAATAAGGTCACGGTCAGCAAAATCTAGCCAGTTCTATTCCATTTCACAATGATACATTTGTGCGAGTCTGGTAAAAATCAATTTATCCATTTAGGAGATAAGGTGCAGAAAAGCCATTTTTCATCATTCTTTGACCTTCTGTGACCTTGAAAATAGGGTTAGGGTCACCAAAATCTAATCATTTCTTTACCCCTACCTAATTATGTATGCATGCAAGTATGCTCAAAATCTATTTATTCCTACAGGACATAGAGTGCAGGCAAGGGCTATGCAGACGCCGATGGGATCCGCACAAAAAAACAATGTCCCCATCCCGCCCCCCACCAACCTCCCACTGTGGGAATATTATGAAAAAAAGTAAAACGACAGAAATAATGAGCTTGTAGAAGCCCCCCAGATCATTCAAAATCAGCAAAGACTGAGATATATTCATTGTAGCATGTAACTTTTAATTTGGTTTCGCATTGAAAGAAAGTGGGTGGGGTAATTTAACCCCAAATTGTAAGGTACCTACGTATTTTTGAGGGTGAAAACTCTCTATGTAGTTTTCTTCAGTGGTTAATCATGCATCAACTTGTATTTTGGCTCATATTTCTTGAAAATGTTTGAGATATTGTATTTTATCTCAAAATTTCAATTATGAAAGTTTCTTCTGATTTCTCTGATGGTGACTAAATTCAAAGAAAAATATTTTCAATTTAAAAAATATACCATCTCCAAATTTTTGATATATCAACAACTAGGTTTTGTACTCCCTGCATCAAGAGAAAGAAAAAAATCTATAGCCGCATTTTTAAGTAAAAGGTCTTGAAAATATGCTAATTGTTGATGTTTTGAAATAGACGCCTTACTGGCTAGAAGTCAAGGTCACTGACTGCTTGACCATAGCAATATGAAGAAAATTTTCTGTATTTGTAAGCAGCACTTATATGGTTCTCTTGTAAAATGTAAGTATCAATATCATTTGTTGTTAATTACTACCAGAACAATTGGAGTCAAATCTTGCATTTTTCATTTGAAAAATCACCAGATTAGGCTGAAAAAACAGAAAATCCTGGTTGCCATGGCAACGGATAGTTTGATCAAAGAAAAACTTCTATTTTTGTTCATCACTTGACATAAGCAAAAAAGACACTGAGTTTCGTGAAAATCTGAGACATGTCATTTTCACCTGATTTTGGTGCTTACAGAGAATGACTCTTAAACAATGGCTTTTATATCACAAACACTGATCTGATATGAGAAGTTAGTTACATTAACTTTTGGGAGATTTCAATAAAAATTTGATGGAGTTATAACCCTTGTTCGACTTTGGCATTTTTCGAACTTCTGAACCGCTTGGTTTAGGAAGCTGATATTTTAGTATAATAGTACTCCTTGTTAAGATGAAAAAGTTAGTAAAGGTAAGGTAACTCTGCATTCGTTAATTACAAAGTTATTTCCCCTGATAATTAATACTTGGGCTGATGGGCTCTAAAAGCATCGGGCATAGGGTCATGAAATTATATGTGAGTTACTCATAATAAAAATAGCTAACCCCTACTTTTTTAGCCCACCAGAGCCGAAGGCTCCGGTGGAGCTTATAGGATAGGCAGTGGTCCGTCGTCGTCGTCGTCGTCGTCGTATGTCGTCGTCGTCTGTCGTCCGTCAACACTTTTAAAAGACTTCTCCTCTAAAGCCACTTGGCTGATTGGGCTCAAATTTCATCTGTGGCATCCTTGGGCTGGGGGATTGAAAGTTTCTTTTTCTTATAAAAATTGGTCATTTAGTTTGGTTGCTATGGCAACTTAGAGTTCCCATTGACTTATAATGGGGAAAATTGAAAAATGGCATTTTCTGCCAAGCCATTGCAGATATGTTGATAAAACTTCTATAGGAATGTTTCTTGAGATGTCTTCTATCAGCTATATGTAGTTTGCCCCACTGCTCCTTTTATTGGTTGCCATGAAAACCAAAATGTAAAAAATAATGGACAAAATACTTAAAAAATTATCTCCTCAGAAACCTCTGGGCCGATAAGGCTCAGATTTCATCTGTGGCATCCTTGGTTTCATCTGTGGCATCCTTGGGCGTGGGGATTAAAAATATATGTTTTTTTTATGAAAATCGGCCCTTTAGTTTGGTTGCTATGGCAACTAAGAGTTGCATTGACTTATTATGGGGAAAATTGAAAAATGGCATTTACTGCCAAGCCATTTCAGATACATGTACATGTATGTTGACAAAACTTTTATAGATTGTTCCTTGAGAAGTCTCTTATTAGCTATGTTTTTTTTGCCCACTGCTCCTTTTATTTGTTGCCATGGAAACCAAAATGCCAAAAGATGGAAAAAATATACTTAAAAAAAATTATCTCCTCAAATGCCATTGGGCCGATAAGGCCCAGATTTCATCTGTAGAATCCTTAGGCTGGAAAATTGAAAATGTATGTTTTTTTTATAAAATCGGCTCTTTAGTTTGGTTGCTATGGCACTTTAGAGTTGCATTGACTTGTAATGGGGAAAATTAAAAAATGGCATTTACTGCAATCAATATATGGAAAATAGTTACGGTATATGTTTTGTTATCAACTCAACAGACTGTCAGACTGAGACTTTGTAGTTGTATATTTTGTATTAGCCTGTACAAATGTGACAGCAATTTTGAGCCTATACAAATTTGATAGCAATTTAGAGCTAGAGATCTGTGAGCTCTGTGGCCAATGGGCCTCTTGTTTTATGCTATTTTTTGAGTTATGCCCCTTTTCAAAAAATGGGATAGTCAATCTTGTAAGCATGATGTCAGAAAAAGTATTTAAACTATGGCATTGATATTTAAAACACTCATTAGATATGAGGAGTAAATTACCTGGTTAAGTTTTGGAAGAATTCCGTAAAAGTTTGATGGCGTTATGGCCCTTGTATGAATTTGGCATTTTTCTAACGTTGAACCGCTTGGGCGAGAAATCTGATTCCAGTTTAATAGTAGTTCTAGATGAGTTAAATATTTTAATAAAGGTTAGGAAACTCTGCATTCATTAATTACAAAGTTATTTCCCCTGATGATTAATACTTATGAATCTGGTGGGCTCAAGAATCAATGGGCATAAGGTCTTAAAATTATTTTATGTGAGTTTCTCATGATAAAATAGCTGACCCATATTGTTCCGAGTTTTGCTCCTTTTTCGAGTTATGCGCCTTTTCAAAAAATGAGATGAATATCTTGTTAGCATGATATCTAATAAAAAATTTGAGCTATGGCCTTGATATTTAGAACACTGATGGGATATGACAAGTAAAATACCTGGTCAACTTTTCGGAGAACTCCGTAAAATTTGAATAGAGAAATGGCTCTTGTTTGAATTTAACGTTTCCAACTTCTAAATTGCTTGATGTAGGAATCAGATTTCTGGTACATTAGTAGCTCTTGATGAGTTATAGATTTTATTAAAGATTACGATGTAACTCCTTTACATTTTAAAAACATTCTTTAGTTTTACCATTTTAGTGGTAAGCATATGGTTTCACAAACACAATTTCTAGTTTTACACTTAAAGTACAATATTGCATTTTTGTTCATTAAATAGATCATTGCCTCATTAAGCAAACACCATATAAGCACAAAATACTTTCAGTGAATATGTATAGTTCCCAGTGTCCAGACCTTTACGACGTACAAACACGTGCTGTCATGCATGAGTGGCTTAGAAACCATTTTAACGCATGCCATTCTAAAGCACTTGAAATAATATTTCTAATGATATATAAAACCACAGCTAAATATCAACCAACAGCATATACACTGACACCATTTACATTATTTGTAAAATGCCCTAGTAGGTAAAGTTTTATGCCATTTACTACAGTACATTGGTTGGCATTGTCTTTCGATGGAAAAAATGAAAATTGCCTCTTATTGCTTAAGCAGTGCGTTTATACTGACACTTCGTTTACTGATATGGAACCCCGTTAGCCCAGAACGTAAAGCAATGGGCTGTAAGCTAGCGGTCCCGGTTCGAGTCCTGCTAGATGCCGAAACCTATTAAGTCATAAACGGGATTTCATTGCAGACAGCCTACTCTATCACTTTCCAATGTCCTGATATGACTAAAATACTGTTGGAAAGGACGAAAAATCATAAGTCATAGATTAATTTGTATGACAGATATTTTGGATAAATAGTCCAGCATTAGTCTAGTAGTGCTTGTGCCTACATAAAGCTTTTTGGTAAATGATTTACAGTTGATGTTTCGCCTGTCTTGTCAGCAATCATACTACAATATACAAACAGCACGGGTGTATTTAAATGACAGTTGTCCATGCTTTGCCCTTATAATCAAAATGAGAAGGTCACCGGTATAGCGCTATGAACTCCCGTGTGTTTTTGTCGTTATTTAAAGTAGCCAATGGTAACGCGTTAATTTCCTTTTTTTGACAATATTATTTTAATTATTCTGCAGAATATTTCTTGCAACTACGGACTTCGCTTTGATGCAAATGGCCACACTTTGTCTAAAATTTTAGGTTGGCTTTTCAAGACATACCCCAATAAAGTCTGTCAACAGGAATAGTTAAATTGAACTTGCTCTCAATATGAGGATTACCGTAAGAGGTTAATGTGTATCAAGATAAACATAAATATTTCCGAAGAAGAAAGTTCACATTACAGGAATTTGTTTTCACAAAAAGAAAACCAAAAATAAACAAAATAATGAAAAGATCTATAGAGTTTATTTTTCGTCCCATTTAAGACACAGTATTTATAAACCGAGGGAGGCTTAAATATCCTATAAAGAGGCGAGTCCGAAGGACGAGTTTCCTTATCGAATCTAAACTCTACAGAAGAGTTTTATACAGATATGTGCATCATTGATAAAGGTATAATTACTGTTGAACATGTTAAATATGCAGTTGATGTCATTTGATCTTTGCACCGCTTTTCTAGCGTGGAGAATTGAAAGTAAAATAAAATATGGAATATAATCAGCTGTTTTGATTTGAATGAATTAATTGCTATAAAATTGATGCTGTAAATAACTGATGTCATGTTTCAAAAACAGATAAAATGACAAAAATGCATCAAACCACTGAAGGCTTGTAGAAAAAAATCAATTTGTACATTCATTTAGTGGCATATTTTTATCACGCGATTGCTAGGTATCAACTCGATAGATTCAAACTTATCTTGATGATTCGAAAAGAGAGGTATCAATAAGGTGGGTTGTTACCATCTTACCATTTTTATTTATTTTTTTAACTCATCGTATACTCAAGCGTGTCTAGTTTATTAAACCATACGTAACATTGGTCGGAGAGCCCTAGTTACCGAGCTATGGATTCACAGAAGTTGGTGAGATAATTCAACATGGTTTAAGTCTGTCTTTTATGAATATTCTTATTTGGTAAAAAGGTACAAGAGACAGAAAGCGTTTGATAAAATGATTAACAGACTGTCTAAAATGTATTTCCATATCATTTTGTTTGGACCTTAACATATGATGTCAAAAGAGGCTTCCTTTGACATCCAGCATTTTATATATTTTTGTCCTCTATTTGCAATATTTCTTGGCATAATTTCTAAATAAACTGACCAGTAATCATCAAACGCATGTCAAGGAAGCACCTTGATCAGGACAATCAGAAGATGTGATCAGAATATCACTATGACCAAGTTTTGATGGTTGACTGGAAACATATACTCACATGGAAGATGGTTTTCATTCAACTTTCTGACATAGAATTAAAACCTTTTAATCTAATTAATATTTTAACTGCTAGACTAAGCCCTACATCCCCGCCAATAAAGGTGAATGGATGCATATTGGCTTTGGTGCGGATCTCGTTGGCGTCTTCGGCCGTGTCTGCTTTTGCCTTACCGTTAGTGTCCACTATATTTCTTGAATCTGTTGGTTATATTTTACTGACCTTGCATCCTTGAAATTTGACCAAACCGGCATGGTTACATAATTATGACAAGCCAAAAAGCTGATTAGGTTTTGTGAATTTAATCCCATTTTCGACGTTAGAGGAGGTCTTAAACTGTTTTTTTTTTTTTTTTTTTTTTTTTTTTTTGCATTGAACAAGCTGAATAACTGATCAGATTTTGGTGACTTTAAAATCAAGAAATTTTAGTCTGCTTTTACCTGGTTTCGTTACCAGATATTGTCAGGCTTACTGGTGACATTTTATTAACCGAAACTGTAGTCTGGCCCGTGTTCCCTCTTCTGAATGTATTTTCGGCTCTTGAAGAAACTCTTTAGAATTTTAATTTGACCTCATTTTCAAGGTCTCAGAAGGACTTTTAGAATATGTGAAATTTCACTAAAATGAGCCCTGTCTGGAACCCATTGGCGGTGGATATTCATAAGACTTTCATGGATATTACATGTATTATTGTTACAGGTTAAGACATGTTCAGTTTTGGTGACTTTGGCCTCAATTTCAAGGTCATACTCTTGTATACAGGATTTTTTGAACCAGTATATGGCTTTTCTACGAAGCATAGATATATCATACGGGCAAGCTAGCTAAAGGGTTAATTACTTTTTGATGAAATTTACCCTATTTACAAGGTCATATGAGCTCTAACAATGTTTACCATGAGTATCATGAGTATATTTCTTGAACTGAATTTTATCAGACTAGCATGGAATATGCATATATAACTATGACAAGTCAAAGAGATGATGTTTTAGTGGTATCTCATTTTAGTGAACCTTTTACCTATTAAGTCCTACTATGACCTTGAAAATAAGGTCAAGGCCACCAAACTCTGACCACCTCTTAAGCTTGTCCTAATAATATATCCATGCAGGTATTGTGGAATTGCGCTCATTGTTTCAAAAGATATTATGGGTATAAGAAATTGTCACGACAACGCGACGCAGATAATTTAACAGCGTAAGCCCTCGTGTGACTTTGAAAATGGGACCAAATCTACCAAAACCTAATCAGCTCCTTGGCTTGTCCCAATTGTGTATCCTAGCAAGTGCTGTCAAATTCCACGGATGTAAGTTTTGTACAATCCCACCCGTTGATTCAAGAAAAATAATGGGTACAAACTATCACGCCGACGACGACACAGACGCCAACGCCAACAGAATCAGCACTGAAACCAATACGTCTTCTCTCATGGGGTAAAATGCAGCATTAATTTCACCAAGGCGTTACGATTCTAAGATATGAAGTTCGATGAAAACCGTATTCCAAGCAAGTATATGCGTCTAGTCAACCATCAAAACTAGGTCATTGTGAATTCTGGTCACATCATCCGATTGTTGTAATCAGTTTGTTTCCTTGACATGCGTTAGATTATTACTGGTCAATTTCTTTAGAATTATGTCATGGAATATTGAAAATAGAGGAGAAAAATATATAAAAAAGTTCTGGAACGCAAACGAAGACATTTTTGACATCATATATTAAAGTTAAACCAAACAAAATGATATGGAAATACATTGTAGGCATTCTGTTAATCATTTTATCAAACACGGTATGTTATACTCTTTTACCGAATGGAAATATTTTTACAAGACATGCTAAAACCATGTTGAATTACCACACCAACATTTGTGGAGCCATAGCTCGGTAATTAGGCTTTCCTGACCAAAGTTACATATGGTTATACTGGAGTATACCATCAGTTGAAATAAGAACAAATTTATAGGATGCAGAACACCCACCTTATTGATACCCTCCTTTCGTGAAACATTTATCTAGATAGATTCCTGGAAATATTGCTGCGAAAATTTTCATTTTATGAGACAGTGACCTTTATGGAAAGCGAAACGAAAATATTTCTTCAAAATTATTATACACATAGTCTTTCTAAATAATAGATAGTGTCTAAATATCATGTTAGGGAAATAAATACATTTCCTTGAAATGAGTGCCAAAGGGGATAGGTTAGGTATATAATACACTTGTACTGCCGGCTTTTATAACGACGTGGTAGAGTGTTCGCCTTTAACCTAAGAGACTAAGTTTCGAATCCGGGCTGGGGGCACATAACATTTTTAAGAGTCCGAGAAAAAATTGCTGCCCAACGTTAATAACCCGCATGTGCACTGGAACTCAATAAGTCTCATTTCAAGTGATTCTTGTATTTCTGAGAATTCCTTGAGGACTTCAGTATGCAGGAGGAGAATGGCATAGGGTATAGACTAGCTATATAATACACTTGTACTACCTTGCGGTACAAGCCGGCTTTTATATTCACGTAGTAGAGTGTTCGCCTTCCACCCAGGAGACCCGGGTTCGAGGATGAGGACGTATCAGATTTTTAAGAGTCTGTGATATGAGTAGTATTATAACGACAGCGGTCTAGCTATATGACACCATATACATGTATTCAGGCTTTAATGGAGTGTTGCATGTTCGCAAATAAATAATTTATGGACATAAGAACTCTTTATAGTGGACCACGAAGATTCGTATCAGACATTGCTGCTCCCTGATCTGATGAGTCTCGTGGCTCATATATTGACTAAGCCGACAGGGCACAAAACGTTGAATCTAATGTTCATTCATCGCCATGATGTTAATTAAATGCGGACCAACTGTTGAATCGATGTTGCGTGCATGTTTGGAGCTATGGGCTTGAAATAGAAACAGATGGGTTGCTACCTTGAACTTAAAGAATTCATTTACTCACTACGTATCCTTTACTTCAACTGTTTATCTTGGTTTTCAACTTTTAGTCAGTTTTGTTAACATGACATCACGTTGTTTGTATTTGACACTTGTTTATGTTTGCAAAGTTGTTTTTCTCGAAGCATTTGAAGAGGGAACCAAATGAAGGCTAAAACTGACATTTAATTCATTTTCTAGAAATGCAGTTAAAGATAGAGAAGATAACGATACCAATCTGTCTGCTGCTGACGCTTTAAGTGGTATATTCGAGGAAAATCCGGAGGAGTTTTCACTGCAGGTGATTTTTAGAAGATTTACACACCTAGATCACGTTTACAACTCGCCAGTTTGAGAACATTAAATATGCAATCAAGATAATATATGTACTATTTCTCAAAATAATTTACAAGTAAACAGCTTATTTAATAAGTATACACACATTTTACATCTAGCCACATAAAAATAGAATATTTTGTGCGCCCCGGACCTTATGCCTCATAAGATATCTTTGAATCAAACATTGCAATGCTCTAGCACAATATTAAGTCCTACTCTTGGTCATAGTTTAAATTTTGATCAAACATCATCTGCTCAATTAATATACGGAACTGAATATAAACGCTTTTGAAGCCTTACCTCTGGCTCTCTAGAAACAATGTAAACTAATGTTGTTAATTGATCTTTTAGGATGATTCCCTTCAGTATAACGGCTTACAAGGGGAGCCTGAAGTTGTTCCTGAATGCGATTCGGGATATTTTGTAGAAGGCGAATCATGCAGTGAGTAATTCTTATATATCACATTGCTACCTAACACGACGAAAATATGACCTTTGAAATAATAACGTTTACATCAATGGCACTAGACATACTTTCTCGTTGTCTGATAATATAGTGGGATAATGAGTAGTTTTCTTATTTCGCAGCCAATCGACTTGAAATTTTACAGAGAGGTAGACGATAGATTATTGTTATAGATTTTTATTTAATAATATATAGAAATTAAAAAACAATGTTTGTCGCGTTCCTGTAATTTTAATATGAAATGCAGAAATTCTCTTATGGATGCTTTAATACGAGCATAGATTTAAATGTCAAAACCTACGTTCTGAAATACGCATTCTTGACAGGTGATGTTTAGCTGTATTCTGGTTTTCTAAAGACATGAATTGTATGTCTTGATTCAAAAGGCTTTGATTTGAATTGCAATATTGCAGTAACAATGTCAATGTCTAAAAGGATCATACTATTAATATAACCCCAGATGAATAAATTGCTAGCAGGCTCTAAGATGTAAAACAAATACTTCGGACATACCTCTAAAAGCGACTATTACAGAGATAAAACAGATACGCACATTTTGAAATTGTGTCTTGATTAAGCTTCATTGATTCATGGCAACAACGAAAAAGAGGAGGAATGAGGTGTTTGAAAGGCGACGTTGGTGCCAAAATTTTGCAGTCGCCTACAATATGCTGAACAAAATAATTAAAAGCTCCAATGGTCTTACCAAACCACACGAACAGTATAAATTATGTCCTTTGTAGATGTGATCAGCTGAGAAACGTTTAAGCAAATCAAAAATAAGAAAATGCTGCATTTTCTGACACGTATTTAAATTCATTTAAGCTCCTTGTGCAGCTGGTACATACTGGAATCGAGAAAATCAAGGTTGTGAACCATGTCCTGTAGATACATACCAAGAGAAGATGGCTCAAAGTCAGTGTAACAGCTGCCCTCCTTATCTCTTCAGCGACGTGGCTGGAGCTACCTCTTCCACGACATGCATAAGTATGTATTCTGATGTCCAAAAGTGTAATGACGTATTGGTTTGATCAGGGTTTTTTATCTTGAATGTCTGTTATCGGTTTTAGTATACGAATGTGATTTCAAATGAATTTTATGTTAAATAAACACTTTAAGGATTGCATATTATGCTTCCGAATCATACTCGTAATATTCTCTCTAAAAATTTCAATATGCTATTTTTCGTTACTCATGTGTGCTCTTTTTAGCTAGTGTTAAATCCAGAGTTGCGGTCCGTACTTGATAAAAATGTATAAAGCACGATTTATTGCCAACTCAGCTTATTGTGCTACTACTGAACTTTCAAAATTATCAACTTCTTGCCTCACTGCTGTCAGAAATCATGTTACAAGGTTTATGGAAGGTTAGGAAAACATTTTTTGGTGATCTATTAAAAGTTGAAAGGATTTCATGCGACCAGTTTGTGAACTTATGATTTTTCTGCACTTTATACCACTTTGTCACATAATTTAGTGAAATAAAATTTAAGATTAATTGAGTGGACTTTCCAAAGGCAAGGCTAGCCCTTTCTCGTCTGTAACAAAAGAAATGTTGTTTTACTTCTTAACACCAAACTGATATAAAGTTTGGTTGTGTCAAAAACATGTGTTTGCCTTTAACATGTCTTCAAGATAATATTTACATTAGATTTGGTACAAAGTAATACAGACAAATTGTTCGTATATTGTATTTGGATGGATACTACTTGTGCCCCTCTTGCAGCTGATTTGTTTTTATTTTGCTGTGAAAGATTGTTGTTGTATTGCAGTTCTTGCAACGGCGTCCCCACACCCCTCGCACATCAGCAGTTAGAAACCGATCACCCGTCGAAATAGTCAGCGATGAAACTGCAGTCAACCATAGGATAATCTTTCTTGAACGGCGCAATCAAAGGCTCATCTTTCTTGAAACGACCCTCGTAATAAAGTATTCGCCGCCACAACATGACTGGGTTGTCACGTGGCGTTGCCGCTCCTTCGACGAGGTCTCTGTCTTTCTAGTTCCGAAGGATCGCTTTCGAATCTATGTCATGTCTTCTCATTATAATGATAAACAGGTTGAAATTTTGAAGCCTTTTAACTCTACCTCTACATACCTAAATGATCCTTTGAATAATGACAATCAATACTTTGAAGGCATGGTGAGCTGAATTTATCCACTGGCGCTAAATTTTAAAAAAAGAGCTAATCTGGTGCATTTTAAACCTTAGCCCTATTTTTGAATTTATCTATTTCAACCGAATTTGTTTCAAACAGAGTGTATCACAAATGAAATGTCTTTCATTTTGACATAGTAACATTTCTTTTTTTTTTTGGATGGTGACGTTCCTCGTTCTACCTCTTACGGGGCGGTTTGGTCACCTGTTTTGCTACCCAAATCTGCATTTCGTTTTGTTTTGTTTTGTTTTGTAAGTTAAAAATTTAATAGCTAAAACAGAATCTGATGTTAATGTTGTTTTTGATTAGGGTAGCTAAATGACCACCTGTTTGGGAAAGAGCTGCTCATTCGGTTCACCGTTTGTGTCTTACGTGAACTTGTGTCAATTTTTCGTGTGTGTGTGTGTGTGTGTGTTTCTTTCTATGTTGGTTTTGAGAGAGGAAGGTGGGATTTGATTGTATTAATTCCTGATCATTTCCTATCTTTTTACTTTACATTTCTCAATTTATTCGGTTTGCTAGAGTGTCTAGTCATATGACCGATTTCAATGCCTGTAATAGAATTTTAACTGCTACACTTCTCCAGCGGCGCTATCGATATCATAAACTTCCAGATTTCATCGCCGATACTATTAATTGGTTTCTAAATTCTAGGTTGGATTGAAGCAGCAGGGCCTATCGGAACCAGAAAGTTATTGTAACTTAGTCAATAACTTGTAAAAAAATATAAGTAGGGCTGATTTATCTAATCAGTACAGGAAAACGATCATGCGTTACAAATATATTGGATAAATGCGACAGTCTGTATGTTTAGTGGATTACCCAGTCGTGGTTAATACTCTGCTTCCCCTCTTACAATGCACGGTAAGTCGGGCATAAGTCTCAATGATGGTCCTGAAATAAAGCTATATATTTTAGTTGGTTGGGGCTGGAGCTTTTCCTGTCTGTCGCTCGGTCATTTAGGGTTCAAATGGGGGTTTTCTTTTGCGCCGATATTTCAGTGGTGTTGTTTGAGACGTCAGGGATCTCCAGTTGTCGCAATATGTTGTTTTTTATGTGTCTTCATCGCTGATTCATCATAGGTCTTATCAATGATTTGTTTGTTTCCTGTTATCATTCGTTGGTGGGTTAATAAACAAATCGAGCCACTGCAGAAGCCGGGGCTGAGAGTTCGGATCCATTAACACTTAGGTTAGTTTAAATTTCCTAGTAATCAATTACTGACCGTTCCAAGGCAGCACTGCTGTTGTGGTTCCTCAGTATTTCATGTTGCTATATCCGCTTTTCTATGGTCTTTAGCAATATTGTCTATTGAATAATTGGTTATTCTGACTGTTGTTTGGTTTTGTTATTTACAAAATAGAAATGAACTAGAAATGTGTCCATATGACACGGATGCCCCCGCCTACTGCCCTAAGTAAGATGGCGCCTTGTTTAAGGTACTTGCACTTGTAGCATAACTAAGTTCACAAATGCAGACTTCTGTGGTACATGTTTTATTGTTTTTCCTTGGGCAGATATATTGTGCTTCTTGGATCAAGAGAAGTGTTTGTGTGTGTGTGGGGTGGGGGGGGGGCTTGGAAGGGGGATGTCATGACTGATATGTGATGACATTCTGTATCTTAGCGCAGAAGTGGATGCCATGCAACTTTCCAAAAGAAAAAGCCCAGAAACAAGTAACTGTTCAAAAACTAACAAACGCAAACCATTATTGTATGAAATGAAGTCGAAAAAGGGCCATAACTCCCACAATAATCGACTGGTTTTGCCCAACATCAAACTTGACCTGAGTTTTATGATTATATACCTGTGTATAAAATATGAATTCAATACACGAATGCTTTCAAAAGATATCGAACGGAAACCAGTTTTCATACAAAATGAAGTAGAGAAAGGGCCATAACTCCCACAATAGTCGACAGATTTTGCCCAACATCGAACTTGACCTGTATTTTATGATTATATACCTGTGTATAAAATATGAATTCAATACACCAATACTTTGAAAAGATATCGAACGGAAACCAGTTTTTTATACAAAATGAAGTAGAAAAAGGGCCATAACTCCCACAGTAATCGACGGATTTCTCCCAACATCGAACTTGACCTGTGTTTTATGATTATATACCTGTGTGTAAAATATAAATTCAATACATTAATGTTTTCAAAAGATATCGAACGGAAACCAATTTTTAACACAAAATGAAGTCGAAAAAGGACCATAACTCCCACAATAGTCGACGGATTTTGCCCAACATCGAACTTGACCTGTGTTTTATGATTATATAGCTGTGTATGAAATATGAATTCAATACATTAATGTTTTCAAAAGATATTGAACGGAAACCATTTCGTACGTACGTACGGACAGCGGTGATACTATATGCCCCCCCCCCCCCATTTTTAATGGCGGGGGCACAAAAAGGTAAAATTTTCCCACAGCCTAATAGCCGTAGGGGCAGTGTGGGTTAGAGACCCACTGTATCTTGGGCACAGCTGATAAAAGGCGGCGCCCATCTCTCTTCTTTCGCTGCCTTATCCCTCCCTGATTTGAAAATATACCCATTTACTGCTGGGTTGACAGGGAGAGTTTTCCAGTCGTCGGATGGCGACGGTGAGCCGCGAACTCACGACCTTCCGGTAGCTTTCTGCACAATAGCCGAGCCACTCTAACCACTCGACTACGGCGCCTCTCTAAATAGAAATAGAAAATAGTAAAAATTAAATGATGCTCCTGTTTTCAATAAGGGTCCGTGACTTTCATGAACTTGTGTCAATTTGTGTATGTGCTTCTTTCCCTTTTGATCATGAGGGCGGATTGTGGGATTTGATTTTGTGAAATCCTGATCATCGCCTGCATTTTTACTTTTTATCATAGCGCATATAATATATTTTTGGTCCTGAGATACAATGGGACTCATTCCGAGTCAGTTTGAGTATATAATTCTGCTGAAGCCGGTGCTAGGGGGTGTGGGCAGTGAAGCAACAATACATGAATGAACATGAACAGAATCAGTTAATACAATTCTGCAATTTTCATTTTTCCTGAAGCGCCCTTTTCTTACCTTGGAACATATTTATCTTAATCGCAGCTGTTTTGAAGTGCCGTCATACTGCTGATTATATTTTACTTGTAATTTTTAATCACTGGGCTCATTGCGAGTAACTTTGAAAAGAAAGACTCCGCTTAAGCCGGTGGTCAGTGCTGCAACGTTACATGACTACACATGGAAGAGTAAGATGAAAGAGGTCAAACTACGCAAATCATTAGTCCGAACTCGCAATTCATCAAAACATTGACTATTCCGAAACATTGCATGGACCCCCAAACAGAGGTGTGATCAGTTGCTTGCGAGTAGTAAGCATCACCCTGCCTTATAAAAATACAGCCGTCATATCTATGTATCAGTGGAAAAAGTCAGTAAAAATGAAAGTCCGGTATTAGAAAGCTTTACTAAGCTTCGGCTGAGTCCATCACATCAGAAACAAGTTTAGAAACGACCATATTGTAGGAATCATCGAGGTCATGAAGTCTCCCATCAGACTTAAACTGTTGACACAAGCTTCACATAATGATAACCCTGTGCCAGCAGTAAACATGTGGGTAGCTTCCCTCTTCCAACAAATTCTTAATATTTGAAACAAGCTCTAGCAAAACGGACTAACTGCGTATGCAGGTGCCAAAGGAAAATTGCTACTCAAAACAGGAAAGTTAGCTATTGGAAAATTGAAGTCGTCCCCATTGTCATAACAGCTTGTGACAAGCTTTCCGTTGTCAGTATAGAGATAACAATCTAAGTATGAGGCAGATAAACTGGACTCTTTGGTAACTTTAATTTGAAGTAAGTTCACTTTAATAGATGAGGCAAATAACCTCCGAAATCGTTGGTTTATTCAGAGATAGAAAAACATCTGTGTATGTGTAGGTGAAGTTGAATTTTTGTGCAAGGTGTTTATTACCCGCTTTTAAGAGACCTTGTATCAACACCGCCGGAAAAGTTATGCAATGATTAGGAAATAATGCAATCGAATTTCTGCATCTGTTCAATTTAAAACTAAATCTGCTATTTCCATTGCTCTGATGCGTTCCTAGCTGCTAGGGGCTCTTCCTCAAGAATCTACTTTAACTTAACTTCGGCTTGTATTAAGTGCCGTGTGACGATAAAGCTTTGTTCTGCTTAATCGAAATCTGGTTATATATTCAGTCGACTTTTGGAATCATTGGGCTTATATCCAAGTGTGTTTCAAGATAGAGTTCCGCTGAAATCGGCACTGGAGGGTGTGAATTGTATTGCAGCATTACATTACTACACATAAAGAGACTCAATTAAACCGAGCCTGTTGTTTTGTTTCTCTGAAGCTGCTCTTTTAAAATTTATTGTATACACTCTACAAATCACTTAAGGGCCTCTTTATTCAGATTTCCACATGCAGTCGTTTTTCAAGTATATAGATATACCGTTTATGGTATCGAAATATAGTTGTGCGTTTCTTGAAAAGAACTCTGACTGGATTGTTTCCTTTCAAGAAATTGAAATTTAATTTTCGGTTTAAAAGGTTGTGTAAAACGCCAAAACTAAATATTGACTTGCAGACATGTTTATCAATGCTTTGACTCTATGCTTTAAAACATATCACATAAGAATTTGTTTTGGTAATTTTAGGCTTCTGTGTCACCAAAAATTATTGTAACGGTAGAGGCACGTGCAAAGAGACAAACAGACGCAGCGCTGAATGTACGTGTGATGCTGGATACAGAGGAGACAGATGTGAAGAAGGTAAGCATTTTATAGTGATCAAAAAATACATAATGTGATAATGATATGGGTGAACAATTAATACTCAGATAAGCTACAGACAGTTATCCTATGCTCCTATACTCATGAGCTTGAAAAAACCTTTCATTCTAAACACTGTTATACTAATTTTCTTATCTGGAACTGAATGTCACGAAAAATTCATGCTCCGGCCAAGGATCGAACCCGAAACCCATTGATCTACAGTCGAGCACTCTACTACGTCGCTATAAAAAGCCGGCTTGAACCGCAAGTCAGTACAAGTGTAATATACTTAACCTATACCCTGTGACATTCCTCCCTCCATATTGAATTCGTCCTCGAATTCTCAGGAGTACATGAATCACTCAAAATTAGACTTAAGGAGTTCTAATAAACATGGGGGTCATTTACGTTTGGCGCCATTCGTCACTGACTCTTAAAAAGAGTAAAAAAGGTCCAAGGTCAAATTAGGATCATCATTTGAACAAACCTGATAGGTGAAACTGTAAAAATAGGAGAGACATTGGTTAAAACTCAAAAAATGACCTTGACCTATATTGCTAAAAAAATTCAAATACTCATTAATTAGACTGTATTTATCAACTTCTGTATGTAAATTTTCTACAAGTTCCATGAATACTTATATTTATCATTTTCCAATAAAAACCGCACCAGAAAGCAGATCTGACCTTTCAAATAAAAACTGTCCAAGTCAACCCATGATCATCATTTGAACTATCTTGAACCAACATCTTCAAAGCTTTCCATGAAATCTTATATTCTAACATTTTCTCATATTTGACCATGATGCCAAAAGGTCAAGGTCAGCCTAAAGGTCATTCATTTGAATTACTTGATATTACTGGAGTACCCAATGCTTCACACCAAGTTTCAAGGCTACCGGTCAATTGGTTTTGGAGAAGAAGGTTTTTAAAGGTTTTTGCCATAATTCGGCATAGCGGCCATGCTGGTCATGTGATCTGGACCAGTTGAAATAAATCATTCCCTCAGGCCCTGGAGGCTCTATATGGTTACAATTGGCAAATTGTTTTTTCAAAAGAAGTTTGAAATTGTCAAAATATGAGAGTTGGGAGTCTAAGGTCAATAATTGACCTTGTGCTCATAAATCTTCATGTTATTATTAAGCTGAATGTATTTAGTGATTTTTAGGCCTAAATCTTCAAAACTTTCCATGAAATCTTATGTTCTTGCATTTTCCATATTTGACCTTGCCGCAAAATGGTCAAGGTCAACCCAAGGTCATAATTCGATAACTATTACTAGTACAGGAGTACCCAATGCTACATACCATGTTTCAAGGCAATCGGTCAATTGGATTGTGGAGAAGAAGATTTTTAAAGATTTTTACCATTGATGGGCTTGGTGGCCATGTTGGTCAGGTGACATGGACCATTGAACAAATTTTCAATCCCCCAACACCTGGAGGCTCTTTATGAAATTTTGTTTCAGTATGCCCAGTGGTTTTTAAGAGATTGTTTGAAGTTGTCAAAATATGAGAGTTCCTGGTCACAGGTCAAAGAATGACCTTGACCTCTTGTACTCATAAATCTTCATGTACTCATTAAAATAATGTTTATACTAATTTTTAGGCCAAAATCTTCCAAACGTTCCGACATTCTCCTTCATTCCACTTCATGGTTACTCCGTTTTCGTCTACCTGTCACCCTGCTTACCCTCTTGTACGCTTGTATGCAGTGCCGCTAATACCGCTTACTGTTATGTCTCACTTACTGTCCATTCCATAATACACTACGCCTTACCGACTTCTGTCGACCTGTCGGCCTGTCACAATTTCATAATGAGTATGCAAGTCTACCAGTACGGTTCACTATCATGTATGACAGTTACTGTACCCATGATACTTTGCGCCTATAGATTCCACTGCCGTCCGTCTGTCGTCCTGTCTACATATCTTGCAGATTATTGACTTCCATATGGTTCACTGATAAGCCTACCTATCATTCTACCCCCATCCGCAAATAACCACGTTTTATTGTCGTCAGTACGGTGATTATTTGTCCCCGCCCATTTACCTTCATCGTCTCAGCTCGTACCATACGTTAGCTTTTGTCCCTATATTTTCCTAGCTGGCCCCTCCTTCCCGCCAATTATTTTGTCGTTTTGTCGTATGTTAGGGGATTTTTGGTCTTGCTCCTCTCCCTTGGTCGTCTTGGCTTGTAATATGCCCCTATAGTTAACTTGAGCGAAGGTTTTTTAAGGTTTTTACATATATGGCCATGGTGGCCATGTTGGTCATGTGACCTAGACCATAAGAAAAAATTACGTTCCTAAAACCCCTGGAGGGAAATTTGGTTACAACTGGCCCAGTTGTTTCAGAGGAGAAGTCGTTTGAAATTGTACGGACGGACAGACGGACAACGGACGGACGGACGGACGACGGAGCCTGCCTATCCTATCAGCTCTACCGGAGCCGCTGGCTCAGGTGAGCTAAAAATCGCATGCCACGGCCGAGGATCGAACCGGGCATCCTTTAATCAGAAGTCGAGCTGTCTACCACGTCGCTAAAAAAGCTGAATTGAACCGCAAGGCAGTACAAATGTATAATATACCTAACCTATACCCTGTGACATGAAGTTTTTCAGGGACTGGCGCTCAGTTATAACTAATTGTTCCGCCTGTTGCAGAAGCAGGCTAATTTTTGTGCTACGTTTTGAATTCGGATTCAGTCTATCTCTCTTGCTGTACTGCAGTGCCCACTCGCGAGAATTGCGTGCAGGCTGATTGTGCGCCCGGAAAAATAGTGAGATGATACGTGAGACGCAAAAGTGCAAAAGTGAGTTGAGGAAAGACTAAATGATTAAAACTGTGAAAGGAAGTGAGATTACAATCAGCCCCATTGTGTTTATGACATCTGATGGTCAAGAGACTTGACTTTTACACTGAATTAATCTGTATGGGTAGCAAAGCAACATTAGCTTGTAGTCTATTCCATTGCACAACACCTAGAGGGAAGACCGAATACTTATGGAAATTTGATTGTGTACGCATCTGGCACAAGGGGTGGCTGTAACGTGTCACTCATGTAGAATGTATAAATACGAATTAAACGCTATTGTCGGAGTATACTGTTAGTTTTGTAAGAAAATTTCTTAAATTAAATTATAATAATATGCTTTTGAATAATTTCCATAGTGTGCACCGACTGGGACTGAGTCTTTCCGTTATTTGTGTTCTGTTCAATTTTCGTAACGACGTTTGTACATCATTTAAACTGGTCTTGGCATCTAAACTAGTCCTGGCATCTATTTTGGTCCTAATCAGCCCCTAAATTTGTCCCGACTGGCAACTATTATGGTGCGCTTAGCAGACTCTAAAATGGCCCTGAACGCTAAACGTAAATGCATACAAACTTAGTAGGATTTGTTAAAAAAACTGCTTCTCACGGCTTAATAGTGTCCGTTTATATCAAGCCATTTTCAAAAGAAAATTCTCTGTCTGCGTGCGTGCGTGCGTTCGTGCGTGCGTGCGTGCGTGCGTGTGTATGTAAGTGTGTGTGTTATATGACAGCTTCCGTAAACCCAACCCGACAGTAGAGTACCCTAGGGATAGACATAAGGTTTATTGGCGACACAAGTGTCTTTTAAGTAAAGAAACTGCGCCTATAGGTGGCATTGGTGTACCTAAGGGATGGTCATTGGACCTATTATAGACGGCACGGATGCGCATTTGACCTATAGGTGACAGCAGAGTCCCTCAGATATAGACAGTTGACCTATAGGTGACAGCAGATTACCTTAGGCATATGTACACGGCATGTAAGTGGCAGCAGAGTACCCGCAGTGATAGACAGTGGGCCTACAGACAGTGGGACAGGTACCTGACTTATGATAACACCTAGGATAATTTAGTGTTGCGCCTACCATTTAAAAATGGCCGCCTAGAGAAAGTTTTAACGTTTCACGAATATTGGTTGGATACTTTTACATGTTCAGTGAGGAGAATGTATCTTCACGTGGGGTGTGGGGAGGGACAGAGCCGGTTGGGTGGAGTCACTTAAATGTAGGCTTTAGCTTTGGATGGGGAAGAGAATATTAAAGTACATTGACTTTTGGTTCAAGACGAATTAACCGAAAGCAATTAAGTGCAAATCCATTATTGCTAGTTGTCTAAGAAATACTGAGACATTTATTTTGTTTCCATTCGTTCATAAACTTGGGTACTAATTGTGCTCTGTATAACCTATATTGTCGTATAACCTATATTGTCATATGTTTTGTCGTACACGCTGGCGCCACAATAGATGCCAGCCGGGACCAGTTTAGAGGCTGTTAAGGACCAACATTAATGGCAGGACCAGTAAAGATGCAGGACCACTTTAGATGATGTACAGACGTTTCCATTATATTGAACTATTTTAAGTATAACTGACATTTAATAAGCACATGACTTGAAAGACATTTACTAAATTCTAGTTGCTGAATCTAAACCAACTTTGCAAAGCAAAAAGACAGCTTTAAGACCTGCAAATTGATAATACTAGCAATTACGCATTGTAAATGATTTTCATTATTCAAGGGTTTCTACTAAAAATCACGGTAGGTAAGACGGTATTAGACTGTGATAAAAAATACAGACATAGGTATACACTTTAAAAAACAAAGTAAGAGAGAACAATATTTTTAGCGCGAGCCAAACATACTTGTGATGTGCACACAAATAGCTTAAAAATAATGGAAAGGATCTTACTCCGAAATTAAGTAAGAGGGAGCAACCACTTATATGCGATATGCCGCCTTACCCTCACAGACATGGCTACGAAAGTTTTTCAAGATATTTCAAACATAGTACACTGGGTGGATAGTAATGTGTTCAGTATTCAAATCGCCCTTTGCTGATTCTCAAACCATTTTGAGCCTTTTCTGGCATGTTTTATAAAAAAATCTTTAAAATCAACGGAAGGCGTTGCCAATCAACAGTTTGTTAGTTTTGATAATAGGATGATAGCTAGGTTTTGCACGACACAAGCTCGTTTTATATTAAACTGTTCGGAATAAAATTTCTGTGACGGCAATTTTACGTTTTACAAAATTTCAGCTGAATTGGATGAAACTGTAGGAGAAGTTATCTGGGAACGATCACCCCAACACACTATGTAAAGAGCTGTAACTCCACTAAAATCGTTGGAGTGTAACCTCGAAACGATATGCGCTGATCCACATCATAGTTTTACTATATATACCAAGTTTCAGCTCAATCGGATGTAAATTGGAGGAGGAGTTATCCGGAAACGAATACGTTATCAGATGGACGGACGGACGCCAGGGCCATAACATAATACGTCCCGTTTTTCAAACGGGCGTATACATGTACAAACTAATCAAAGGAATGTAGTACCGAAACTACGTAATGGGGGTAACACTTCTTATACTCAACACGCTGTCTCAGCCTCATACAGATTGTTTTAAAGTTTCGTCAAGATATATCAAACGGTTACCTCGTTATGGCGTGCACAAGAATTATATTCAGAAGGGTAGTCTAAATAAATCAAAAGGATTTACTCCAAAAATAATTAGCGGGTGCAAATGTTTTTATACGCGGCACATTGTCTTTACGTAATACATAATTCTAAAAAGTTTCATCACGATAATCCGAACGGTCGCTCTGTTGTTGCGCGCACAGAATTTAATCAAACGGACAAAACTAAGGGGTGGCTCGTATTATTATACGCGACACGCAGTCCTGATCTCATACATATTGCTACAAGTATAGCTTTCACAAAAAGCTTCGTCAACGCTTAGCAACCATTTATTGCGGTGCTTATTAGATAAACCATTGTATATCTCAAAAGCCGACCTAAATTCTCCATTGGTGGGCTTCAAGCACGGGTGTGAGTGGTAGGTTTCATACCATTTCGTGGTTGAAATACAGATAAAAGGCCACAAATTCAGAGGTCAATCATTTATTTGTTCCTTGCAATGCATTCTGCTACCTTATTAAACCACATGTGATTCCACAGTTTCTCATATGACCGCTCACGATATCTATGCGAACAGCGTTCAAGACATATATGACCGCTCACGACATGTATGCGAATAGTGCTCACGGCAAATTTGCGAATACCTTATGGCCGCTCACGACATCTATGTGAATAATGCTCATGCAATATTTGTGAACAGTAGAATAAAGTCAACCTGCAAGGTGGTTAACTAATGGCTGTTATTCCATGTCAGAAGCAATTACTAGATAGTCTACGCCCATGGACGAAGACAATATTGTTCAAAATTTCATTTAGTTATTCTGAACTGCTACTGTGTTTTGGCGCGCATTAGAAAACGTAAACGACCCACAGATGGATAACTGAGTACGTCCCTGTTTTGTTGTTGTTTTTGATGTTTGTTTTTTTGTATTTCTGTTTGTTTTGAAGGCGGGTGTTTAAAATGGAAAAATACGTTTTGTATGATCCGCAGAGCAACCCGTTACAGTCTGATAACATGAAAGGAGAGGAAACGGTTTCCCGTTGTCTTGTGCCATGAGTCAGTGGGTTTAAGAGTCCCACCATACCATGGCAACAGCTCATTGAAAGAAAGAAAATCCCTCTTACCTTTCCTTACCCATTTACTGAAGGGCTGACAGGGAGAAAGTGTTTCAATCGCTGACAGGACCGGTGTGGATTCATACCCATGACCTTCTGCACCACTGTGCCTCTAATCAATCTACCAAGACGCTTCTCTCAGTACACGTGTTAAATTCCACTTCCGACGTTTTAATTTACCAATGCCATCGTATTTTCAGATATAGATGAATGTCTTAATGACAACGGAGGATGTACATATGCTTGCAATAATTTTGATGGCGGATTTTCTTGCACATGCCACGATGGGTATGCTGAAGACTTGCGAGATTCGACTAAATGTAGAGGTGAGCGTTGATAAATCATCCTTAGATGTGAATTTAAAAAGCAAATAACAGCGGAGAAATATAGCTGCATAAAAACCACAGAAAACAGGAACCAAGGGTAGATTTGTTCCAAATGTTATTTACAAGCATGAAATAAAGTATCTGCTGGCATTGTAAACCACCCTGAAGTCACGCAGTCGCATAACGTCGACTCCTTTGAAAGTAAAATACTTAAATGAAGAATAAGTTAATGATTGAGAGTTATGTTAAGTATTTGATACTTTTTCTGTCATTTTGACTTGGCGATTTCACTGGCTATTTCTGAAGATATAACATAAATCGCATATCATTGCTGATATACATAGAACAAACTGGCATTTAGGCTGGCAACTATCGGTTTCTCATATATATGACATTATAACGCTTTTATGATGTCATTATGAGATGCGAAAATGGTGAGCTTATCATTAGGTTAATGTGATGTCAGTGTAACATAACTGTGGCACCACATATAGCTACAAAGTCATGCTACGCACTCCATAGCTACAAGGGCATGTATACCATAAATTGATATTCGCATGGGTTCAGCGCTTATTTGTATTTTTTGTCAAAAGACAAAAATGTATTTTAGAGCGCTTGATTCAGTGTTCATAGGCGTTAAAAAGCAAACTCATACCTTCGTTTAATAACAAATAAGTCAAGCATTGTCATTTGACATTCTGAACAACACAGTGACTGCATAAACCTTAGATTTCCACTTGTAGCTAAATTGTTATACGTACATGTATTTCTGCTTTTGGAAGGATTCCATATAACGCAGTTTTACTTCATTATCAAATTCGTCTAATTATACAGAAATTTATATGTCACTATATTCAGCTTTATAACCAACATTGCCCTTTGATATTTGATACAGCTCAGTTATTCCACTTTGGAGAATCAGCCTTAGATGAAAAGATTACAGACAAAGATGATTTCTGTCACGGTCCTCTAGAGTCTCCTATACCTATACCTATCTTTGGCTATACAAACAAGCATAAAATTTTTTATGTAAGTAAGAGGACTTTTGTTTAAATTATCAGAACTCTAAGTGACTTAAACGATTAGCGACTTTGATGACATAACACAGTCAACCAAAACACAACAAATATATGAAAAGATGTGTGACGCCCTTTTTTCCATCATTTTGGCAAGGGGAACAAATGTGTTGACTTTCTGTTTGCTTTCCTGAATGTCGAACGTTCCAAAAGATGGATATTTACTCTAAAAAGAAAGAATTTACACCCAAGAGAGCAAATTCTTATCATGTTTTAAAAGGGAGGCAAAAATGAACATGGCAGAGTATCTCCCCTGAAGGTAAACCTACTCAAAGACTTATAAAAATATTAGCGACAAAAAATTAGTTAAACAGAGGAACTCAATAATTAGAGTACAGATGGTTACATTGCAGATTTACATGCGTCAATATATACTTTAAGCTCTGAGTATTAGTGAAGCACTCACCGAGTATAAGTGCATCTGTGGGTGTGTCATACTGCTAAGCAGCAGTCATGAATGAAAGTGGTCAAAGTACCCAAATCATAAGTCCGAACTCGTAAGTCATTTTAACAGTGACAATTCCGGAGTATTTTTAAATACACAGATGTGGAACCCAAAATAGAGGCGTGATCAGGTGCTTGCGAGTAGTAAATTTAAAGTAAAAAGTATGCAAAGACCAGGAACTGAAACAATCAAAATCCAAATCCAGCCCTTAAACCATAGTTGGAAACAACTAAGATTACAAATAATCAAGATACAGAGAACATATGGCCAACCGAGTGAGCAGCTTGTTCCCAAAAGGTGGCCACTCAGCAACCCAAACCGAACCAAAAATAATAAGAACATACATAAGGTAAAACATCACAGAAACTCTGACACCAAAAACAGGCAACAGAGTAAGCATCAACCGCCTATCATAATACACCCGCCTTATCTATGTATCAGTGGGAAAAGTCAGTGAAAAAGAAAGTCCGGTATTTGAAAGCACTAACTAAGCTTCGGTTGATGCCATCAAATCGAGAAAGTAGTTTAGAAACGGCCACATTGTAGGGATCAATAAACAATAAAATTATTGAATCGATAGACAATAAAAATATAAATGGCTCGCAAAATCGTTTATTATACAGTGTTACTATGCAAAAATTATACCAGTTTTCTGACAGCATCGCATCAGGCACCACCTTTGACAAATTCATAAGTAATGAATGGCTCCAGTTTTGCTATACACGTTTGTGTCAGAACGTGTACTACAAATAATTATAAAGCTCTTAAAGTACAATGAACAGTGGGAATGCGTATCTATGGCGGAGTGATATTTTTAAACATATAGCAACCACAAAACATTAGAAAATTCTGAAATTCAGATTCAGTCGACGGAATTGTCGCAATTTCAACGCGGCTTTGGCGGCGAATCAGACGACACACAGCCAAACATAATATACGGTTTTATACCTCGCACCTTAATTTGATCATTTATTCCTCTGAGAGCAGAAATGAACACCGAAATATTCAACAATCGGACATTTTACATGACCGTGTATGAACAATTTTTATCCGTCAACTTAATTAGCAAGTTTCAGAATAAATTGACTTTCTCCCTTCGGCGGACATATGACATGAAAATCGATGGTGTCTGACCTTTCTCCATGTTAAAAATCAAATAATTCGGTGTGTGGGACAATTTTCTTGCAAAATTAGGTTCAGGTATCCTATAAATTTTTCCTCGACAAAATGGCGGACAACAGCTGTGTAATCAGTGCCCAAGCTTTACATTTCAACATCTTCAACAAGATCAGGGGAATCATTATCCCATGCATTGCTAGACTATCAAGAGCGATTAAATGAAATGTGTTTACTTACAGTACAATGCATGACAAAAGTCTTTTTTTATATATTTTATTCAGAAATAAAAGCCATTCCATACCCACCTGCACAGTGTGTTTACAAAGGAAACTACAGTAGTCTACTGGACACGTCATGAAATTGTGACGTGAAAAGTATATAAATTGATTTTATTATGTACTTGTAAGTCGGCTTCTTGCCTGTGTGCCAGTATTTCAAACACAGTATCATGATGCTGTACGAAAATTAAAGCAATAAATACTGGTCACTTATTCAATTAATACAGCACGTGCTTTTTTGCTACGAGATAGAAAAATTAATAGGCCCTGATTTGAAGGCAAAATCAATCAGTCAGATAGGGGTCTGTGAAAGGGCTGGGTGTGGGTGTGTGCGATGGTGGTACTGGTAGTGGTGAGGGGGGTGGGGGGGTAAGGAAGGGAGTACATGAAAGAAGCTGAAGGCAAAATCAGTCAGATAGGGGTCTGTGAAAGGGCTGGGTGTGGGTGTGCGTTGGGTGTGGTGGTGGTGGTGGTGTATGTTGGAGAGGGGGAGGGAGAAGGGAGGGAGTACATTAAAGAAGCTGAAGCCAAAATCAGTCAGATAGGGGTCTGTGAAAGGGCTGGGTGTGGGTGTGCGTTGGGTGTGGTGGTGGTGGTGGTGTATGTGTGGGGGGGGGGAAGGAGGGGGTATGAAAGAAGCATGATAACACTCTCTATTGAGCTGATATCGGTGTTGTGTATATCGCAAGTGACCAGTTTGGGCAAGTTTCACATCTTTCTCCAGATCATGAAATAATTATATACCTGAAGGCGATATAAATCGATAAAATAGACAAAATGAAAATAAAAAAAGTTTGTTGCTGGAATCTAAAGTGCCAATATATACAGTCAACACTCGAAATCTCAAAGTCTATGGTCATCTGAATGTACGGATATCTAAAAGTGAATTTTCTAGTCCCTGAAAATTTACTTTGAGATACAAGTAGTTTGAGATAACAGGAGGTGAAATATGAAGAAAAATAGGAGATATGTCCAAACTATATTCTTTGATATAAGAAGGTACTTTGAGACATCACTGGTTGAGATAACAAGAGTCAACTGTATAGCTATTAGTTTCAAAGCTCTGCTAGACGGTAAACGTGTTCATATTTTTGGACAATCTGTCAACTGAGGGCATAATTCTCATGCAAAAAATGCAAATTAATAATATATCATTTTAGATTCTCACTGAGAATTATAGCGAATTTCTCACAAATCTCGGCTAACTGAGATATGTTTCTCTCTGACAGGTAAAAGTAAAAAGTGCAAAGACCAGGAACTGAAACAATCAAAATCCAAATCCAGCCCTCAAACCATAGTTGGAAACAACTAAGATTACAAATAATCAAGATACAGAGAACATATGGCCAACCGAGTGAGCAGCTTGTTCCCAAAAGGTGGCCACTCAGCAACCCAAACCGAACCAAAAATAATAAGAACATACATAAGGTAAAACATCACAGAAACTCTGACACCAAAAACAGGCAACAGAGAACCACAACAGAACTACCGCCTTGGAACGGTCAGTAATGAATTACTGGGGGGCTTAAATCGATTTTACAGGCCCAACCTCACCCTCAGTTTCTGAAGTGGTACAAAACATTTAGTTGGTTGTTCGGTTCGCATGATGACCCTCTAACTCGTCAATGAATCATCACGGTAAACACATAAATCAAATTTCAACACCATGAAGAAGCAAAGACGAAAGCAAAAACTGAGCTACAGTTATCCCTGCTTCTCCTGAGTACCAGAACAAAAATATACACTTGATTTAGTCCTGCAAAATCTGTGGGCTGACGACTGTAAATTTGAAATAAACAAAATCAAATAAATCAGAAGAAATAATAAGCTCATATTTATGCTCCAAAATTAGTTTCATTGTCATTTATATATATAAGTGATTTAAATTAAAACGTCATTGTTGTACTCTATTTTTTTTCACAAAAATATTCAAAGTGTATGTCTCACCACTTTTGTTTTTGATTAGAGAGATGATGAATTGTGAATTCTATCTCCTAAAATTTCAAACAAGTAAATTTCTGCTATATATAGGTATTGTACTTGTATAAGGGTCCCATTAAGTTGTTCACATGCAGTCGAACGTTTTCTTTTTCTTGAGTATTCACAGTGTTTTCCATCTGGAGACGTGGAGGGTGGGGTGGTGGGGGGCAGTTGTCCCCGATGAGAAATCTGGGGGTGTTTACTTTTTTAACATTTTAGCTCCTGGTCAGAGGTCAGGTGTATTGATATTTATTTCATATCCAGCCATAATTTTTTTCAGCCTTTTAATTCTTTTTTTTATGAAATTGAAGCACACAACTGCAAAGGTAAAAATATATTTTGGCATCCATATATAGTTTTTTATAAGCTGCGTAAGCTGTGAGCTTTCCTTACTGTGCTCCCCCACTCCGGCTCTCCCCAAAGCCCCTGTCCCGTTCAATCAATCAGATAATTTACACAAGAAAAAAAACTTGCAAGAGAAGGTTTTTAACCTGTCAAGATGAGGGTCTTTCAGTTTTTAGCCATTTTTTATGTTTGTGGCTAATATATTACCCCTTTTATATATTATATTTTATCATTCTATTTTATCTTTTTATTTATTTATTTTCTCATCGTATATGAGGGTCTTATCTTTTGGCATATATTTGTTATAAAGCTGGCATGATGGCAATTAGAAGTGAAAAAAAATATTTGTCTTTAAAATCTTAAATTTGGAATATTTTCTCTTATTTTCGTGGCATATGTTATATGAGTAGATTTAACCCATTAAAACCCCCAAAGACCTTACTCTTTTCTGAAATTCACTAAAACTTGTTCATATTGCAGTCTGGAGCTTTGTAGCATGTCTGTAGTTGGCATTAGGCTCGGACTGTTTGGACAAACAGATGTTCTCACCTGATGCACAGCATAAGTCAGTTCTGAATATGGGTGTGTGTAGGGGGGGGGGGGGGGGGGGGGGGGGGAAGAGAAAGAGAACCAATGTGTAGCCCAGAACAGGATAGAATATATTCATACAGTATGTGATAAAGAGTTGCTCTTCACTTGACGCACAACAAAAATTATATGAGGTAAGGTATTTCTGACTAGCGGGCTTGCGCGTTCTTTATGTGGTTATATAAGTTTGTGCATGGTTGGTTGTTGGTGGGTGGGGGTAAGGGGTTTGGGGTGGCAGTCCTCTGAATCTGGTGGAAACAACAAGTAAGAAACCTACATGTTACACGGTCACTTATTTTATCCGTTTTTCTTCAAAACTTCGACAGTCCAGGTATGTAGAATTCATGTTCAGTCCCAAGTTCACTACTTGTTTTAAGTTCATAAAACAGTCTACACAAGCACGCGTTAAGCTGACGTTCGAAAATTGCACTTAAATCATTCATCGATTTCTACGTCACAAGGTTTTCTCCCACCATAGCACTACACTTAAATGAAGGACTAGTATCCGGGCTATGAACTTTTATCAATATTTCCGAAATCGGTTTGTGGGACAATTTTCTTTGCAAAATAATTTGTGGCAGGGTTTGGGGGTTTTCCGGTTTTTTGAACTGGGTGCACCAGATTATGGTCATTATTTTTTACTTGAGGAAGTCTGTTTGGGTCTTGAACTGAGTTCATGCTCATAATGAAAATCAAAATGTAATTTTTATTCTGTATTTCAGTAGAATTAGTCATCTTGGTAACTATAACTGGTGGCATAATCAGGGGCAATTTTGGTGAAAATCGGCAGCAATTTTTTAGGATTACTTTCGACCGTTCAGAAAATGAATTACTCAATTGTGATGAGTCTGCGTTCCTACTGGAAGTTGCTGGTCGTTAACAAGCTAGGCTAGACTGCACGGACAGTGTTGCAACATTACAGTACTGCAAATTACCCAATCACAGTTAGTCGGTTTTCTTTAATGTGTTCCTTGCTTCTGGAAGATTATCCTCCACCAGATTGCATGTTATCTACTGTATCTGGTGTTTTCCCCATGTGGCAGCCATAAAAAATCTCCCCGTATATGACCACAACAGAGATTTTATATTTCTGGTCCTTTGGGATCAGTGAGCTGATTTCGAGTCAGTTTAAGAATGTAGTTCTACTGAAGCCCGTGCTAGCTGGCCTCGGCAGTGTTGCAACATAACATCACTGTAGATGGGCAGACCCAATTAAACCGAGTTTGCTATTTTCGTTTCTTTGATGTGCTTCTTACTTCCAAAGGATCTTTCTTAAGAATTTCCGTTTTCTCACTGCAGCCGGTGTTGCCATGTGGCGTTCATAAAACCGTCTCAGTAATACTGATCAAGATTTATATGTGTTCTAAACTATTTAACACCTGATGTTGATAAATACGTATTTCAAGCGACTGAAATCTGAGGTTGGAATCTTAATTGTAAAATCTCAGACATTTTGAGCTCTAAAGAGGAATAAATATCGAATCCAGCTAGCCAGCAGACAGTTCCTGAGAGAAAAAATAAATGGAAGAATAAGAGTCAGGATCTTGAATCTCAATCGCATAAGAAAACAAGTCATTACTCTCACGACTTCCAATTTTGAACAGTGGAGATTAAATAGTTGCAGAGAAAATTGTAACACAAATTTTGAAAATTCTCAATCGTGCATGCGTTTTTGAAACAGACTGTGAAACTAACTTACCAATAAAAACAAAGAAAATGGTCAGAATAATGGAAAAATAAGGGAAATGATCCTGATTCTCAAACTAACAATATAACAACGCATTGTTCATATTTATACTAAGTTCAAAGATCCTAGCTGAATCTGTGGAAACTCTGAAATAAAATTTCTATGTGCGAATTAGTGAAAGAAGAACAATGGATAAATAAAGGAAGAATAGAAGCAGCTAACCCAAGTCTCAATCTCAAGATACTTTAAGTAATTTTCTAAACCAAGGTTACAGATTCTAGCTTGAATAGTCCCTGAGAAAACTATGACGCAGATTTTCCTTTAAGGTAGTTCGTTACCTTTGTCGCATTTCATGAAAAAAAACGCCGACATCAGGGAATTTGATGAAACTTGTTCTGATCGTTGTCTAACATGTCTAGTGTTTTTAACTGTATTCATTTGTCTTGTAATTTATTTTATTTCACTATGAAGCGCCACCTAGCGGCAGTATGTCGTTTTAGAGAAAATCCGCCTTTATAGGGTTACAATTTTGTAACATTTAGGCCAGCTTCTTCGCAAATCTGCTCTTTAAACACCTGTTTATTGCTTGTTGAATTACTTCAATTTTTATTTTGGTAAAGAACCAAACGGAGCTAAAAATAAAGCCTTTACCATAGTAACCAACATTATTTTGACGTTAGGAAAGTGCTACCCTTCACAGATTAACGCGAGTTTATCTCAGAAAAACGCCCGGTAAGGCCATATAAAAATGTCACTAAAATGCTCTTTACAGAGTTACAAAACAGGGTTTGAAATAAAAAGAGGCGGTCATCGCGCAAAGAATTGGTGAAAAATCGGACTTTAGCGAAAAATTGCAAGAAAAAAATTAAAGCTGCGCGTGCGACGTCACTTTGAGATATGTGTGACGTTCTTATAAAATTTCTGATTTTGTTGAAACATATTAAGACAAAATTAAATTAATACACCTCCAAATTGTTTGCATTATTATACAAAGGGAAGTTTAGTGACTTACTGCGTGCTTTCTTGGATGAAGTAGCCCTTCATGATGGGGTCTACTCGAAAATCAAAGAATAAAATGACACTGAATCAATGTTAATTCAACATTGATTCAACGCTTTTTGCCCGCTGACTAACCGCTTATGAATCGGCCGAGAAGCATAACACCGATGATGAAGAAATTTTAAATATTGTAAGTAAAAATTCTCTAGTTTCAATTAAAAATAAAAACGTTACATACAATACAAATGAGTACAATAAAAAAAAATTTAACAAATTATATCTGGCATATTTACAAAATTAATCATGCCCCGCACATACGAGAGACATCGCGAGCAGTAAGTTAATGCGGTCTGTGAATCAATGCAGACGGACACGTGTTGACATTTACAGCTGTATATATTTTCATGGGTCCATATATTATTTATATTATCAGAAAACAATGTGCAGATGCACAGGTTGATCTGAATCTTCCCTGTCGTAAGGTGCCGTTTCACACGACGCCACACATACAAAACATCCTGAGTAAACATAATCTAAATATAAGTGAAAATAAAATATTTATATAAAATAAAATATTTTCTGCACAATCAATTACCGTATGAATCATAACAAACGCCCCGGCTCTAATAACCGCCCCCTGACTATTTTCTAAAAAATGTTATATTAACTTGCTTGAAAGCCTGGTTGCTTCTCTGATTGCGGTTGCTCTTTGAAACAGGGTCTACTGTTAAAGGAAAGAATTTGCTCCTAGAGTTGCAAATTCTTTGCTTTAAGAGTTGACCCTTACTGAGAAGAAAGGCAAAAAATAGTGGAGTTCGTTCCTCTGAAAGTATTTCCATTCACAGTTATGCTTATTGAAGGTATTTTGGCAGTGGCTAATTTACTACTCGTTAGACCCTAACGCCCCCTTTCCAAAAATGCAACGCCCCCGGGGCATTAAATAGGAATGATACGGTAGTTTGGGGTCCGAGGGTACTGCAGATAATGTGAATATTTGGGTGAATAGGTACTTTTCCAGGGTGTAGAAAGCTGTGTAATTTATTTCGCCACTTTTCTCAATTCGAGTTAACTCTTAAAGAAAAGAATTTTCTCCTCTAGGAAATTGGCGGAAATTTTGAACAGGTCGTACCCTCTCAGCTTAAGTCGTTGTTGTTGTCTTGTGTTTTACGGCCCTCTGAGACAGTATTTCAGTCTACATCGGGCCGTCTCCCAGCTGAGAGAGGGAGACATAAAACAGAAATGACGCGAGAAAAATATCCAAACACCCCCATCCGCACCTACTGCGAGGCCCTTGTCCAACTTTTAGTCTAATTAGTAGGACGCCACTGCAATGAAAGTTACAGAGCACCATTGCCCGACCCGACCTTGTAAACCCCGAAGTACAGAGAAACGCGTTCTATCAAACAGTGTTCTTGTAGACATTGGCGCGATGAGAGTTAAACGTGAATGTCCATATTTTCCAACCATTTTTACAAAGGGAAACAACTTTTGTTACTTCATTTTTGCTTCGCTGGACAAAACTGGGATCTACCCTTAAAGGAAAGAATTGCTTCAAGAGGAGCAAATGCTTTTCTTCAAAATTTGATCCCCGTGTTAAAGGGACTTAAAAATGAAAATGAAAAAGTTGCTTCTGCTTCCCCAGAAAGTGTTCCGATTCATATAAAATTGAGCCGTGACATGACAAACCCAACAAAGTGGCATATGCGCCCAGCGAAGACTCAGATCAGCCTGGACATCCGCCCAGTCTGATCAGTCTTCACTATGCGCTCAAGGGGTAGCTAAGGGTCTAAGCTACCTCCATGCTGACAGCGGAGACTCTGATCAGACTGGGTGGATGCACAGGCTGATCTGAGTCTTCGCTGGGAGCACATGCCACTTTGTTGCTTTTGTCGTGTCGCGGCTCATTAATACTTTTGCTTCTTTTTACCCTATTAATTATACAAAACCTGGAGAAAAATAAAGTATTGCATTACAAAACAAGACTTGTCAGCGTACAGGAAGGCTCGCCTGACATACTGTCTTGGACATCACCATGGTAAAGTGGGACCGGGAGTGGGTCGACGCCGTTGTGATGGTAATAGCTCTTCCATACTTACGTACAGCAGAGCTCATTAATAAAGATTCATGCCAGTTCTGAAAACGTTAGAGCAAAATAAGTTCAATAAGGGATTATCTCATTGTCGATATGAGATTTAAGCTTGACTAGCTCTCAGTAAACTGAGAAAAAAATCAATATGAGAAATAGGAAGAGAAAGAAAAATAGTTATTGATAAATAAAGGAAAAATAAGACCAATGAGCCTGAGTCTTGACCCCATGATACATCATTCATCTCCAAAGATTTGAGGAGCTTGAACATTCTTACTTGCATAGTCCCAAAGATTACTGTGACACAAATGTAAATTGAAAAGACAGAAAAATTGAAAAGAACTAAACCTGAGTCTTAATCCGGCGATACAATATTCCATTCTCCATATGTAAACCAAGTTTGAAGATCGTAGTATGCACAGTTCCTGAGAAAATTATGACACAAATTTATCTTTTAAAGACAGCAAAATTAACAAATATAGAATAGAATAAAAGCAATTAACCCGATTCTCAATCCAACGATACAACAGCTCATTCTCCATATCTATACCAAGTTTGAAGAGTCTGGCTTAACTAGTTCTTGAAAAACAAATATGACACAAACTTTCACTATGAAAAAAAAAAGTTGTGACCGAATAAAATGTTATGGAACTGCATTTTAGATGTTACAAAACGTTGTTGTCTGTGGTACGTTTTTACCAAATGGACATATTTTAGAAGATATGCTAAAACAATGTTGAATCATCCCACCCACGTTTGAGAGACCTTTACTCGGTAATTAGGGCTTTCACATCTAAGTAACATATAGTTCAATAAACTAGACACACTTGGTATTGCATCAGCCAAACAAAGAACACATTTTTATGATGCCAAAAAAAAAAAAACACCTTTTTCATACCGATCTTTTAGGCCTGGCAAATATGTTCATCGTAAATGTACAAAGTTGGTCTTGTTTTATTTCAGATTTGCACAAATGGTCTAGTTAGCGTTGAGAAGAAATTTTTAAGCTATTGGCCAACAGGAAATATTAAGGACATTTCTGATCCTGATCGGACCATTCTTGCACCATATTTTGCTAATATGGATTTTCGGGGGAAAAATGGAGCGGTTTACTATCAAGCTTATAGTCCTTCTACCACTCAATTGTTCGCAGCAAACACTAACGTACGCCAGGCAAAGTTGTACATACAGGATATACTGGAACGGCGGAACGAGTTTGACATTAAATTTATGTTAGTTGTTACCTGGTATCAAGCAAGACAGTTCCCGTATGATGAAGAATGGTATGAAGAGCTAGAAGAATATTACTATGACTGGGATATATGGTACTGGGACAAAGATACAGTACCAGAAAATGTACACAGAGTAAGTACAGTGAACTAAAGTCTTGTGCGTGCAGTATGAACGTTACTACAGCAGACGCGCGTTATGTACTGAACATTTTTTAGTGTCACTAAGTCCCAAAAGTTTGAAAGAAAGGGGTGAAGGGGACTTCTCGGCGGGCAACGAGTAGCCCTTCCCGAGCCACACTTAACAACGCATTCTGCGAGAAACAGTAGCTGCATACGTCAGATAAGAGACGTCTACCAGAGCGAGCGCAGACGTCCCTCAACCAGCCACTTGAACCTCTGTGTTTCGAGAAACGAGGCAGACAAGGGCATCAGGAAGGAGATGATATATGTAGCAAGAGCCAACAGCAAGAAGCCCATGAGCCATAAAGCTCACCATATCTCTCGCTCAAAGATGCTATCACATTTGTATAGGCTTAAAATTGTTCTCAAATTCGTACAGGCTAAAAAAATATGCAACTACAAAGTCTCAGTCTGACTGACTGTCTGTAGATGTGATAACAAACTATTTAGCCATTTTTCACATTTTGAATGCTGTGGCAACAAAAAAAAGATAACTTTCAATGAAAGTGGTCAAAGTACCCAAATCATAAGTACAAACTCGTAAGTCCTTTTAACATTGACAATTCCGGAATATTAAGGATACACAGATATGGACCCCAAAACTGAGGTGTGATCAGGTGCTCGCGAGTACTAAGCATCACCTGCCTATAATAATACATCCGCCATATCTATGTATCAGTAGGAAAAATCCGGTATTTGAAAGCTCAAACGATATTTTGGCATTTTTCCCTTTTGGTTGCCATGGCAACTGATCAAAATAAGCAGTGTGCAGAAAAAAACATTGGGCTGATAGAAGATCACTCAGAAATATTTCTGAAAATGCTAGGTAGAATATCTGCTATGGCTTAGCAATGAATCCAAATTTGTTTTTCTTTTTTTTCTATTAAAAGTTGCCATACCAACCATGTCCTTTAAACAATGACAACGGAAAGTATATAATCTATAAAGGTCAAACTATCTGCCATGGCTTAACAATAAATGCCATTCTTTAATGTTCCCCATTATATGTCTATGGAAACTCTGAGTTGCCATAGCAACCAAACTAAAGAGCTGATTTTCATAAAATAAAGAAACACAAAAGCTGTAAAGACTTAAGGGATGAATATTTCTATAAAGTCTGTAGTAAGCATCATAGATCTGACAGTTTCTGAGAAGATAATTTTAAAGTATTTTTTTTCTCACTTTTATTTGCATTTTGGTTTCAATGGCAACCAATGAAAATGAGCAGTTGACCAAAATATTTGGCTGATAGAAGCTTACTTAAGGAACTTTTCTATGAAAAGTTTTGTCAAAATATCTGCAATGGCTTAGCAGTAAATGCCATTTTTCAACTTTCCTAACTATAAGTCAGTGGAAACTGTATATTGCAATTGCAACCAATTTTGAGAGCCGATTTTCATAAAACAAAAAAAAAAAAAAAAAAAAAAAAAAAAACACTTTCAATCCCCACCCAAGGATGCTACAGATTGAATATGGGACCAATCGACCGAGTGGCTTCAGAGGAGATATTGTTTGAAAAGTTTGACGGACGCCATACGACGGCATACGACAGACGACGACGGAGATAATTTTTAAGGGTTTTCTTATTATTATTTTTCATTGTTTTTTTTCATTTAGGTTTCCATTACCAAAAAGAAATTGGTGGTGGGCAAAACAAATATAGCTGATAGAAGACTTCTCAAAGATTTTTCTATAAAAGTTTTGTCAAAATGTATGCAATGACTTGGCAGTAAATGCCATTTTTTTCGAATTTGCCCCATTATAAGTCTGTGGGAACTCTGAGTGGTTATTGCAACCAAACAAAAGAGTCAATTTTCATTACAAACAAGTTCAATACCCTAGCCCAAGGATGCAAAAGATGAAATCTGGGCGCAATTGGCCCGGTGGCTTCAGAAGAGATATTGTTTGAAAGTGTTGAAGGACGCCATACGACGGCAGACGACGACGGACAACTGCTATCCTATAAGCTCCACAGAAGCCCGTGGGTGGTCGGGTGGTGCGATGGTGCTGTGTGTGACTTCCAGTGCCGGGGCGTCGTACTGATTTGGAACGTTGTAGGGCAAGGGCCTACTGTGCTTGCCGTAGCTGCGGGTTGTTTGGACATTTTTTTCTCTTCTACTATTTCTCCCTCTTTCTCCCTTTCTGGGAGACGGTCCGATATAGACAGAAATACTGTCACAAAGGACGTTGAACCCAAAACAATAAAAACAAAACCACAGGAGCTCTCGACTCTGTTGAGCTAAAGAGCCAAAATATGTCCCAAAGAATGGAAACCAACCGCCGCTAAGATTCATGTCACTATGACAAGTCAGTCTTAAATTTGGAATAGTAAAGAAATTTTATATGATATAGGTTAATAAGGATACTTTAAATCAGTATTTAAGAAATGACCTCATTGCTAAAGGACCAAAACTAACACTGAAAAATGGAAAGCTATAGCCGTCTCATAGTAAGAAATGATTACATGGGATGCTCCAGTGTACTTATATAGTGATAAAACGTCGTTATATCTTGCTCACATTTTAGCATGTCCTGCATGATATATATTATTTTATGCATCAGCAATATTATGTGTGTTGTTGTATGAACTTTATGATGTCATGTGTCTTTTACATTAGGCCACACCGATTTGATTTCTTGTTCTTCGGATTTGTGTTTCAAAAATGGAGCGAGCGAGCGAATTTTTTATTTTTTATTTATTTTTTTCTTCTAAATTTGCAATTTTGGGAAGCGAAGCTTTTTTAATGAAGCGAGCGATTTTTTATGCACTATTAAAATATTGCCAGGTAATCAACACTGATACAGGTGAAATGACCACAACAACCATTACGGAAGTTTAAACAATTGAACTGAATTAATAATCAAGAAATGTTATGCCAACCATCAACAGATTTAACCAAAATTTAAAAATTAACCATTCATTCTATATACAAGACATTCTGCAAAGTGGTATATCTCGCATGTCACATAGTAAACGCCAAGCCAAATATCGTATTTATTCAGCTATTAGACGGGGTTTTCCATCTCTAGAATGACCCCAAATATCTCGGTCAGGTCTAAGGAAATTCACATAGGAAAGTAGCCATTCCTTTCTAAAACAATCCCAAAAATATAGGTCTGTCTTGATCTGTCATATAAAGATAGATCTACATTTTGGGGATTGTTAAGGAAGGGAAAAAGCCCTATCCTATCATTTGAAGAAATACAGCAGCTGTGAGACACAAAAAAAAAACAAAAAAAAACAAGAGCTGTCACCAGACAGCATTGCTTTCCTGAACTAGTACTTGCCAATCATAAACACAAACTTGTCAGACTTTGACCTAAACATTGAAGGTCTAAAAAGTGATGCTGGTATCAAGTCAAACTCTTGAATGAACAGTATCTGTCTTCAGTCCTGGTACAACTATTTCCATCCAGGCACTGTGAAATTATAAACCTTAAGACCTAGAGGTCAGTGAGGGAGGTGGGGGTGGTACTGTGTGAAATTCTGGACAAGCAAAAAAGTTTTAAGTATCACCTGAAAGCATCTAAACACCATGAAGACACTGTGCCTTAAGGTTTGTTTACAAAACATTTTAACAAGTCTATGACCATGAACTTACTCGTCAAGGGGGTTGGGGGTGGGGGGGGGGTTGAATAAAAATTAAGATCATTACCTAACAAGTGTGGAAGCATTAAGTAAACCCACCTATGACTTAAGGAAGTATGTCTTCAAAAAAAACACTTTCACCAAGTTTTCAAAACCACGTGCTTCAAAAACTCCATCAGTGTCGAGAAGTGCTTGCATAATCGATAAGTCCCACTAAACACAGTAAAGGGATCAACTCGTTGTTGTTGGTGTTCCAATTCTTATAACGGTGGTCCCCCAGGAGCCTCAGAGGACCGTTTCGAGAAGTGCTTGCATAATCGATAAGTCCCACTAAACACAGTAAAGGGATCAACTCGTTGTTGTTGGTGTTCCAATTCTTATGACGGTGGTCCCCCAGGAGCCTCAGAGGGCCGTATCAACTCCAATTTGTATACAGCATGCCGACAGCCATAGAGTCCGATGCTTCATGATTGACACAAGGTACAGTGTTACCATATGGCAATTAGCACGATATCACTTTCGCTCATGGTTTTGCTGCATCGGTCATCTCCTTCGTGATGCCCTTTTCTATCTCGTTTCTAGAGACATATGGGTCGAAGTGGCTTGATGGAGGACGCTTGCGCTTTCGAGTTAATACGTAGGCGTCTCTTACCTGATGTCTGCAGCTACTGTGTCTCGCAAGATGCGTCAGTGGTCGTTTATCATATAAGTTCAAATAGTAGCCCCAGAGTCAATAACCGCCCTGCAGCGTGGTATCTTCTGTTTGGACCATGGCCGTATATATAAAATATTCAAAAATCTTCTTTTTCAGAACAACTCGGTGCAGATGCTTGAACTTTAGTCTGTAGCATTTCGCAGTGGCCCGTTGCCAAACTTATTCAAACGCTGGGCCCAAGGTAAAACATGTCTCCGCCCCAGGGACCCCTTTATATGACCCACGGAAATACATAGGAAAATATTCAAAAAAAACTCTTTTTTTTTCAGAACCGCTTGACTCTGATGCTTGAAATGTAATTTGTATTATTGCATTGTTGCCTGTTACCTAGTTTGTTAAAATGGTGGCCGCAGGGTTCAAAGTGGCCCTGCCACATGGGGTTCTATGTTTGTACAATAGAAACGAATATTAAGAAATTACTCAACCATTTTGTCCATAAGAACCGCTTGGCTTAGATGCTTGAAATGTGGTATGTGTCATTGCCTAGCAATCCTTTACCAAACATATTCAAATGCCGGTCCCGGAGCCAAATATGGCTCTGCCCTAGGGATTCCTGGATTTAAGTTGAATCGGCTTAAGAACCACGTGGTGCAGATGCTTGGAATCAGGTTTGTAGCATTACCTTGTAGATCTCTATTAAAATTGATCAAAGAGTGGTCTCAGGGTCAAAAACGGCTTTGCGGGCGGGGATTTTAGTGTTCGAAAATAAAACAAATTGAAAATTTGCTCCTCGATGACCATCTGGCTTAGATACTTAAAATGTGGTATAGAACATTGGTAACTTGACCCTCTTACTAAGTTTGTTCAAACGGTGGCCTCAGAGTTTTATATGATCCAGCCTCATGGGGTCCTGGGTTTGAACAATAGAAATACAAAGGGACATATAAAAATAACTTTCTTCGTCTTCAGAATCACTTGGCTCAACTGCTTGAATTTGGTATGTTGCAGTGCCCAGTTTTTCTCTACCATTTTTTAAATGGTAGCACCAGGGTCCAAAATGGCCCTGTTGGATTCGGGTCCTAGGTTTGAACCATAGAAGTACAAAGGAAAATATTAAAAAAATATTCCTCTTCACAACCACTTGGCTTAAATGCTTGAAGTTCGGTATGTACCATTGTCCAATATCCTTTACCAAGTTTGTTCAACTGACAGCTATTGCTAAGTCTATAGTATCCACTATACTGAACCAACAGAGGTTAACAACGTAAGGGCTACTTTTGGAATCATATGATTGAAGTGGGAGGGGTATCCCAGTATGAACCAGGGAGGCGTACATTCGGCTATATTTCTCATTGAAATTTAAATGAAGTCACACGTACCTGCCTATATACATGTAAGTTAAAATTATGTTTTAGGTGATTTTTTTTCTCAATTTCTACCATTCGAAGTAATGCTTTGTGTCTGAAGTATCACTTTCACAGAAACGGTCAATCTTCGTTAATTTGCGTACTTTGAATGTAATATATTCTACCTATCTCTGGAACCAGTGAAAGAATTCTTACAAACTAGTATGGGTTCATTGTTGGGAGAGTGCACAATGTTAAAAACGTTTCGATAAACTTGATCTTAATTTTAATGTCAGTAAAAAGATGGGCAATGATCAGGAAAGAATACAATCAAATCCCACATTCCGCTTTTAAAACCAATAGGGAAAGAAGCATATACACACAGAAAGTGACACAAGTTTACGGAAGACGCGCACAGTAAACCGAATGAGCAGCTCTTTCCCAAACAGATGGTCATTCAGCTACCCCAATAACAGCATAGATATCTATTTTACTTACTTTTTATTTTAGTTACAAAACAAAACAAAACAGAGGGCAGATTAGGCAGCAATACGGGTGACCAAACCGCGAGAGACCATAGACAAGCGGACACAGAACAATATGACATCAAGAAAACGCAACAGAATCCGCCTTGGAACGGTCAGCAAAAGATTACTGGGGGGGCTTAAACATGTTTTACTGGGCCCATTCCTCACCCTCTGCTTCTGCAGTGGTGTGAAACATTAAGTTAGCTATTTGGTCCGCATGAAGGTTTCCTAACTCACCAATAAATCATCACCGGAAATAAACAAATCACGGATAAGGCCTATGATGAATAAGAGATGGGGACTCAACAGAAATAACGGATTGTGACACCAGGAGACCCCTGGGAAGTCACACAACACCACTGAAATACCGGAGCAAAAGAAAACTATTAGTCGAACCCCGAATAAACAAGCAACAGACAAGGCAAAATCCGGCCCCAGCCAACTAAATTAAGTAGCTTTATGTCGGGCCCATCATTGAGTCTGATGCCTGACCAACCGGTGTGCAATTAAAGAGGAAAGCAAAGTGTTTAACCATTATTGGGTAAACCACTAAAGAGACAGACTGCAAGACTTTAAAATGCAAAATTAAGTCTTTATTTTGACTATGATCTACACTTCATCTTCGTATCATTATTAAATTCAGACTACAGTGGCTAAAATTAAAGAACAACGAAGATTAAAGCGCTGATTATAATCTAATGGCCATGCCATCATCTTCAAGGTCACGGCTAAGGTCAGGTTCACAAAATTTAATCAAATTTGATTAGAAGTTCCGTACATGTGTGCCTACTGCCTGTATGTTTCCATTGCAAAGCAATGCTTAACGTGCATATAATGACCTTGACCTTAATTTGAAGTCATCAGCAGATTAAAAATCAAAGTATTTAAAAAACAAAAAAAAAAAACACTTAGATTTTTACAAATTTTAAGGTTGGTGTGAGGCTTAGGTTTAAATCTGTACCAATTCGTTACGAGGGGCGTTCGAAAACTTCTGCAAATGGCGTTATTTCTTGGTAACCACCATAAAGACAGAACTACTGATAGCAAAAACACGTAAAGCTATGTTATGCCTACAGAAATTTGCAAACGCACCTATATTTTTCTTAAAGTACGCGTCTTTAACTTCTTTGAAAGAGGTATACCCTACAGGCACTGTAGAATTCTACTTTAGTAGGCCGTAATTCATATATGAACAGTCTTTATTTTTTTTATCTTTGCTGCTTAAAGACAATGCGCAGACAATGTTGTCCTATAAATATCGCGGAAATTATATTTAATCTAGATTCCGTACTGTCCCGTTAATATGTATTACCCGTATTTCCTGTTATAGCAAATTCTCCCTTTCTACTAAATTTATTGTGATTTTTGTGATTTTTGTATGAAAATAAGTCTGTTAGTATTCGAAATCTTGTCAGCAAGAGCATTTGCATGGATAAACTAAAATCTGTAAATAAATTCAAATTAATGCAAAATATGAAACTGCTACAATTTTTCAAAAATGACGTTGGCGTCGATTTTAAAAGCGTCATAAGAACTGCACATTGCTTTGCAAGGAATCGCAACAGTTGCCACCCTTCTACTTTCTGTATGGATAATGTAGGCAACGATGGATATGCAGTTGACAAATAAATATTTGGTATTTACACCGATATTCGAATTAAGGGCCTAACACTGAAAAGATTTAACATATGAAATTAGTCCGGTGGTATGACTAGGGCCTAATAAAATGCATTGTATGTCAGTAAGAAAAAGTGCCTTTGTAGTTTGTATCCCCCGCTTCTCCGGTCTTTCGGATGAGACTTTAAACCGAGGTCAAGTCTCCATATGACCTCATTGTTGGTGGGACGTAAACCCCGAGTTCACTCACTTGTAGTTTGTTTGGTATCATTGTAAAGACCAAATGTAGTGCTTTCAGAAAATGCATAGCATTTGTATCCAGCATGCCCTTAAACAAAGTTATGAAGCCATTTGCAAAACTTTTCGAACGCCCCTCGTATATTTTGCTAACGATTATTCTATACTTTTGTGTTTTGAATCAACCGCAATGATCAAGTCTCCCCTGTTTTGTATTATTTCAACAGCGGGTGTGGTATTTTAGCCTAGCTAAAACATAACTATTTTTGCTGTGGCTAAGTAAAGACATGTAAGTGGTACTCTGTCATATACGTATTATTATTAATGGTACTTTTTATATATATTTTATGTCCCCCTACACCAAAGCTCATGGGGTACACAATTTGTTTTTTTGGTGCATTTACGCCGATGACTGTCTTTTTTCAAGGTCACGGGATGACAAAGTACAGGTCGTTATATGTGCATTTATCATTGATTTGCAAATAGAAACATAAATTTTGGTACACACCACAGACTGACTACATGCACATAGGTACAGGAAATCTATGAATAAATTCTGTTCATTCTGACCTAGACTTTAAATATAATGTCATGACAATTAAATCATTATCAGTATTGTAACGCTTTGTATTTGTTTTAATTTAAGCCACTTCAGCCTGAATTTAACAATGGGGAGATGATGTGATGACCACAGTCAGAACTTCCCTTAATTATTTATTCTAAAAGTCTCCCGATGGCTTTGAAATTGAGGCGCAGGTCATTAAAACGTACAAAACACTTTGCACTCTCCCAACAATGTCCCCTTATTGGATTCATAAGAATTCATTAATGGTTCCAAGGATAGTCGAACAGTAGAATATTTTGAATTCAAAAGTTGGTATGCTCTCTGAAAATGATACTTCAGACATAAAACTCTACTTCGAATGGTAGACACTGAGGCAGGATTTCACCTAAAATACGATTTTAACTTATAAAGGAAGGCACATCTGACTACCTTTATATTTGAAGAAGAAATATAGCCTATTCTACGCCCCCCCTCGCTCCGTTCATGCTGATTTATCCCACCCACTTTTATAATCCAATTCATGCCGTGTACAGAGTCTTAGAAAATGATACCCGAGTTTGAGTAGTTCAGACTAAGGATCTACCGTAACTCGGGTCAGTGGCCTCACGCTATGAACAGACGGTCTTCACAAGAATATGCGATAAAAGTTCCTTCCTTCATGAGGTGTTATATGTTCATTTAGGTAACGCGATAATTGTCACCATTAATTAATAGTAGGCAAGCTGCAAATTGTGATTAAATACGATCTTGTTATTTTGCAAAATACGGATAACTCATTTAAACTGTAATGAACGTGAACAAAAATTATATTTCAACGTTCGAACGAAGTTTTTAGGCCAATTGTTAACGATTTTACATCTTCTGACATTGTATTTCAAAGGGAAAATCTGCAACTAGTCTACACAGTGCGAAAAATAGTGTCAAACAAATGCCATCATACTGCGTATTTATATCATCTAATACCGTGTAAAATAACACAAATATCTCAATATATTATTTGCTTTTTCATTTTATTCTGTCTTACAACCAACTGTTCTACAGAAACAAACTTCGCTATTTTCATAAAGATCAGAAAAATTATCGGCCGGATGAGTATGGTTTATCAGTACTTCAAAATAAAACGCGCTATCTCTCTTTATGCATGATGTGTCAATGCACAATTGATGATTGCATACAGAGACTTAAAGAAAACAGTGTAGCCCTCATCAGACATGTTCTTTGGGAGCAGTCTGATATGGTTTTTGCTGTTTTCTTGGCCTATTTTACCCAAAGTTTAGGACCATTATGACAGACTATATGGAAATCCTGGTTATTTTCTCCACTTAATTACTGTGCTTTAATCTCTGACATTATTCATATCAAACATAATCTGTTATAGCTTTTTCGGCATTCTTACCATATTCATATCAAACATATTCTTTTATATTTTGGTTGGCTGGTTGTTTGGGGTTTAACGGCTCTTTGAGACAGTATTTCAGTCTATATCGATCCGTCTCCCAGAGAGAGGGAGAAGGAAAAGATTATGATTGGCGAAAACCTGTCCCAAACAGCCCCAAACCGCACCTACTACAAGCATAATAGGCCCTTGCCCTAGTATTATCAAAATTAGTAGGAGACCCCGGCACTGACAGTTACCCGGCACCATCGCCCGACCGCAGACATCCCCTATTCTTTTATGGCATTTTCGGTACGAAATAGCTTTTTCTTGTGCTGATGTGCATAACCCATAAAACCCATATCACTCACTCAGTTGGTCATGCACTTAATTGATGGATGTGTATGATACTCCATGGTTTTGATGATTGGCCGGCTAACACGGTCGGCAGAGAGAGACTTCAAAACCAAGGGAGGCGATTTCTGTACGGTACCTGCTGATTTAAGAAAAGCAATGATTATTGTCAGTTAGGAAAAATAATTATCACGCGGTTTTTATCTTTATGGCAAAGCAGGCAGTAACACATTTTCTTCTAATATATCTACAAGGGGAGAACGGGAATTATTTGTAACATTAGTGGTTTTGCCCAATTGGCTAGACATGATTAGATAGTTAAAAGTGAAGGGAAAACGTCTTCTTCTTTGCCTTTCTGGTGAAAGTGCGTAAGGAATGAATATGGTAACTATCTGGATTAACATGACCTTGAGGTCACTGGGCTGCAACTGGCGACAAGCCGCGAACGGCATTCGCAGGGGAGTTTCCGAAATGTTTCGAAACTTTTGAGAGCCTCGCATGATTCGCAAGGATCTGTTCAAGTCGCACGGAATTTACATGTTCAAAACAGTCGCACGACAAATTTTGTCTCAACATTGTCACAAAATTGTCGTCGGTGTCTGGAATCCATCTGGAATACTTCTCCATTTAGTTTCCATGAGTCAGAGAGTGCGAGAAATCTGCACGACAAGTTTTTTGAGGCATTGGCGACATATAAAAGTAAACTGTAACTGACTGGAGACAAAAATGAGAATCGTTCTGCGACAGTCGCCAAGAAATTCCCGTTTTTTTGTCGCGCGAATATTCAGCGAGTGTCGTGCAGTAATAAAGATAGGTTACCGGGTTCGTTAAGTCGCCAGGTCAAATTGAAACTAGAAAATGTGTTTATGAAACACTATGCCCCCAACCATATGCTTGCCTCTAAAGAATGTTTAGTCACAAAGGGATATTATTCGGTTCATCTACATGTTAGTCTGTAACTGTATGTCAACTATAAGGGATGTTCCTAAAGCAGTTCATCAGATATTTTGTTCACACATTTTTCCCTATAGTTTGTTCCTATACAAAATACCTATATGCCAAAAAGCGAGAAAAACGTGACCAAAATATTATGATATAGTCTAAAAAGTCAATCAGGTCATCTACACCTTTGGCAGTTCTTCCGGCAAATACTTATGACCCAAGCGTTAGGGGTTCTTTTGATATTTTGTTCACACGGTTCCACAGGCTAAGTCGAAAAAGGGGCATAACTCCAGAAATACATGACCAGCGGAAAAAAAGAAAAAAAAAACAGGTTATTATCCATACTGATCATGTGTTTAAAGTTTCAAGTTCCTAGCTCCAACGGTTATTCAGCGTATGTGAGGGTACCTTTGTACAATAAGCTTCAATTCACTAAGTTGAAAAAGGGGCTTTTTACGATTTGTTTTAAAAAGTAAATCATTTCATCTACACCTTAGGCAATATCTTCCTGCCAAAAAAATCAAGATTCCTAGCATCAGGGGTTCTAGAGATATTTTGTTCAAGAGCTTACAAAGGCTTAGAATGCTTACAAATTGAAAAAGGGGCTTAAAAATGTTCACGTTAAAAAGTTTATTCAAAAGTTAATCTGGTCATCTACACTGGGCAATGTCATTCTGCAAGACCTCATGATCCTAGCATCGGGGTTTCTTGAGATATACTTATAAGGTTCCACAGGCTAAGCGGAAAAGGGGCATAACTCTGAAATTACATGACCGGCGGGAAAAAGAAAAAAAAAATTCAGACGGACGGACAGATAGACAGACCGACGGACAGGCCCAAACCAATATGGCCTCACACTTTCTACGTTCTCATATAAATTTTGTATGAATACATTTCATGTTGATGAAAAACTTCAAATATTTAGGAATAAAAATAAATATTGCAATATCAGCAAATGGCTTATATAAATGATGATTAAAACTCCGTTTTTCTCATGTTTGACGTTACTGTTAAAAGTCATTTTTGGCCGCCATAATGAAAATAACATTGCGTCTATAGTACCTCATGACGTAACGTGAGACGCACGTAATTAATAGTTTACGTATTCTTGACCTTAAGCGGGGCATCAGAAACGAACGTAGCAAGGCACCGTAACTCTACAATGCCACGATAAAACACTCTCAAAGTATATATTTTTGGAAACAAGAGTACATCCGCCACAGGACTTTTTGTGATTCGGCTAAGTAGTGCTAGACATGCCCGTGCTGCACATGTTCGAAATGGATAGGTATAAATACACTGCCAGTTCATTAAACAAAATAATGCGTTTATCGATGGAAAAAGGGTTGCGTCACTTGAGATTATAAGTTGAGGAGCTTTACATCTGCTTGTAACTTTTCTATTCGTAACTTTATAAGAGGATCACTAATTACCAAATTAATACATTCTGATTAAAAAAGAATAATTGTTAGAATAATGACTATCGTTCAAAATTGGCGACTTTTCAGAAAAGTTTTTATACTTTTACAATAATTGGGCCGCTACAGCAACAACAAAATCCAAAAATATGCAGATCTTTTGCCTCGTTTATAGAAAACATTGAATGAAAAGTATTTCGTCATGCTAAAGTTTTAGATTGGCATGTTCTGTTGGAAAGAAAATTAATCAGAACAAGACATTTCTCTAATTTCAAGCAGTGGGTTTGGCAACTCATCATGTGATGTTTCAACCTCGTGTACGCTCTACAGGGCACTGTTTTTAGCTCACCTGAGTACGAAGTGCTCAGGGTGAGCTTTTGGGATACCCTGATGTCCGTCGTCCGTCGTACGTGTGGACGGACGTCCGTACGGACGTCCGTCAACTTTTGCTTGTGTACACTCTAGCGGGCACAGTTTTGATCCAACCTTTATGAAACTTTGTCAGAATGTTAGTCTTTATAAAATCTCGGCCAAGTTCGAAACTGGGTCATGTCGGGTCAAAAACTAGGTCACTAGGTCAAATTTTAGAAAAAATTTGTGTACGCTCTAGAAGGCACAGTTTTCATCAAAAGTTCATGAAACTTTCTCAGAATGTTTATCCTCATAACATCTAGGATATGTTTGAAACTGGGTCATGTCGGGTCAAAAACTAGGTCACTAGGTCAAATCATAGAAAAACCTTGTGTACGCTCTAGAGGACACAGTTTTGATCCAATCTTGATGAAACTTTGTCAGAATGTTTATCTCCATGCACTCTAGGTCAAGTTTGAAACTGGGTCATGTCGGGTTTAAAACTAGTTCACTAGGTCAGATCTTAGAAAAACCTTGTTTACGCTCTAGTAGGCACAGTTTTCATCCAAAATTCATGAAACTTTGTCAGAATGTTTATCCTCATAATATCTAGGATAAGTTTGAAACTGGGTCATGTCGGATAAAAAACTAGGTCACTAGGTCAAATCATAGAAAAACATTGTGTACACACAAGAGCACACAGTTTTGATCCAATATTTATGAAATTTTGTCAGAATGTTTATCTCCATAATGTCTGGGCCAAGTTCGAAACTTGGTCATGTCGGGTCAAAAACTAGGTCACTAGGTCAAATCTTAGAAAAACGTTGTGTACGCTCTAGAGGCACAGTTTTCTTCCAAAGTTCATGAAAGTTTCTTGAATTTGAAACTGGGTCATGTCGGGTCAAAAACTAGGTCACTAGGTCAAATTATTGAAAAACCATGTGTATGCTCTAGAGGACACAGTTTTGATCCAATCTTAATGAATCTTTGTCAGAATGTTTATCTCCATTAACTCTAGTCTATGTTCGAAACTGGGTCATGTCGGATCAAAAACTAGGTCACTAGGTCAAATCTTAGAAAAACCTTGTGTACACTCTGGAAGGCAGATTTTGATCCAAAGTTCATGAAACTTTATAAGAATGTTTATCCTTATAATATCTAGGATAAGTTTGAAACTGGGTCATGTCGGATAAAAAACTAGGTCACTAGGTCAAATCATCGAAAAACCTTGTGTAAGCTCTAGAGGACACAGTTTTGATCCAATCTTTATGAAACATTGTCAGAATGTTTATCTCCATGTACTCTAGGCCAAGTTCGAAACTGGGTCATGTCGGGTCAAAAACTAGGTCACTAGGTCAGATCTTAGAAAAACCTTGTTTATGCTCTAGTAGGCACAGTTTTCATCCAAAGTTCATGAAACTTTCTCAGAATGTTTATCCTCATAATATCTAGGACAAGTTTGACACTGGGTCATGTCGGGTCAAAATCTAGGTCACTAGGTCAAATCATTGATAAACCTTGTGTATGCTCTAGAGGACACAGTTTTGATCCAATCTTAATGAATCTTTGTCAGAATGTTTATCTCCATTAACTCTAGTCTATGTTCGAAACTGGGTCATGTCGGATCAAAAACTAGGTCACTAGGTCAAATCTTAGAAAAACCTTGTGTACACTCTGGAAGGCAGATTTTGATCCAAAGTTCATGAAACTTTGTCAGAATGTTTATCCTATTAATATCTAGGAAAAGTACGAAACTGGGTCATGTCGGGTAAAAAAACTAGGTCACTAGGTCAAATCATAGAAAAACCTTGTGTAAGCTCTAGAGGACACAGTTTTGATCCAATCTTTATCAAACATTGTCAGAATGTTTATCTTCATAAACTTTAGGTCAAGTTTGAAACCGGGTCATGGGTCAAAAACTAGGTCGCTAGGTTAAATCTTAGAAAAAGATTGTGTATGCTCTAGAAGGCACAAATTTGATCCAATCTTCATGAAACTTTGTCTGAATGCTTATCCTCATAATATGTAGGACGCATTTGAAACTGGGTCATGTCGGGTCAAAAACTAGGTCACTTGGTCAAATCATAGAAAAACCTTGTGTACGCTCTAGAGGACCCAGTTTTGATCCAATCTTTATGAAACTTTGTCAGAATGTTTATCTCCATAAACTCTAGGACAAGTTTGAAAGTTGGTTATGTTGAGTCAAAAAGTAGGTCACTAGGTCAAATCTTAGAAAAACCTTTTGTACGCACTAGAAAGCATGGTTTTGATCCAATCTTTATGAAACTATGTCAAAATATTTATTGTCCACGGTATATGTAAGCCCTCTATGAAACTGAGTCATGTCAGGTCAAAAACTAGGTCACTAGGTCAAATCTTAGAAAAACTTTGTGTACACACAAGAGGACACAGTTTTGATCCAATCTTCATGAACCTCTGACAGAATGTTTATCTTTATGAAATCTAGGTAAAGTTTGAAACTGGATTGTGTCGGGTCAAAAACTAGGTCACCAGGTCAAATATAAGAACGACCTTGTATACGCTCCAGAGGGCACAGTTTTGATCCAATCTCAATGAAACTTTGTCAGAATGTTTATTCTTACAATATCCAGGCCAAGTTTGAAACTGGGTCATGTCGGGTCAAAAAGTAGGTCAAATATTAGGAAAACTTTGAGTATGCTCTAGAGGTCACAGTTTTGATCCAAACCTATTAAAATTTTGTCAGAATGTTTATCCTCACAATATCTAGGACAAGTTTGAAACTGGGTCATGTCGGGTCAAAAACTAGGTCAGATCTTAGAAAAACCTTGTGTACGCTCTAGAGGACACAGTTTTGATCCAATCTTTTTGAAACTTTGTCAGAATATTTATTGTCATAATATTTAGGCCAAGTTTGAAAGTAGATCATGTCGGGTCAAAAACTACGTCACTATGTCAGATATAAGAACGACCTTGTGTACACTCTAGAAGGCACAGTTTTGATACAATCTTCATAAACCTTCAGAATGTTTATCCTCACAATATCCAGGCCAAATTTGAAACTGGGTCATGTCAGGTCAAAAACTAGGTCACTAGGTCAAATCTTAGAAAAACTTTGTGCACACCTAAGAGGGCACAGTTTTGATCCAATCTTCATGAAACTTTGTCAGAATGTTTATCTCCATAAAATCTAGGTCAAGTTCGAAACTGGGTCATGTCGGGTCAAAAGCTAGGTCACTAGGTCATATCTAAATTAAGTTATGCTGCAAAAATCAGAACTAACATTACAATGATGCCAGCCACAACTCCTTGGAATACATTAGTTTCACCACAGTGAGATAATGATGCTACTATTCTATCATTTGTGTTTGCCTAGTTCAGTCTAGTTCAAATCCATCAAAGGAACTCAACATGAACAGGTACTTTTCGGAGAAGCAACTCTGCCATTTTCAGCTCACCTGAGCCTTACAGTATTGGTGTTAGCTGGCTCTGTCATCCATCCATAAACATTACAAACATCTCTGAAACCACTGGGCAGACTAAATTCAAATTTCATATGGAGCCTGCATATGGCTCAAAGGATTGAAAGTTCTTCAAATGATATTGGTCACATGACCAAGGTGCCTGCCATTCCCATGTATGGTAAAACTCTTTTAAATCTTCACCAGAGCCAGTGAACTGATTAATGCTCAGGTGAGCGATTCAGGGCCACCATGGCCCTCTTGTTAACCAATCTTTTTGAAACTTTGTCAGAATGTTTATCTCACAATATCTAGGCCAGATTTGAAAGTAGGTCATATTGGGTCAGAAACTAGGTCACTAGGTTAAATATAAGATTGATCTTGTGTGCGCTCTAGAGGTCACAGTTTTGATCCAATCTTCATGAAACTTTGTCAGAATGTTTATCCTCACAATATCCAGGCCAAGTTTGAAACTGGGTCATGACGGGTAAAAACTAGGTCACTAGGTCAAACCTTAGAAAAACTTTGTGTACATCCTAGAGGGCAAAATTTGATCCAATCTTCACGAAACTTTGTCAGAATGTTTCTGTCCATAAAATCTAGGTCAGGTTTGAAACTGGGTCATATTGGTCAAAACCTAGGTCACTAGGTCAAATCTAAATAAAGTTATGCTGCAAGAATCAGAAATAACATTGCAATGATACCAGCCATAAACTCTTTGGAAAATATTAATTTCACCACAGTGAGATAATGATGCTACCTTTCTATCATCTGTGTTCGCCTAGTTCAGTCTAGTTTAAATCCATCAGTGGAACTCAACATGAGCGGGTACTTTTCGGGGAAGCGACTCTGCCATTTTTAGCTCATCTGAGCCTTACAGTATTGGTGTTAGCTGCCTCTGTCATCAATCCATAAACATTTTCAAACATCTCTGAAACCACTGGGCAGACTGAACTCAAATGGAGCCTGCATGGGTCAAAGGATTGAAAGTTATTCAAATGATCTTGGTCACATGATCAAGGTGGCCACCATTCACATATGGTAAAAACTTTAATAAATCTTCACCAGAGCCAGTGAACTGATTAATGCTCAGGTCAGCAATTCAGGGCCACCATGGCCCTCTTGGTTTATTTGTTACCTGCTCCATTTAAAATGAACAAATGCATTTAAATATTGCAATTATCGTCCTATCTCATGGGACGTTTTGAAGAACAGTTTGCCCTTTGATACGTCTTATTTTACTTGTCTTGATTTTCTTATAAAAATGCTGTTTAATATGGTACCAAACATGAATAGGTTTGTTGTAATAGATTGCTGAAAAATTGGGCGATGCAACGAACTATTTAAATGCCAATCGTAGGCGTGTAATAATCAGCGACTGAGTCTAAAAGGTAGGCACATTTCTGTTCTCCTGATCTTAGGGATGGTCGAGCCGGGCGATTGTGCTGCTTAACTTTCAGTGCTGGGATTACTACTTACTTAGATAAAAGTAGGGCAAGGTCAAATCAGTGCTTGCAGTAGGTGCAGGTTGGGTTGTTAAGATATTTTTCTGTCGCATATCGTTTCTCTTTTCTTTCTCTCGGTCTTTGGGAAACGGCACGACGGAATCTGAAATAGGGTCTCAAAGAGCCGTTAACCCAAAACAACCAACTAACCGATCTCCAGATCTTTGTTCAAACATCTGTCAAGGTATATCAGCCCGATTTCTTCTTGTAGATTATCAACTCCTGAGGGCTTCTATATCTAGGTGCAGCTACTGTATCTTAACAACCTCGCGAAGAGTTTTTTTCTGAGCGCTCATTGCAGTCTAGAACTGCATTGCTCCCACGACATTCAATGTTGCATATTTCTTAGCAATATTTTGCCAATATACTGAATTTTTTGTGTTCTTCTGTTAAGCATTTTTCAAAGTCAACCTGTCCCGGAAAACTACCCCTTTCTCTATAGTTAAAGCCTTTACTTGCCGATTAGCACACATGCTGTTTTTTGTGTTCTACAAGTTCTGAAATCACATTGAACACCTACATGTGTTCCGTCATTCTTTGTTGTCTGCTTTTTGCTAGGTTCTCCGTAATCTTTCGCTGTAAGACTTTCTGTTTCATACCTAGTATTGCCTATCCCATAACCTTGTGAGGTTGTTGGGGCACCACAGATGAACAAGCTATCCCATAACCTTGTGTGGTTGTTGGGGCACCACAGATGACTTTATAAGACTCCCTTTCACCTAACCCAGTCTTCAGCTGCCCATGTTGGGCTAGCAAGGGCCACCCCTGTCCGCTCGTTAATATTGCCTTCCCACCTATTCTGCTGTCTTTTTTTGTCTACATCTACTTTTCTATCCTTTCACTGTAGCCTGCAGAATTGTCTTTACTATGACAGAAGACCTTGAGTCGTGGCCAAACCACCTCGAATTCCGCTTCTTGACTAACTTCAGGAGTTCGTCCTATTATCCAATGGCTGCGTCGATCTTTCTACGAACATCCTCATTAGTGCCATGGTCCTTGTACAAGATGTTCAGTAAACTTCGACAGCATATCGTCTCAAAGGCCTGCCTGCGTTCTTTTCTCTAACTCTGTTAACAAGGTCAATGACTCACAGGCATACAGAAATATGGATATGACAAGGGAGCCCACCAGTTTCACCTTTCAACTTTTTAACTGTTTTATACCATATTTCTTTAATTTTCTCCTTTCATCGCATATGTCAAAATCATCTCTGGTGACTCAGTGCTGTTTTTCTGCGACGCTCCTTCCCAGTATTTCACTGATTGTTTAAATCACTGCATCTTTATATGTGGTAGTCATGGGATCTATGGTAATGTCATTAGCCTTCAGACCGACGAGGGTGCAAATGTCCCACCAAGCAACAACGCGGATCAATACAGCTTCGAATATGACATACCAGTCCAAAACAGAGGCAATGTACATACGAAATACATAAAAACCTATCCCGTCTGTTAATTTCTATTTTCTCTTTTAAACCACAAATAAAATAGGACTATAAGTGGGCGGCTATAAGGTGACCATAATGCTAGACATACAGCATCGGTGTCCCCATCTGAAGGGCCTGCATTGGAACGAACAGTAGCTTTAGCTGAAGCTACTTTGACATAAATCAGTTATTCTTGAAAAAAGGGTACAATTGTGGATGAAAAAAATCTAAAAAATGAACTTCGTTGCATCGTTTCAAAAATATGAATTTTTGACAGTAGACAGGCCCTTGTTTATGTATGCAAAATATTACCCGCAACAAATAAACAGTAAAAAAGTGGTTTTAGGTCAAAACATGGCGTTAAAATCGTCGTTACGGAGGTGAGATATAACCACACAAGGCATACAGCCGCAGGTTTGGCAGGTCTAAAATGTATGTAGTTTGCAGTATAGTTTCTCTTTTTGCAGTGTTGACCTAAAACTGTAATTTCTATATGACATTGATCACTTTGAGTATTCTATAGAAATAGTTCATTAAAATGAAAACAGAAGGCTTTCGTGAAACGAACAATTAAATAAAACTACCCTATTTGCTTTCCAAGCAATAAACAAATTAGCTAAGCCATTAAAAGCGCCAGTGACTGAAACAGCTCACGAACCTATCAATGATAACTTTATATGACACTTATAGTGATATATGGTATTTGTAAGTGTATTGTGAACATTTTCTCAAACTACCGTTTTCGTTACGGAGGGGAGTGCATTTAGCATATGCAAAAATTGCATTTTTATTTTCACAACAATTCCTTAGAAGTGGGGCGTATCTTCTTAATTCCAACCTTTTTCTTCTAAATACAGATCAGTTGATATTATACTAATACAATGACGCTGCTATTTTGAGCAAACTATATATCATTAAGAGCAATAAATTCGAAATATGACCCTCCATCATAGGTAAAAAAGTAAATCATGAGAACCAAAAATCATCCAGAGCTGGTCAGTGCTGTCGACATTTTGAACACCTACAGATAGTACCTAATCATAATCTGCCCTGTCTACCATTCTTTTGTCATTTTCTCCGACAATAATTTTCGTTACGGAGGGTAGAAAGTTTAACGTGCGTCATACGTTATCTTATTCATTACCGATAACTCTTTAAGGGCACAAGACAAGTTGTAATTCCAGTATCTTTCACGACTTCGTAAATTTCAGTATCTTTGAACAGTCAGTATTGATACGTATTCTTGGAGTTGTCATGTAGTAATTCCTGTTTTGGATATCACAGTGATAATATTAGGAAATATGTGGTTCAACTGGTCTACTGAAATATGGCATCTTTACAAACCTCGTATGGATTTAGTATGAGCACTTCCAGCATGACCGCTTAAGTGTGAACTAGGATGGTGCCCGGGTGCTCCTTGGGCTACTCGAGGACATGTATACGTTCATGTATATGTCCGGGTGGCACCTGGAAAGTCTACGTGTTGCTCTGGTTTGCCCGTGTATTTATGCAGAAAAAGCTTTTTTTGTCTGGCTTTACATAATGTGCAATATTAAATGGCTATTATCTGTTAAGTCTAAGGTTTATTCCCTTAAACCTGTTCTCTTCTGTCGTTTTTCTTTTGTACTTTTTTGCGGGGTGTGGGTGGGGTGGGTTGGGGTGGGGAGGGAGGGTTGTGTAGTGGCAGATGTCGGAGGAGAATACGGCGGGGGGGGGGGGGGCAGGAGAGGAGCTCCGATAGCTCAGTAGGTTACGTGCTGGCCTGCTGTTCTAGTGGAACCGGCTCGAGACCCCCCTGGCTGCGGAAATCTTCCAAAACGAAAAAGGGGTTCCTCCATTGCACAAGCTTTTCAATATCACCCTTCCGCCGTCCTGATATGACTGAAAAACTGTTATAAAGGACATAAAATCGCTTTCTTCAGGGCTTATGAAGCTGATCTGAGTCTTCCTTTGCGCAACAGACAACGTTCTTGGCTTTGTCACGAATCGGCTTTATTTTCGTTCTTATAAACTGTCTGAGATGCTAAATTTAAGGATCTTAAAAAATCATTCCCGAGGTAAGTTCTGGGATACATGTTACTTTAATAGCATTCAGCACCTTTTCCATCATGACACTAGAAGTTTTTTTTTAACATAGTGGACGTATTTTAAGAACAAAATTACAGTTTCATAGTAAAGACTCAGACAGAACATGTTTATAACCGCCCATGCAACTGGATTCTTATAAGCGCTGTTTTAAGCGCCTGAATTCCTCTCCGTAACGATTTTCTACCCTCCATAACGTACTTGTTTACTGAAAAATGTACATGCCTCATCTGTTTAATTTGTAAAGACGTTTATCTAACAGGAAGTCTGATTTATTCTACCAGCTTATTCCAGTACCAGTTACCAAATTCTGATTTTTTTGCATACCGATCGATCGAATTAACCAGCTCCCCTCCGTAACGGAGCAGCCAAAATAATTTTTATAATTATTTATTCAAATACGGTTTTATCTATTTAAGCATAGCAGGTTCAATACTAGAACATGTTCACTTGGACTTTCCACTTATCAGTGACCATAAGAATGCATTTCGTTTGTGAACTACCAGTTTATGGAGTTTTTTTCCCCTCCGTAACGACACAATTTGGTCAGTCATTTCTGCACTGAATGACCGCAAGTTCACATGTTATATGGTTTATCCCTACCTCCTATCTATACTAACTAGAGTATACAAAAATCGGGAAATAAATGTATATTTTTCCGTTGATCACACGCTAAGTAGATATATTGGACAAAATATACCACCTGGAATCGATTAAATATCTGAAAAATTCTGAAACTCAAATGACAGAAATCGTTCTTTTCTGCTTTCTGTTGTCTTAAAGAAAAGTATATTTCATTTGACTGTGGTACTTACTTCAAAATCACAACGGTGGTTTGGGTCAAAGATTTAGTTACGGATGGGAGCCGTTACGGAGGGGAGAGGACATGGGACAAATCAGGTAGTATACAATAAGTTATGAATCACAAAAGGATGAAATTGGTTTTTATAAACCACATCCTTGTTACACAGTCGCAAACTAATAGAGAACAGTTTGCAAAAGACCTAATGTTTCAGAAAAGGGCCGTTATGGAGGAGAGGCTGTGAAAAGTGACAAATGAAAATGTGAACTTAAAGCTGCTTGCACAGATTTTAGTGTAACAAGTGAATTGGTTCTTATCCTTTTTATTTCAATGGTTATCCTGGTACTAAAATAGACTCATTTTCCATCACGATATCCATCCAATGTTGTTTATAGGTGGGGCTTAGAAATCGTTACGGTAGGTGAGTAGCATTTTGGCGACAAGGAACTTTTTCAATTATTTTTGTAAATGAACGGAATAGAAACTGATTGGAACTACACGAGACATCGGTCAACCTGGGATTTCTATATGGTAAAGAAATTTGATCTTGCTTTTAGTAATAACCTTGTTTATCAAAGGTGTTTATTATAGCTACTCTGCTTGCGACACAAAAGCATCATAAAAATTCAAGGCTTAGCGTCTTAAATCCTACTGGGAATACCACAAGGTTTGCATATATATATATTACACTGCCAAAATAACAATACGTCACCTATTTACTCTAAAGCATGTTCGTGTGTGTGTGTGTTTAACATCGGCGACATGTTTTTTTTTCACAATTGTACCCTTTTTTCAAGAATCACTGAAATCTGTTCACACGCGCAACCTTGCTGTTTCCTTCCGAGCAGGTGCACGCATCGTTACCATTTAAAGAATGCAAAACAAATGATAGAGCACATAAAGAAAGTAACATGTAACGCAAAGCGGGAAGCTGTTCAAGATCAGGTGGCTACAATACAGTGTTAAAAGTAAGTCTCATTATAGAAAACACAATGAAAACCTATAGGAGATGGTAACAGCACTAGCATTACATATTGGACGTTTCGCCTTCGGAATGACAATAGTATAAACTGTTTTCGCGAAGCCTTAAACTCATGCTATGGTGCAACTCCGAAAACAAGTAGGTGTTCGGTCTACATAGCGGCAAATCTGTGAAAGAAAACAGTTAACAGTAAAACATGTAAAATCATGAAAAAACTATTATGAAATCCTAAGCCGGAACAGAAGGTCATGGTTACTGCCTTTCTGTACACCTAATTGAAACCACTTCTGTAATCTATAAGAAGTAGCCGACATGGTTGTTATGTTGTCCGTCTGGGTTCTGGTTTGTTCATCTTTTGGATGGTTTGTGTATATGTGTGTGTGATTGGGGGAGGGTATTTCAATGTACAAGCCTGTCCAACTTTTACGTTCCGATCTCCTTCCTAACTTATTTACCTTGCTACTATTAAGCCGGAGTATTTTAACCCTTATTTATTTTGCCATGCACGACGTACCAAAATACTGACACAGCTAATGTAATGCCGGATCCAGGTACCACGCAACATTAGCACAATACTGTGGAAAAGTTGTATTATTTCTTTCATGCTGACTAACACTTATGCAATTTTTCAGACACAATAAAATATGATTTTGTTTGGTAATATAATCTCAAGAATAAAACAAAATTTTATAGGAGTTTTCATAGAGACTATAATTAACAAAATGTCTGTCTGTTGTTGTATACTTTTTTCAAATAGTTGGCTGAATATTGCTGATATCTTACTATAGGCGCAGATTGTTGTGAATATGTATCTGTGAGCCCCCGAATTAGTGTGCATGCAATATACTATAGTACCAATCACAATATGGTCACAACATTGAAAGTATATAGCTTGTGGTCGCAGGAGAACATTTTGAAGCTTTTGTTATAGGCTGTTTGCTGTCTATAAAACAAAACATTTTTTTAGATTTTCTTATTTATTACTTGAGATAAAAATATTTTTTTTCTTTATTGGTATTTTCTAACTAATACATAACTAGGAAATGACTTCCAGAATTTCATCTTGTCATTTCCTTGATTTTGTCTATTAAATCTAATACAAAAATTTAAGCTTAAGTGAAGTGGGGTACAGTAATTTAATGAAACAGTCTCGACTCATGCCCATTTATGCATCATTATCAAATAAGTGACAGTTATACATGTGTCACTGGATGTAGCTACTATGTTTTTTTAAGCTCATCTGAGCCAGCGGCTCCAGGGGAGCTTATAGGATAGGCAGGCTCCGTCGTCGTCTTCCGTCGTCCGTCCATAATTTCAAACATTTTCTCCTCTGAAACCACTGGGCCAATTAAAACCAAATTTCATATGTAGCCTCCAGGTGACTTAGGAACGAAACGTTGTTCAAACGGTCCCGGTCGCATGACCAACATGGCCGCCACGCCAATATATGGTAAAATCCTTATAAAATCTTCTTCTCCAGAACCAAAAGGCCAATGGCCTTGAAACTTAGTATATTGCATTTGATACGCAAGTTCTACCAAAATTATTTAAATTATGACCTTGGATTGACCTTGACCTTATTTACGGTAAGGTCAAATTTGCTTCCTTGTGCTTTTATATGGTAAAATGCTAAAACATAAGATATCTTGGAAAACTGTTGAAAATGTTTAGCTAAAATTGGTATCTACAGTCATCTTAATGAGTACATGAAGATTTATGAATACAAAAGGTCAAGGTCTTTCTTTGACCTTTGACCAAGAACTCTCATACTTCGACAATTCCAAACAATGTCCTCAAAACCACTGGGCCAAATGAAAGCAAATTTCATATAAAGCTTCTAGGAGTTGAGGGAATGTAAATTTATTCATACAGTCCAGGTAACATGACCAACATGGCCGCCACGCCCATGTATTGTAAAAACCTTTAAAAATCTTCTCCAGAACCAGTTGACCGATGGCCTTCAAACTTGGTATGAAGCTATGGGTACTCGAGTACTATCATGATTGATCAAATTATGACCTTGGCTTGACCTTGACCTCTTTTAAGGCAAGGTCAAATATGGATAAATGCTAGAACAAAAGATTTCATGGAAAGTTTTGAAGATTTAGGCCTAACAATTCGTGTATACAGTCATCTTAATGAGTTCATGAAGATTTATGAGAACAAGATGTCAAGGTTATTATTTGACCTTTGACCCAGATTTCTCATATTTTGAAAAGTTCGAACAATCTCGGGTTGATCTTGACCTTTCTACAGCAAAATCAAATAGAACATAAGATTTCATGGAATGTTTTGAAGATTACGGCCTCGAAAGTGGTATCTACAGTCATCTTAATGAGTACATGAAGGTTTATGAGTACAAGAGGTCAAGGTCATTATTTGACTTTTGATTCAGAACTCTGTCATTTTGACAATATCAAACGATCTCCATAGAAGCCATTGGGACAATTTTGAAACCAAAATTAATAAAGAGTCTCCAGGGGTTGAGGAAATGAGATGTTGTTCAAACGTCCAGGTCATAAAACCAACATTACCTCCATGCCAATATATGGTAAAAAACTTAAAAAAGGTTCTTCTCCAGAACGAATTGAAGGATAGCTTTAGAATAACCTACCCTATAGTACTGAGGCTGAATGGACTCAGATGAGCTACAGGACCAATGGTTCTCTTGTTTTTGTATGCAAATTACCTAACAAACATAGTTAAATGTTGACCATTCTAAAGGCTGTTACATAAATAGATTTACTCCCTTGTAAAATACAATCAAAATAATAACTAAAAACAGGCTTCTTTTCAAAAGAAACTTTTTTGTTTCAAAATATTTTTTTCAACAAAATTATAAATTAGTTATGTATTATATAGACAATAAAGATGCACTTTACTTCCTAGTCATATGTGTTGTGGTTTTAGAGATATTTGGCAAAATGGCCTGTTTTATAGACACCAAATAGCCTATACGAGGGTCGTTCATTTAATTGTGTCACTAATGGCCCACCATGCCGCGTGGCTGTAAGGGGCACGTGCAAATTGCGGTGATTTCACGGAGATGTGATTTTCTATAATAAAATGAAATTTCGGTCTAATCCGTTCAGCCTTTCAAAAGTTACTAAAAGTTCAATGTGGTACGGTCATATAAACTCACCCCTTACTGTATGCAAAATAAAAACAAAACACGCTTTGAAATTAGGGCCTACATTAAAGGTCGCGTTGGTCTGAATGTTTCAGTTTCACAGCTATATAATGAACTGTGTCAGATACATGGGACATCTGTTGTCTCTAAAAGGTCGGTTTTCAGGTGGCATAAAAACTTAAAGGTGGTAAACCTGACCTGAAAGATTAGCCTCGTCCCGGCCAGCCAAGAAAAGCTGCTGGTCATGGCCAAAAGAATTAAAAGCGCGGCAAAAGTTTTGTATGCGGTATTTTTCAATTGCGATGGACCCATTGTTTAAATTCCCGTACCAAATGGCAAGACAACCACAGGTAAATTTTATAAGAGTGGTGTGTTGTCAAAGGTAAAGGCACACTATTAAAAATGTAGACCTGCAATCGGTTTAAGAGGTCTGTGTCTTATCCATGACAACGCACCTGCTCACAAGTGTGTTCTTGCCCAAGACTTCTTGAAAGAGAAAAAGGTATTTAAGCTCTCTAATCAACCTTATTCGCCAGACCTTAGACCTGGCAACTCTTTCTTGTTTCCTCTACTAAAGAAAACCCTTTCTGGTCGGCATTATGAATCCCGAAGTGCACTTGGTAGTGCAATTTACCAGTGTCTTCAGGGTGAACCTAAAGAGGCTTACTTCTCTTCTTCTTTCGAGATTTGAAAAGAGTGTTTCTGTCAAGGGAGATTACTTCGAAGGGTTAAAGTAAACGAAATGTGAATGGAATTAAAACGCGCCCTGTAGAACCCCAATGACAACTGTAAATGAACTCCCCTCGTACCTGACTTTCCTAATGAATGGCTTGCCTGTACAAGGGGTATAATAAACGTAGACGTATAATATAAAAATAACAATATTGCATTTCATGGCTTGGTTTAATTAGGTACAAAAATTCAAATTAGTCGCTGTTGTAATTGCCTATGCTTTGTTTCACAGAATGTAACAGTTCAGCTTGTTTTAGCCACGAACGGAGAAGATACCTATCTCATGTACATATATGGTGATCAGAAAATGAACTGGTTGAAACGTTCTCAATTTGAAAAACCGAAAGTCTTTATTGGCTACAGTGTACGAGACTTCAATGACAATCTGAATCCATATTCATTTACAAACTTAGCGTTGGAAATGGATAAATATGCGGAAACTAGAGGTAAGTTTATTTGTTTTTGCTCGTATTTTAAGATTTCTTTTTAATAGATATTTTGCTTGACAAATGACTCTTTCTAATAACGATCTATAGAGATATCCCTTTTCAGAAATACTTCTTTTTTACCTTTTTACTTGCATTGCGCTACATAAGCCTTGGTTTGTATTGAGCTCTTTATATCTCCATAAGCCAGTGGGTTATAAATTGATACACTGCGTTACTGAAGCATTATACGTGTTAATAGCATGTTATTAATATGAAAATAGGCACTGCCTATAGGCGAGCACATCGCTCTTAACAATGTGTGGATGGTATGATTAAACCTCTCTATGGCTGTTACCATGTTAACTCTAAAGTTTCGGACAAAATTGCGTGATCGAAGTGTAGACCCTGATCTGACTACTCATTGCAAGAGACTATGAAAATTTGTTGAAACAATATGGGTATAAATTTGTCCTAAGCAACCGATTCTAGCACTAAACAACCACCTTCCAACCGACTTTTTGAGTGAATTCCAAACAAATTATGTCTATTTACAATGGGCTATATTAACAGTTGTATGTACGAGTAATTTTAAAGGGTAAGTATGAGACTTGAACAATTTTTTTAAAACAAAATATGTATTCACTTGTTCTAAAACAACTGTTTATACACTTATTCTTAGCGTCCTTAGCAACCAGTCTTGAGCAACTAGCTCTTTGCTATTCGAGAGTGTTTTACTGAAATTCATCCGGAATACATTTTATTTGCAAAAAACATTTTTGTAAGAAATATTTGAATCACAACTGACTCACTTCTACAATCTGTTGAAAAATGTGTCCTTAGCAACCGGTTGGAGCCCTTAGCAACGAACTCTTAAGAAATTTGTAGTTTTCAACTCTATTCAACTGAGATTATGTTTTATGCCCAACAAATTATGTAGAGAAAATAAAGATGATAGAGTTATAAATCTCTATGTGTCCGTCCATAGCTGCCAATATGAGCCTTAGCAACCAACTTTTAAGGGCTCTGAAACCTTAACTGAATTTCAAACAGAATATCCTGTATGTGCAATGAATTTGATAGCAACGATTACTGTTTGAAACACAGCTTTTTTAGCTCACCTGAGCACGAAGTGCTCAAGGTGAGGTATTGTGATCGGTCTCTGTCCGTCGTCCGTCGTCCGGCGTCAACTTTTGCTTTAAACAACTTTTCCAAAACTGCTGGACGGATTTCGAAATAATTTAATAGAAATGTTCATTGGGGGACAATTACCAAAATTGCTCAAATGGTTCCGCTCCGCTGAACAATATGGCCGCCAGAGCTAAAAATAGAAAAACCTTTAAACGACCTCCTCCAAAACTGCTGGGCAGATTTTGAAATAATTTCACAGAAATGTTGCTTAGGAGACCCTCTACCAAAATTGCTCAAACGGTTCCGCTCCGCTGAACAATATGGCCGCCAGAGCTAAAAGTAGAAAAACCTTTAAACGCCTTCTCCTCCAAAATTGCTGGGCAGATTTCGAAATAATGTCACAGAAATGTTCCTTAGGAGACCCTCTACCAAAATTGCTCAAATGGTTCCTCTCCGCTGAACAATATGGCCGCCAGAGCTAAAAATAGAAAAACCTTTAAACGACTTCTTCTCCAAAACTGCTGAGCCAATTTTAATATAATTTCACAGAATTATTCCTTAGGAGACCCTCTTCCGAAATTGCCCAAACGGTTCCGCTCCGCTGAACAATATGGCCATCAGAGCTAAAAATAGAAAAACCTTTAAACGACTTCTCCTCCAAAACTGCTGGGCCGATTTTGAAATAATGTCACATAATTGTTCCTTAGGAGACCCTCTACCAAAATTGCTCAAACGGTTCTGCTATGCTGAACAATATGGCCACCAGAGCTAAAAATAGAAAAGAAGCTTTAAACATCATCGTCTCTGAAGCCAACGGCTCGATTTAAAAAAAAAATCACAGAAATGTTTTGATCATGGCCCTGAACAAAAATTGCTAAAATGGTTTCACTCCGCTCAACAAAATGGCCGCCAGAGCTAAAAATAGAAATAATTCTTAGAATGACACAGATGGCACAGTTATGATTCAATCATCATGAAACTTTGTCAAAATGTTTATCTAAATGAAATCTAGACCATCTTTGAAACTGGGTCATGTAGGGTCAAAAACTAGGTCACTGGGCCAAATCTTAGAGAAACCTTGTGCACACTGTAGAGGGCACAGTTATGATCCAATCTTCATGAAACTTTGTTTGAATGTGTATTTATATAAAGTCTAGGCCAAATTTGAATCTGAGTCTTGTGGGGTCAAAAACTAGGTCACTAGGTCAAATCTTAGAAAACCCTTGTGTACACTCCAGAGGGCACAGTTATGATCCAATCTACATGAAACATTGTCAGAATGTTTATTGTCATGAAATCTATACTAGATTTGAAACTGGGCCATGTCAGGTCAAAAACTAGGTCACTAGGTATGTTCTTAGAAAAACAGTGTGAGCGCTTTAGAGGACACAGTTTTAATCTAATCTTCATGAGGCTTTGTCAGAATGTTTGTCTCTAAAAATCTGGACCAAGGGTGCAACTTGGTCATGTTGGGTCAAAAAGTAGGTCACTAGGTTAAAACTTAGAAAAACATTGTGTACACTCTAGAGGGCACAGTTTTGATAACTTTGTCAGAATGTTCATATCCAAGAAATCTAGACCAGGTTTGAAACTGGGTCATGTGGGGTCAAAATCTAGGTCATTAGGTTAAATCTTATGAAAACCTTAGGTACACAATAAAGGGTTCATTTTCCATTTAATCTTCACAGGATACTCAGGTGAGCGATCCAGGGCAATCATGGTCCTACTTTTAAAGTCTCTTGAGAAAAAAAAACGTGTGTGCGTATTTGATTTTAGCAACCAGGTTGAACCCTGAGCAACCAACTCTTAACTGACTTGAAGCTTATGAATGAACTCTAAACAACAGCTCTTTTATGCTTAACAAAGATGAAGACAGTTGTACTCGCATATGTCCCCGTCTGTAAAAGGAAAAAATACCGAACTGTTATCTTCCTATAGTACCATGAAAAAACTTACATGATTTTCACAGCTTTTTTCAACGAGCTTGCGGTAGAATATATTTTGTATGACAGCTATAGCTAGAAGGAATTTGACAGTTATTATCTTGGTAGTGGCTAAGATCCTAAACGGTATGGAGCGTAATGTATCTTTGCATATTTTGTGAGCATGCGCATTTCTATTCAGATTCTTTTCTTTTTTTTCTTTTTGACCGCTTCTTGAGCTATTCACTTACTCCACACAACACTATTTGAGTCTTTCTTATATAGAGATAAACTGCCAGTCTTAAATTTAATATACACCATAGCTTCCACTTGGATTTGTGGTGTGTTTTGTGTGATCCGGCAAAAGTTTATGTCATCATTTTTCTTATGTTTAATTTCGCGACTTCGGTGCTTGTTAACGACTCATTATATATTATGCATAGCTTACGCGAACAAACAAACACTTCACACATTAATATATATTCAAAACATTTTCTTTTAGAAATTATAATTGCAGGAATACAGACATAATATCTCCATAGAGAATCCTCTCTGATTAAATGAAATAAGTGCACCTTGCTGATAATTTGGAAACAAGTATACTGGGCCTTTATCTGTTATCATTTTGTTATAAAAGATATTGCAATACCAACATGCCGAGGATCTGAACACATTGACAAAACGGCTATTACAGACTGATGAAATAAAACCTTATACTGAGAGAGTCTGTCGGTAGAATAGAGGCTTATGTATATAATGTATAAACGACTCTATTCGGTCAGACTAATGTTCGCGTTCGTTTGTTAGAACAAAGAATTTTTAGCTCACCTGAGCCGAAGGCCCAAAGGTGAGCTTATAGTATAGGCAGGCCTCCGTAGTCCGTCCGTCCGTCGTCCGTCCGTCCATCGTCCACCATTTTAAAAGGTCTTCTTCTCCAAAACCGCTGTGTCGATCAAAGCCAAATTTTATATGAAGCCTCCATGGGTTAGGGAAACGAAAGTTTGTTAGGGGTATCTGGGTCACATGACCAAGATGGCCGCCGCGCCCATATATGGTAAAAACCCTTCAAAAAGCTTCTACTCCAGAACCAAAAGGCCTGTGACCTTGAAACTTGGTATGTAGCATTGGGCATGCGGGCTCATTATAGTTTATACCAATGATGACCTTACGAAGACCTTGACCTAATTTATGACATGGTCAACTTTGGTACGTCAGGCTTTTTTATGGGAAAACGCTTAAACAGTGGATTTCCCAGAAACTATTTAAGTCTAAGGTACAATACTTGGTATACATGGTCAATATAAAAGAACAAATGAAGATATTATGTCACTAAAGGTCAAGGTCATTCGATCCGTCCATCCGTCGTCAGGATTTTCAAACATCTTCTCCTCTGAAACCACTGGGACGATTAAAGCCAAATTTCATATTGAGTCTCAGTGGGATAAAGGAACGAAAGTTTATACGCGAGGTCTGGGTCACATGACCAAGATGGCCGCCATGCCCATATATGGTAAAAACCCTTCAAAAATCTTCTTCTCCAGAACCAAAAGGCCTGTGACCTTGAAACTTGGTATGTAGCATTGAGCATGCGGGCCCATTATAATTTATACAAATAATGACCTTGCAATGACCTCGACCTAATTTATGACCTGGTCAACTTTGGTACGTTAGGCTTTTATATGGGAAAACGCTTAAACAGTGGATTTCTCAGAAACTATTTAAGTCTCAGGTACAGTACTTGGTGTACATAGTAAACTGGATGAACCAATAAAGATATTATGTCACTGAAGGTCAAGGTCATTCTTTCCGTCCAACCGTCGTCAAGATTTTCAAACTTCATCTCCTCTGAAACCACTGGGCCGATTAAAGTCAAATTTCAAAGGGAGTCTTTGTGGGATGGGGGGACGAAAGTTTGTATGCGGGATCTGGGTCACATGCCCAAGATGGCCGCCATACCCATATATAATAAAATCTTTTCAAAATTCATTTTCTCAAGAACCAAAAGGCCTATGACCTTGAAATTTGGTATGTGGCATCGGGCATGCGGGCCCATCATAGTTTATACAAATGATTACCTTGCGATGAGCTTGATCTAATTTATGACATGGTCAAATTCGGAACGTTAGGCTTTTATATGGAAAAACACTTAAACAGTGGATTTCTCAGAAACTATTTAAGTCTCAGGTACAATACTTGGTATATGTGGTCAACTAAATGAAAAAATGAAGATATTATGTCACTAAAGGTCAAGGTTATTCGGTCCGCCCGTCCGTCATCAAGATTTTCAAACATTTTCTCCTCTGAAACCAGGGGCCGATTGAAGCCACCTTTCATATGGAGTCTCTGTGGGATACGGGAATATAAGTTTGTATTCGGGGTCTGGGTCACAAGGCCAAGACGGCCGTTATGCCCATATATGGTAAAAGCCCTTCAAAAATCTACTTCTCCAGAACCAAAAGGCCTCTAACCTTGAAACTTGGTATGTAGCATTGAGCATGCGGGCCTATCATAATTTATACAAAAAATGACCTTGCAATGACCTCGACCTAATTTATGACCTGGTCAACTTTGGTACGTTAGGCTTTTATATGGGAAAACGCTTAAACAGTGGATTTCTCAGAAACTATTTAAGTCTAGGGTACAATACTTGGTATACATGGTCAACTAAATGAACAAATGAAGATATTATGTCACTAAAGGTCAAAGTCATTCGGTCCATCCATCCGTTGTCAAGATTTTCAAACATCTCCTCTGAAACCACTTCGCCAATTAAAGCCAAATTTCATATGGAGTCTCAGTGGGATAGGGGAACGAAAGTTTATACACGTCGTCTTGGTCACATGACCAAGATGGCCACCATGCCCATATATAGTAAAAACCATTCAAAAATCTTCTTCTCCAGAACCAAAAAGCATCTGACCTTGAAACTTGGTATGTAGCATTGGGCATGCGGGCCCATCTTAGTGTGTACAAACGATGACCTTGCGATGACTTAGACCTAATTTATGACATAGTCAACTTTGGTATGTTAGGCTTTTATATGGGAAATCGCTTAAACAGTGGATTTCTCAGAAACTTTTAAGTCTAAGGTACAATACTTGGTAGACATGATCAACTAAATGAACAAATGTAGATATTATGTCACTAAAGGTCAAGGTCATTCGGTCTGTTCATCCGTCGTTAAGATTTTTAATCACCTTCGCCTCTGAAACCACAGGGCCGATTGAAGCCAAATTTCATATGGAGTTCCAATGAGATGGGGGAACGGAAGTTTGTACTATTTAAGTCTAAGGTACAATATTTGGTATTTTAGATCAACGTAATGAACAGCTTAAGATATTATGTCACTAAAGGTCAAGGTCATCCTGTCAGCCCGTCCGTCGTCAAGATTTTCAAACATCTCCTCCTCAGAAACCACTGTGCCGATTGAAGCCAAATTTCATATGGAGACTCAGTGGGATGGGGAAAAGAATTTTCGTTACCGGGGTCTGGGTCACAGGTCCAAAATGGCCGTCACACCCATATATAGTAAAAATCCTTCAAAACTCTTCTTCTTCAGAACCAAAAAGCCTATGACCTTGAAACTTTGTATATAGCATTGGACACTCGGGCCCATCATAATTTATACAAATGATGACCCTGTATTGACGCTGACCTAATTAATGACACCTTCAACTTTGGTATGTTAGGCTTCTATATGTGAAAATGCTTAAACATTGGGGTACTATATATGAAAAATATGGTTAACTGAATGACCAGATGAAGATATCATAACACTAAAGGTCAAGGTCATTCTGTCCATCCATCTGTTGTCAAGATTTTCAAACATCTTCTCCTCTGAAACCTCTTCGCCGATTGAAGCCAAATTTCATATGGAGTCTAAGTGGGATGGGGGAACTAAGGTTGGTTTCTGGGATTTGGGTCACATAACCAAGATGACTGCCATGTCCATATATGGTAAAACCCGTTCAAAAATCATGTTCTCCAAAACCGAAAGGCCTATGACATTGAAACTTGGTATGTAGCATGTCGAACTTGGGCCCATCATAATTTATACAAATCAGGGCTGTGTATTGGGTGTGACATAATTTATGGCAAGATCAATTTTGATGCATTGGAAAATGCTTAAACAGTGGATTTCTCAGAAACCATTCAAGTCTAAGATATGATATTTGGTATTTATGGTTAACTAAGTCAAGGTCATTCTTTGGCCTCTGTTCAAGGTCACTGTGATTCTGTTGCCTGTCAACATTTTCAAACATCTTCTTTGAAGCCACTGGGCTGTTTGAAGCTCTATTTTATACAGAGCTTCTTTGGGTTAAAAGAACCAAAGTTTGTTGAGCTGGTCATGGTCACATGACCAAGATGGACACTATGCCCATATATGTTAAATCTCCTTCAAAAATCTTCTGCTTGAGAACCAAAGGCGCAATGACCTCGTGGCATGGTATGTAGCATTGAGAACTCGGGCCCATCATAGTTTGTACAATCATGATGATGCATTGGCCTTGACCTAATTAATGGCAAAGTCAACTTTGGTATGTTATGCTTTAAATGGGAAAATGCTTAAACAGTTGATTTCATGGAAAAAAAATTAAGCCTAGATATAATAATTGGAAAATTTGGTTAACTAAATGAAGACATAAGGTCATCAAATGTCAAGGTCATTTTTAACTTTGCTCAAGGTTACTGATATTTTAAAATTAAAATATGCACACCTTTTAAGTTACTGGTTTCAAATTTGTAACAATTGAGCGAAATGACAAATTGTGTCTGTTGACAGAAGGTGTCAGGTGAGCTACAGGACCATTGGTCCTCTGGTTTGTTAGGTACGGAAATATTCGGCAATGTGGCACAGGTGTATCCCCCAGGACAATGATTGTAGTAATGACAGATTTTAAAAGCAAAAACAAATCTTATGGAATTATGTCCCTTGATTGCTTTCTGACTTCTAGTTTTGATGAACAAAAACCAGCGTTCCCTGCAGTAGTGCGCGTGGCATAAAATAGAAATCCGATCCCTTTTTTACTTTTGTTTTTATTGTCATTTAGGCTACTTAATATAACAGCATGGCGAGAAATCTTAGTCATGTTCGATTATTTGGTACGCTCGATTTGGGCCATAAAGGCTGTTTCCTAGTTGGGAAGATGATTTCTGTGCAAGTTCAGTCCTCGTTTCTTACATTTACCTGCTTGGTAATCTATAAAAATACACTTAAGTATTGCTTTAAAGCTTCAAGACCCTGGACTTATTCCGAAAATTCACACGTACGCCATGTATGTCAGTTATTCGGTGTTTAGTGTGACCATCCAAAATACGATTTCCCGCTTACCCTAAAATACGGTGTTTAGTATTACCATCTTATGGCTTCTGCATATTGTTTCTCCGCATCCCCGGTCGATCAGAGCTTAAAATAAACCAGCTAGCGAATGGTGGATATAGAAATCCATTTTGACATAGAGGTTTGCAGGCCCAAAAAATTGGTTGCCGTGGCAACAACTGTGTTCAGTATGGCCCAAACCTATTTTTCACAAAATAAGGGATTGCTATATAATACCAGTCGAAGTCAGTAACTGAATGCTTTGTCAACATAGTCAATATAATTTTCTATTTTTCTTGTTTTTATGTGAAAAAAATACCCGTAATATGCTGGCTCTATCTCTCCGAAATCAAAGTTTCTTATCGTTTTCCTGATTTCTTCCATCAAATGACAATTTCTGTAATACTAAATGCATTTCCGCCTCTGAAACACGATATATGTGTGTTAGTTTGGACAGAAATGAAGTAAAGGTGAAAAATGATAGTGCCGTGCATTTGACATTGACCTTGACCTTGAAAAGGTCATGAAAAAATTCGCAGGAACCATTTTCGGACTCTACTTAGATTGACAAACATTTTGATTATATAAACCCTGATTAACAAAAAGTGGACACAAGCATATTTTGTGACTTAAGCAACTCCACTATTAGTCAAATATGAAACATATGCAAACATTATGGTGTCAGGCTATTATAATACAACAGCAGTCATGGGCACATGCCCATGTTACTGCAAGATTAATGCGTCGACTGGGCCACCGGCTAAGTTTACCGAGACACTGCGGCACCAACTCTATCTCAAATCTTGTTGTTGCTGCAGCTTAACATTCAAACTTTTGCATATTTGACAGTTATGATCTATCTTTTTAGTTGCATTTATTCAAACATTTAGTACGAGTAAACTTTTTTTGTTCATTATGTTCATCTTCGGTGTCAGACTGAAGACTCAGCGATCAGCATTTCTCTGGATCGATCTTCTCAGTGCTTCGGATTCAGTTTTGTATTGGCTTTCCAAATCAGTGCGGCATACTGTAATTGGAGACGAACCAGAGCATTTATTGTATGCATTGACCTTGGTTTCCAGTGGGTTGACATCAAAATCAAGTTACGGCGTAGGAAACCAAGCGTATAAGTTGCCTTGCTAGTGAAATTATTGACGTGTTTACTCCATTGGAGGTAATCTGTGACAGTTATTCCTAAATATGATACAGAAGAGACCCCATTTGAGGTAATCATTGACAGTTATCCCTAACTATTTTGAAGAAGAGACATTCTCTTAAGTTTGATTATGCAGGGAGCAACCATGGATTTTCTGACTACGAGGGAAATACCTTGTTACTCTCGCCGGGCCGCGTAGCGCAGTCGGTAGTGCGTCTGACTTATAAGCCAGAGGCCCTGGATCGATATACGGTCCGGCCACTTACTTTCATTTCCCCTTCCACTGATTCAAGAAGGGCGGTTGTCAGTTACTGGTGAAAGTAAGCGCGCTTAGTACTGATTAACCGCTTAGGAGGTCTAAGCCTGCCCAGGAATAGTGTGGTTAGGTTAACAGACCGTCCTGACATAACCATAACTTTTTACTGTGGACGTTAAACAATATCACAGCAACAGCAAAAACTCGTTGTCTTTGAGTGATATTTAGCAACACGAAATACCATGACTCATGCCTCTACCCATTGAGCTAACTTATTTAGGTCATTCTGGAGTATTTTTTGGTCTTCGAACATTATGAATTCCATTTCGATTGTCAATTTAAAATCTTAAAGAGTTCTTTCAAGAGCAAAGAATATATTTTAGAAGAAGAAACATGGGTCAGACTATGTAGTTTCGGCTAATAAAGCCTCGTTAGTGACCCTTACAATATCTGGTGACGAAACCAAACAAAAGCATACAGTACTTTCTCAATTTTAATTGGGAAGTCAATTCAAAGACAGATTAGTGTCAAAACGGGTCCAAATAATATAAAAGACAATGATCTAGAATAAAAGCTAAACCAATTTAAAGTTTCAAATGTATCAGAATATATCCACTGATCTCAAAGGACGAAAATAAAACTTAATCTGCACTATGGATGATGTACGTGGAGACGTTTTACGGCCGCCACACGGCACAACACCAGCTGCCATAAATTGAAATTAAAATCTTAAAGAGTTCCTTCAAGAGCAGAGAATACATTGTAAAAGAAGGAACATGGGACAGACTACGTAGTTTCGGCTAATAAAGCCTCATCAGTAACCCTGACAATATCTGGTGACGAAACAAGAAAAAAGCATACAGTAATTTCTTAATTTTAATCGGGAAGTCAATTCAAAGACTTATTAGTGTCAAAAAGGGTCCAAATAATGTAAAAGACGATGATCTAGAATAAAAATCTCAACCAATTTAAAATTTTAGATGACTCGACGATAATAAAATAGAATCTGCACTATGGATTCTATAGGAGTTAACTGTCATAATTGAGAGGAAAGCAACGCACTGTATCTTCAGTTGAAAGAGTAATACCAATTTTAATATCTATTTGGATTACTAAGTGTAGAAACAGACAAATATAGCAGAGTGATTTGGTAACCTATTGAACTTACCAAAACAGTCGAAAGCGCCAACTGGCAGGCATTATAATATGTCACCTTGCAACACTGTGACATATCCTCAGAGACAAACAACAGATAAACACAGTGTAGAAAATGTCCCCTTCGGACGACAATGGAAGGGTTATAGCTTTTAGAACGAATTGTATTTTAAACTTTGTCTTAGAAACCTTCAAAACAAAAATGTACTTACCATACAGTGCGCTTAGAAATTTCAGTTTTATCTACAGATTGTCAGTAAAATCGTTCTATTTAGCGCACAGTCAAGTACAAACCGAAGTTGCGCAAAATCTCCTGACAATACCTTGCTAATACAGGTCAAATTCTAGGTGAAAATAAAGTTGTCTCTAAACAGGTAAACTACGACTTTTAAGCCTAAAGTATCGATAAAAATGAAGAAAATACCCAGAAACCATATGCCCTTAATACGACGTACAGAATGCTTCTCAAAACCATCTAAGGAGTGCGCTTATTAGAGCATGTGCGTTAAATACGGCGAATATGGTGCTAACCGTTGAATCGTTCCAAATTGATTATGACGTTATCAATAAAAAGAAGGAACTCTACAGAAACTATTTGCGGGTAATAAGACGTAAAGAATGGTTCTCAAAACGACCCTAGGAGTGTGCTTATACGTTAATTATGGTGAAAATGGTACAGACCATCGACCAATTTCTGATAAATTATGATGTAACAATGACATTTAACTGACTTCAGATACCGAGGCCTTATGTTTGGATTGACATCTATTTATATCGAATGGTTTTGTTACAACTCAAATTTACGATAAACAAGATGTTTGATATTGTTAATTTTCCATTTTTAGATGGGGATGTTCCTCGTTCTACAACCTATCGTTTTATATTTCTCAACTCACTCAGTTTGCTCGAGTTCCCAGTCATAATGATGACTTAAATATTCGTAAAAAAAAATTGGACAGCAAAACTTCTCCAACAATGTTATAGATATCCTAAATTTCGTAAAGGGTTTTTAATCGACGGCATTATGACTTAGTGTCTAAATATAATGTCGGATTGAAAACACTTCTTCTGCAAGGTCTTTCGGAACCTGAATTTTATGGCGACTTGGTGTATAAATTCAGAAAAAATAATAGGTAAACTGATTTTCCTTATCATCTTAAGAAGATAATAATTAGATATAAAAAGATTGATTATAATATAGGTGTTTTACGACAAACTGCATGTTTGGCGGTTAACCAAATCAAGGTTAACATCTTTGCTAACCTCTTCGATTGCATGACGGTGGGTCGGGCTTCGGACTTTATGAAGGCGCCAACCTAAACCTAACACAAAAGTAGCATAGACGGTTGGCGCCTGACACCCTACTGGGATGTCTTTTGTCGGGCCCACCGTGGTTTAACTGGTAGGTTTCTTCTGCTCCGGAATTTTAATGTGGCTATTTCTGTGAGTCTCAAATTTGTTTTATCTCATTTTTAGCTCACCTCAGCCATAGGCTCAGGGTGAGCTATTGTGATCACCCAGTGTCCGTCGTCCGTTGTGCGTCGTGCGTCAACAATTTGCTTTAAATGACATCTTCTCTGAATATGCTAGGCCTAGGGCTTTGATATTTGTATGAAACTTGTCTAGTTGACCTCTACCAAGTTTGTTCAAATGGTGGCCTCAGGGTCCAAAATGGCCCTGGGGCAGGGGGTCTTGGGTTCAAAACTAAAAAATACTTAAAAATTTCCTCTCCAAAACTGCTTGGCTCAGATGCTTGAAATTTGGTATGTAGGATTGCCTAGTGGTCCTCTACCAAGTTTGTTCAAATGGTGGCCCCAGGGTCCAAAATGGCCCTTGGGCAGTGGGCCTTGGATTCGAAACTAAAAAGTACTTTAAAATCTTCTTCTCCAGAACTGCTTGGCTCAGATGCTTGAAATTTATTATGTAGCACTGCCTAGTGGTCCTCTACCAAGTTTGTTCAAATGGTGGCCCCAGGGCTCAAAATGGCCCTGGGGCAGGAGGTCTTAGGTTCGAAGCTAAAAAGTACATAAAAATCCACTTCTCCAGAACTGCTTGGCTCAGATGCTTGAAATTTGGAATGTAGCATTACCTAGTGGTCCTCTACCAAGTTTGTTTAAATGATGGCCCCAGGGTCCAAAATGGTTCTGAGGCAGGGGGTCTTGGTTTCGAAACTTAAATATTCTTAAAAATCTTCCCCAGAACTACTTGGCTCAGATGCTTGAAATTTGGTATGTAACATTGCCTCGTAGTCCTTTACTAAGTTTGTTCAAATGGTGGCCCCAGGATGCAAAATGGCTCCGCGGCAGGGATTCCTAGGTTTGAACCGTAAAATTCATATAAAATATGCAAAAATTTTCTTCTTCAGAATCACTTGGCTCAGATGCTTAAAATGTGGTATGTAGTTTTGCCCAGTAGTCTTTTACCAAGTTTGTTCAAATTATGACCCCAGGGTCTGAAATGGCCCCGGGGCAGGGAGTCCTAGGTTTGAACCAAAGAACTATATAGAAAAATATTCAAAAATCTTCTTCTTCAGAACCGCTTTGCTCAGATTCTTGAAGATTAGTATGATGCATTTCCTTGTAGTCCTGTATCAAGTTTATTTAAATGATGGCCCCGGGGTCCAAAATGGCCCTGCGGCATGGAGTCCTGAGTTTGAGCCATAGAAATACATAGGAAACTATTAAAAATCTTCTTCTTCAGAACCACTTGGCTCAGATGCTTTGAATTTGGTATGATGCATTGCCTGGTGGAATCCTACAAAGTTTGTATAAATGGTGCCCTGGGATCCAAAATGGCCTTGGGGCGGGGAGTATTGGGTTCGAAATTAAAATGTACTTAAAACCCTTCTTCTGAAGAACCTCTTAGTGCAGATGCTTGAAATTTGGTATGATGCATTGCCTAGTGGTCCCTTACCAAGTTTGTTCAAATGATGGCGCCATGGTCAAATATGGCCCCGCCTCAGGGGGTCCTGGGTTTGAACCATGGAAATACAAAGATACATTTTCAAAAATGTTCTTCTTCAGAACCACTTGGCTCAGAGGCTTGAAATTTAGCTTTTAGCATTGCCTAATGGTCCTTTACCAAGATTATTCAAATGATTGCCCAAGGGTCTAAAATGGTCCGGCCCCAGGGGGTCCAGGGTTTGAACCATAGCAATACATAGAAAATATTCAAAACATTTCTTCTTTAGAACCATTTGGAAATGGTTGTTAACTATCAGGTTTGTTCACATTATGACCCTAATTTGACCTTTAACCTTTTTGCTCAGGTGAGCGATTCAGGGCCTCTTGGCCCTCTTGTTAATTTTAATGTCTATGTTTCTGAGATATAACTCTAATGAGCAAGGAATCTTCCACGCAAATCGAACAACTAGGTAACTAAAAAACCAAAGCATAACAAAGGATGAGGGTTGGTCGCGACGGCAAACCGGTTAAGACCCCCGTTCCCATCCCCAGTGATTTCTTTACTGGCCGTCCAAAGGCAGCACTTCTGTTTTGGTCCTTCTTGACTGTTTTGTGTGTTGTTTGTTGCCATGTTTGTTATTCATATGTTGTTTGCGATGTTAAAGCTAGCCCGGTGACCACCAAAATGGAAAATTACTGTTCACATGGCTGCCGCTGATGATGTCTTTGTTAGTGACTAATTTTGTGTTGTCTTTTCCCACATGGTATCTAGAGTGGGATCTGGGATTGAATTGTGTCAGTTTCTGAGAATTTTCCTATTAAATATCGGAGACTTCATTTGCCCAAGTTGCTTGTTATTCCGCGAAAATAGACATGGATTCAATTATTTACTCACAAACAGGTATACAAAATGCACCAATTTCCCTTGTGTCCATTATGACCTGCTATAAGGTCATCTGGGCAGGCAACCGAGCACAAGGTTTACTGATTACTGATTTCACTGGACACGGCTACCCGTCATGGCGTAAAAATGCCTACAATGCGAGAATTTCACTTTCAAACCGCCTGACTATTTCGTCATTTAAGCCTAAAGAATCAATAAGAAAGGAAGAAAACTATCTTTAAACTAACTGCACTTAAAAAGACATAAACAGTGCTTCTCAAAAGCACCTTAGTTATGCGCTTATTAGAGTACTGGCTTTAAGTTCGGCGAATATGGCACTGACCATTGACCCGGTTCTTATCCATTATGGTGTAAGCAATATGGCAGTAAATTTTATAGTATGTTTAAGGACGTCATTTGCCACGGTCGCTTGTAATTTCCCAGAAATAGATATCAATGAAATAATTTACCCACAAACCGGTATGCAAAAATGTACCAAATGGCCTTTGCCTATTATTACCTGATATAAGTTCATCTGGCTGGCAACCGGGCACAAAGTTTGTAAGGACTGATTACTTATTTTACTGGACCTGGTTGCCCGGCATTTCATGAAAGTGCCTACGTCGCGAGAACTTCACTTTCAAACCAAATGACTATTTTGTCATAAGCAAAGATACGCGCTCATGGAAAGAAACGGCTACACTCACAAACTACAGCTACCCTATAACATCGAACGAAGAAGAAATAAAGTTCATATATATTTTCTTTAAATAGATACAGCTGAATATGGAAATTGTTTGTGCGCAGAAATATACTCAGTTTTATGAATTGTTTTACTATTGGTGTACAATAAAACTTGTTTGTACGTCCCTATTCATAGCAAATTATGAGTGTATAGTAATAGTACCAGTACCTTTCGTAACATGAGTAGCTGAGTTCACAGTATTTTCACAAGTAAATGTTTGTTATATGTATACGGATGAACGTTTCGTATTTCACTAACATACTATCATTTCTTCTAGGTGTGAATGGCATCCTAATATATCATATGATGCAACCCCAGCTTCGGAGACATACAGAAATGCTTTCTCCGGAAGCCAGATGTCTTAACTGGTATGACGATTTCAAAGACCAAAAATCAGCGCCACTTGACTTTGTTTTATGCCCCTGTTCGAAAGACCTTTTAATGTTCGATTTTTGGTTTGACTTCTGGTTTCACGATTCTGCTCCAGCTCCTGATGAAAACACAGAATGCTACGACTCAGTTGAGTGGGCAAGAGATTTTACCAATGCTATCGTAAGTTTTAAACAGTCACAGTGTATATTTTTATATAGCAGATACTGCATTATTTAATATCTCTATATGAAGCCCTTGGGTCATGGTAGATACTCAAGAAGGGCATAATTCTTGTCGTAACACAAAATTGTTACTATTTATACCTATACTATAAGTGTCATAAAATGTCTCGTAAATTTCGTGACATTTATGAAAAAACGTGTACTTTTTTTTAAGTGTTTCTATTTGCATAAAACGGTAATAAATATACTCTACCATAAAGGCCTTAATAATCGAATACCTCGGCTGATTACTATGATTATGTCAATTATCATTACATTAATGAGCCGCGACACGAGAAAACCAACACATCGGCTGCAAGCCAAGCGCAGACTCAGAACAGCCGATGCAGCCGCCCAGTCTGACCAGAGTCTTCGCTGTCCGCATGGATGTAGCTTAGGCCCTTAGCTACCATTTAAGCGCTCAGCAGAAAGTCTTATCAGACTGGGCGGATGCCCAGGCCGATCCGAGTCTGCCCCGGGCGCACAATCACCCTGTTGGTTCTCTCGAGTCGCGGCTGATTTTTGAAAGCCGATTTCCCTATGAGGCCAGCGATGCTTCAAAAATGTTGGTTTAAAGATAAAGAGTGCAGACCCTTTATCAAACTGCATTTTAGAAGCATTCTGGTCTGGGTCTACACTGGTTTGCTCAGGCAATTCTGTATCAATATTTAGGGCATTTCAGCAAACAGAACGAGAAATGATGATCAACAACGTGATAATAGTCTTGCCCAACCTGACCTCGGATCAAGAACAATTCACGGCTTACATTTGTCTTTTCTTTGTTCTTGTTCTTTTCTCCTATACCAGACATTTTAAAGAGACCTGTGCGGCCCCTGTCATAATTGATTGACAGGTGAACTCAAATACATGCAAGGTAAGACGAAGTTTGTTGTTAGCGCAAGCCGTTTCTAGGCCGCCATTACCCATAGACACAGTTGCGTATGAAAAGCCGTGGCATGTCAGCAATGATGATTTGCATGCTGACAAGTATGTGGTAAAAATATGGAGAACTGAGAAGTAAATTATTTGAGAATGAATTATAGGTTTAAAAAAATCACACGTATGGATTTCAGGTAGTAGCTCACTGAAAATTCGAGGACAGCATGGTATACACTGTTTGCCATGCATGGTACCAATGTCGTCATAGATCTATCACCATAGCAACTATGGAATTACAAACTATAGTGTTTAGTACCTTGGCAGAATGACTTCTCGATGACGTCACTTTGAAATCAATATGAACTATTAGTTGCTGTGATAACTGACCTATGTCGCCAATGGTATCTGAGCATTGCAAGCAGTGTCTGCCATGCTCCGCCAAATTTTCAGTGACATTACAAACTGAAATTCTTTCAATAGAAACTTCAGATTTTTCGCAAGCAAATAGTTGTTCTCAAGTCATTAAATTCTGTTTTGGAAGTGGTTTCCAGGCCTACATTTGCCGACAGATATGACGACAGCCACGCTGAACAAGTCAGGCTACAAGTCATTAATGAAACAATGCTGCTCTCTCCAACTCTCATAGATAGAGATTGTGCGAGAGGTGAACGTTATCCCAGTGCTCTTGATTTTTTACTCTTGACAACCATGCCTCGACTTTAGGCCACATTTTTAACTTGGTGCACTTGATTTCATGCATGTATTAATTCGTTTCGCTGTATGAAGCCTTGTAAGTTGGATGCAGATGGGGGATTTTATATACAAGAAGCTTTGCTACTCTGATACTAAATGCAAATTTTGAAAATTCCAATCAAATCTGATTCTGTCCTATCAAACCTGATGCTGTTTGCATTATTTTCCAAGTGTAAGGCCAGTTTTGCGATTTTCATATAATAGTTTATGATCCCGGTTCGGGAGCACCGATCATCATATTTTATACACATTTGACTCGAGAGGTGCTTCTTATAAACCTTCGAGATACCAGCTTATTTGCTTTAACAAATCAGTAGAAGATAGCGTTTTGGAATATTACACAGAGTACTTGAGCGTGCAAGTTGGTTTGGAGCACAGGCCACAACCATTCATAAACAAGAGTTGTCAGAAACCAATAAAGCGCGACTTTGCGGGAGTTTGACCTTAACAAGCGCAAGTTTAGTTTGGACAATACGGCCAAGTGAAATGAGATCAATTGCAGAATATAAATAAACTGTTCTCCTAACAATAATTCAAACCTCTAAAATTTTGCAACAGATATGGCAAAATCAATGAACAGTAAAATATAGGTAACCGTCACCTTGGAGTAACATGAAATCAATCACAGTATCTGAATGTACCCTTACCCAAAGTATAATAGAAGTCAATGAAATGTTTAAGACATATTGGCTTAAATCACTGGATCATGAAATAAAGGTCACACTGACCTACAACTAGGAGGTCACTCACAATATCGGCCCCATCCACAACCCAAGTATAATGCAAATCCATGTTGAAGTGTAAGCAATATTATGCAAAATCACTGGACTATGAAATATAGGTCACACTGACCTACAATTAGTATGAGGTCACTCACAATGTCAGCTCAAACCATGAAAAAAGTATGATGCAAATCCATGAAATAGCATTAGAAATGTGAGGTATAATCACTGGGTTGTGAAATATAGGTTATGCTGACCAGCAACAAATATGATATCATTTATAGTGTCGGCCCAAACCATGTAAAGCAGTATGTTGAAAATCGATGAAAGAGTGATAGAAATATGAGGCAAAAACACTGGACCATGAAATAGGGGTCACACTGACCTACAATCAGTATGAGGTCGTTTACAGAATTAGCCGAAACCATTACCTTTAGTGTTAGTGTAATCTATAAAAAGGGTAATAAAATATGAGGCAAAATCTTTCGTCCATGAAATATAGGTCACTGTAGTCTACTGTTTGGTTGAGGTCAATCTTTGGGTCATACTGAGCATTATTAGAAGCAGTCATGTTCGTACATCAAAAAGTCTTCAAGATATTAGGAAAAAATCACTTGACCATTAAATATATATAATGTGACCTACTGATTGTTTGAGAACATACTTCGGGTCATAATGAGTCATTATCCCATGCAATCCTGTTTGTATATCAAAAAGTCTTCAAGATATAAGAAAACAATTACTGGACTATGAAATAGAGGTCAATGAGTCCTGCTGTTAGCTTCAGGTCTAACCTTTGGTCATACTGAGTCATTTTCCCAAGCTATCATGTACAAACATCAAACGGTCTTAAGATATTAGGTAACATCACTGGGTCATGAAATAAAGGTCACTGTGACCTACTGTTAGTTTGAGGTCAAATATCTGGCCATACTCAGTCATTAACAGACGCAATCATGTTTTTGCATCGAATTGTCCTCAAGTTATAATGCAAAATCACTATACCATGAAATATGGGTCACTGTGACCCGCTGATTTCAGTAGAACTTCCCCAGATGTACCTATGGAGTAATATTGAAGACTCTAGCTGTTGCGGTTACTAAGAAACTGAGCTACATTGAAAACCCAAACATGTGAATTTTTTTTCTATGTTCAATCAACCGGGAAATACAGGTCATGGCATACATCGCTGATTTCAGAAGATTGTTTCCAGATGTAACTATGGAGCAAGTTTGAATACTCTAGCCCTTGTGGTCACTTAGAAACTACGTAAATTGCAACAGGTGAATATGTATATAAAAGCGCACGCGAACGCGCACTAGAACGCGCATGCGCACCAAGACGCATGCGAAGGTATTGCAAAAGCCAGTCTATGCTTCAATAAGTTGCACTAAAATGTAAATAGGAAAATTTTCAGGACCTGACACAATTTAACCCCAGATCCCACCCAAGACAAAATGTGGGAAAAAAACATCACAAAATTAATCACTACTGAAGACATCATCAGCGGCAGCCATGTGAACAGCCATTTCCCATGTATGTGGCCACCGGGCTAGCCTTAGCATCACAAACAATATATCAACTAGAAATGTTTTCGACAAAAGCAGATGCCCTCTCTCCATCCCCCCCCCCCCGCCCCCCGTCCATCTGCGCTTTCCCAGCAGTATCATTTTCCCTAAATGCTGCCAAGTTAAGACCTCTTGTGACCTTGAAATAGGGTCAAGGTCGTCTTCTGCGACCTTCAAAATAGGGTCAAGGTCACCAAAATGTAATCGGTTCTTTTGCCTTTCCCAATTATATATCTGTGCAAGTTTGGTTGAAATGCATTTATCCGTTCTGGAGATATGGTGCAGACAAGCCATTTTTCAACACTCTTTGACCTTCTCTGACCTTTAAAATAGGGTCAAGGTTACCAAAATCTAATGAGTTATTTGCCATTTCCCAGTAATATATCTGTGCAAGATTGGCTTGAATTCATCCATCCATTCAGGAGATATGGTGCAGACAAGGCATTTTCCAACACTCTTTGACATCCTGTGACCTTAAAAATGGAGTCAAGGTCATCAAAATCAGACCAGTTCTTTGCCATTTCCCAGTAATATATCTATGCAAGATTGGTTTGAAATCATCCATCCATTCAGGAGATATGGTGCAGACAAGGCATTTTCCAACACTCTTTGACATCCTGTGACCTTAAAAATGGAGTCAAGGTCATCAAAATCAGACCAGTTCTTTGCCATTTCCCAGTAATATATCTATGCAAGATTGGTTTGAAATCATCCATCCATTCAGGAGATATGGTGCAGACAAGGCATTTTTCAACACTCTTTGACATCATGTGACCTTAAAAATGGAGTCAATGTCATCAAAATCAAACCAGTTCTTTGCCATCTCCCGATAATAAACAAAATCTAAAGAGTTCTTTGCCATTTCCTAGTAATATATCTGTGCAAGATTGGTTTGAAATCATCCATCCATTCAGGAGATATGGTGCAGACAAGGCATTTTTCAACACTCTTTGACATCCTGTTACCTTAAAAATGGAGTCAAGGTCATCAAAATCAAACCAGTTTTTTGCCATCTCCTAATAATGAACCTGTGCCAGATTGGAAAAAAATCAATCAATACCTTCAGGACATATGGTGCAAAAAGCTATTTTTCATCATTGTTTGATCTCCTGTGACCTTGAAAATAAGGCCAAGGTTACCAAAATCTAATCAGGTTTTTTCCTCCTACCCAGGAATGTATCTGTGCAAGTTGGGTCAAAATCCATATATCCCTTCAGGAGATAGAGTGCAGACAAGAAGCTACGCTGACGCCGACGCAGTCGCCAACGCCGACGGGATCCACACCAAAAACAATATCCCACCCCAATGGTGGGGGATAACAGACAAAGCAATAAACAACACAAAACAAACAAGAAAAAATTGAACAAAAGTGCGGCCTGTGAACGACCAGTAATGAAAGTACATCGGGGCGGTCGCGACCGGTTTTCGGTCTCGACCAACCCTCCCCCGTGGTTCTGCCTTGGTTCATCAGACATTTAGTTTTTTTCTGTTGGCGTGAAAGATTTCTAGCTCTAGCTCATAAGTGTAATATCTTAGAAACATAGACATCAAAATGAAAACTGAAATTAAAAAAAAACAAGAAGACGCACAAACACAGCAAAACTGAAATTCCGGAGCAGAAGAAACCTACCAGTTAAACCACAATGGGCCCGATCTAAGACGTCCTAGTCTTGTGTCAGGAGCCCACCGTCAGTGTTACTTACTACCATGTTAGGTTTAGGTTGGCACCTTCATAAAAACTGAGGCCCGACCCACCGTCGTGCAATCGAAATGGTAAGCAAAGCTGTTAACCTTGATTCGGTAACTCACCAAGCACGCAGTTTGTCGCAAAACATCTATATTATAACCAATCTTTTTAAATCGAACTATTATCTTCTTAAAATGATAAGGAAAGTCAGTTTTACCGATTTTTTTTCTGAATATTTACACCAAGTCGCCATAGAATTCAGGTTCCAAAAGGCCCTGCAGAAGAAGTGTTTCAATCCGACATTATATTTAGACACTATGTCGAAATACCGTTGGTAAGATTTTGAAAATGCTTTACGAAGTTTATGATATCTATAACCTTGTTTGAGAAGTTTTGCTGTCAAAACTTTATAACGAATATTTAAGTCGTCAACATGACTGGACACTCGAGCAAATCGAATAAGTTGAGAAATATAAACACTATAGGATGTAGAACGAGGAACATCACCATCTAAAAATGGAAAATTAAACATCTCGTTTATCATAAATTTTAGCTGTTACCAAACCATCCGATATAAATAATGTAAATACAAAAATGAGGTATCGGTATTTGAGACGCTGGCCTTATTTAACTGAAGTTCAATAGGGTAAAATTTGATTGACCATGCTATCAAAGACATTATGTTAGTATTCAATAGGTCATGATGATACTGAGAAGTAGAAATGAAAGCTTAAATAGCGTCAGATTGGGTACCCCCTGAAAGAGAAAGCATGAAGTCTCTCATAACAGAGCAAAAAACAAATCAGCTACAAGAGGGTCACAATTAGTGTCCATAGGAATACCTACAATGTGTCTATATGATTTAAAGCCAAATTTGATATACATATTGTCCAAGAGAAAGGTGAGAGTATCACACGCTGTTTGACAAAACCATAAATTATAATTCCTGACCGCTTCCGAGGCGAAGAATGCACGCATAAAATTACTTGCAACTGAAGACAGCCCTCCCTTTGGAGCTCTTTCAGTAAAATCCACTTATCATATGTAGACAAACTGGACGCCTGAAAATCTGGCGATTTCAACTTATTTAATACCTCACAAGAATTTTAAGTGAGCAAAAAAGTTTTTACCTGACCTTAAATATATAGCACAGGAGAGTCTGCTTTTTAATAATTTCTCTCAAGCACCTGTATGGCCATAGTAATGTAATTTTTATACTGTGTGTGTGTCGTACATAAATTTGCCTATCCTATATTTAATAACTGTACCCATTTATCAATAAAATACTTGGCTTTATACATTGTTGACCGCTACTTATTTCATTTGTTTAACCTGATAATTTGAGACGGAGTATTGGCACATAATTGATATGACAATACTCTTAATGGGTATAAGTAGCGTCAGACCTAAATGCATTTCAAATAATGAAGTAATTTGTTTTTTATTTTAAGCTGGAAATTACTCTTTTACCTTTCTTTGTAAATTAACCCTTTCCATTATTGGTATGTCACTCATTGCTTTAATCTCAAACTGTAGAAAGAAAATAGGTGGAAGTCTTCTGAGTTTCGGGTGATATTTTTTTCATGTTTTTATTCAGATTTTATACTTACCACAAATCAACACCTCAGCACCATAAACTTTTTGTTTTCTTTCTTGTTCTTCGCCTCTCTATTTTATGTATTATTTTATCTTAGAAAATAATAAAGAAAAGGAAATTTCAACCCACAGTCGTCAAATTTTGCAAAACATTAATCAAGTTTGCCGGACAGGTGTGAATTTTTATTCTGGTCAAAGCAGAATTATATCGGAGAAAACTATCTCAGTCAACTTTTGTGAAAAACTTGCCATTCACAGTGACACTTGTACGTATTATCCATTATCAAGTTGCCTTTTCGAATGCAAGTTTTCTCTCATTTGAATGACTTCTGTGAGAATTGTTGTCAAAATTAAAGCAAATAGAGTAAACCTCTCAAGGTTTTACCTGAAAAAAATCTGTGGATGAAGAGCCAAAGAAACTATAAAATTGTCTTAAAATTGTTTTAGCCTCTAATCAAGATTTGCGGGATAACTATGAAACATTTTCTTCTTAATTTGTGAACCAATGGTAATACAGAGCTGATAGGACGACAGCTTTGTGAGTATTTGACAAACTTGTAGATTTTCATATTAAAAATATAGGTATATAGTGAAAAGATAAAATAAAGGCAATTATCAGGAATTCATACAAGCAAGTCCCTCTTCCCGTAATCAAAACCAAAAGGGAAACAAGCACACACACAAATTTTTCAAAGTTAACGAAAGACACACATGGTAAAGTGAATGAAACGCCCTTTCCCAAACAGGTGGTCATTCAGCTGTCCTAATTGAAAACAGCAGCAACATCTATTTTACCTATATTCGAATTTAATAAAAAACAGAATAGAAAGCCATTTTCATGTAATCATATTGCTATAGATGATAGACAGCCGGACATAACAACATGTAACTCCGAGAAATCAAAACAGAAGTACCGCCTTAGAACGGTCAGAGCTTACTGTGAGCTTAAACTAGTTTTACTGGATCCAAACCCTCGCCCTCTGCTTCTGCAGTGGTTCGAAAGATTCAGTAACCTGTTTGGTCCACATGAAGATTTCCTATCAATGAATCAAACCTTCGCCTGTATCATCCGTCATAGATCAACATAACCAAAACAATTAACACCAACGCAAAAGACCAACGAAAGCATCAATTCGGACAAAAAGACACATTATACGAAATACGATAACGTTTATATTTACCTATTTTCTATTATTTTTTTACAAAACATACAGAGAACAAATTGGGCGACTACATAGGTTGCCACATTGCTTGCAGACCACAGACATATAGACACAAGCACAACAGTGAATAACCACAACTAAATTACCGCCTTGGAACGATCAGTAATAAAGTATCTCACTAAAGCAGTTCTTAAAAGGACCACATCATTTATCACAAATTAGAAGTTTGCAAAGCGCAGTAAGGTCATTTATTGTCACAATCTACAAACAATTGAATTACAGCAGGAATGCTGCTGTTAAAATTTATACTGAAATTATAAGGAGTGTAATGAAGTGTAGACCTTAGAAAATATGCATATGCAATTCAGTTTTTAACATCAAAATGGCAGGATAAATATCAGATAGTGCAGATTCTTATTAAACTGTTCCTTTCGGAGTAATCTGATCTCGGTATTCACACGGTTTGTCACAGTTTTACAGGCATTGCAGCTCCATAGGTATTTGATGGTGATTATGCATTTATCATATTTCTTGATTTTTCATGGTATAAAATGCAGAAAAAAATCTTTGCTGCGTATGTTTTGGTAGGGTGATCGTGTGACAATGAGGATTTGAATACAAATATCGGCACGCGCTGTCCAAACTGAATGGCAAGGTTATTTTATGTTAACCGTCAGGGACGCAAACGTATATACTGCATTATATCAAACTAATACCGTTTAAATATATATATATACGAAATCTTTGGCGTAGTTTGATTACACCGTCACAGACAGGGAGCAGGGAGCCTAAATTATGTCGATAAAGTTAGCCTGTTTACATTTAATGACTGCGTTTTTTTAGCTATCTTTATTGAAAAAGACATAAAAACATTTTCTGTTGTATATTGAATTACATGTTACATATTTCAGGTGAATATTGAATCACACGTTACATTCTTTTAACGTATGTTGGATACCAGGACGCAAGATATTTTCGCTTTGTTTGAAAGTATTACTTTTTGCTTTGTTGACAAAATTATCTAATTTGCATTGCCCCGATTAGGCTTATCCCCCTATTTGGGGAATGCGTCACCTGAATATTATTTTCCATTAGATTTAGTTGGAAGTTTGCGGCTGAACCGCCTGGTAATCGTCGTCTTTTACATATGAATTTTGCCTGTTTGATTACCGAAACCTCATGTTTTTATTTCTGTCCTCAGATAAATGAAGATAAATAAAGAATTAAAGTAAGACATTAACATCATTTTTATTATCATTTTTAGCTGTGCGCAGTTTGATTTGCCGATAAAGCAGTATAGAAATTGTGACAACATTCAACCGACTCCTTACCAAATGCCTTTGCCTTTTGCATTCCGTTAACGTAACCATAACGTTTGGATTGCCATTCCAAACAATGATTTGTTTGATTCGTTAGCACCAAATTCTGTAAACTAGGTGAGCGAGCCAACATCTATATCTAATACTTAAATTAGTATCTCATGTATTCTCCATGAAAAACTGTATCGTTTCTAACGGTCTCAACGGTTCAAAGCAACTGGATTGTGCTCTAAAAAGACATACTTAAAGTTTAAATAAGGTATTTTTACAATGCAGCTCTAGATGTATACATGCGAAATAATATGTCAAGGCATAAAATGATGACAAGGACTGTATGTCTCCACTTGACAGATCGCCAGAAAATGTATTATTAAACCGTGACGTCTACTGGCTCTCAATCTCAACTTGCAAGATTTTCCGTCGATGAGCGGGCGACGACCCCACCGTAGCAACGACAGGTCTGTCAGGCTGAATGTAAACCCAATATCTGCTGTGTTTTTGTGAGCTTGATTAGATTTATACCTACGGGAAACAAACTTTCGAATGTCAATATATTGCGTTGCCTGGGGTCCTCATGAACACTGTTATCTTAGTTCGTTTTCACCATCACGATATATGCCTTCTGCATATATACTAATTAAAGAATGCAAAATATATTGCGTATGCCTATGATGCACGCTTGATTAAGAAAAACAGAGTGGCAAAGACAGAGTAATGGCGGCTGGATAAATCATGCTGTATCTTAGTGTACTCATGCCACAACCCTTGACTATTGGCTGGAGGCATTGCTTTTTTCATCAGGCTGGCGATTTAGTTGGAATGATGCGACACCTGATTTTCAATTGCTTAGAAAGTAAAAAAATATCACAAATTATTTATTCTTTAAAACCAATTAGTTTCATAAAGTTCTTTCGAAACTATTATATTTTTACCTTATACGAAATTGCAGTATTTTTCTTCTTCTTGTTTTTTTCCTGTTCATAAGGAATTCAGCTGCTTTCTTTTGCATTTGATGGATTTGTCTTTCAGTCTGAAGAATTTCAATTTTGTACAATACCAATGCCTCTGACGTGTGCGTTACTTTACCCTGGAGCTTGTTTAGCCTACACCATTACACCCCTAATATGGGACCATTAGGAGCCACCAACCAAATATAGTCAAACATGTTTACAATAAGAGGCTGTTCCACCCTTTGTCCACTTTTAGAAGGGTTCATTTGGAGCTTGCCTTCACAACAACAGTCACGCATTGTATCAAATCAAAGGTCTTTACCATACCCATTACGATTGATGAATTACATAGCCACAGTCAGTCCCTACTCCAGTCCAGAAGTGGTCTTAATGGAGCAGCCTGTAATTGTAACCGTGTTTTGTTTCAAAATTAAGATGAAAACTTTAGTAGTCGCTGATGCCTTACGTAGAAAACTGTATCAGTCAGTCCAAATCCTACCCGCTAGAGGGATATTAAGGTGTCAGTCTTTAAATATAGCAATATTCTGAATGAAATCAAAGATTTGAAAATAACTGATAGAAGTGATGACATAAAGCGGACCTCACCAGTGCTGATCCCATTCCTGAAGCAGTCAATATGGGTAGGCTCCGAAATTGTTATACAGGGCACCAGAATTATGGTCTTGCAGATTTCGTTAATAACTGAATACCTAAATAAAACACCTAACCGGACTTCAACAAACTTTAAATTGCGATTTATACCTCAGCAGTTGGAAGGAATAGCAGCTTAAATATTAAAACAAACATATGTCTATACTGCTGCAATAACCAGATTAATCAGTCGACACTTACAATAATTTAAACGTCACATGCATCCATCCAGTCTGATCAGCGCCTTCGCTAAGTGCTTACAGGGTAGCTAAGGGGCTAAGCTACCTCCATGCGGACAGCGAAGACCCTGATCAGACTGGACGGAAGCCCTGGCTGATCTGAGTCTGCACTGGGCGCACAATCACTTTGTTGTTTTTCTCTTGTCGCAGCTCAATTCATAATATTGACCTTCTGCCTTTCAGTCCCTTTATATCCCAAACACACCAACCACTACAGGTGGTTTATCCAAAAAAGTAAATCGCCGTAACGTACTCAACCTTAACCTGAAAACCGGAGCAAATGAAGTATAGGCCGTATTCCTGTATTCAGTCGTTAGATGTTTTGAGGGAGTTTGATACTTTCTGAGGCACCTAGTGTCTGCTATGCATAGGAAATGGTGAGAAAACTATGCATAGCTCACTAGGTCGCTGCGGTCTCCCAGTGTCCGAACAAGTGACCCCGAGTGATAGATCGGTTTCTGTGATGGAGTTTAAGCATTTGAAGCACAACTAAAGGTCACATACCCGAAATATAGGTTGCCGCAACCCTAGTTCATTTTAACACTGGTGAACATGTTCTTTTCCGGCAGGTTGTAACTACATTTCTGTTTCTGTCCACTTGCATCCCAAAAGTGTAATACTATACCAAACTCTTACACGTCATCCACCCTACCATTCTATAAAGTAGGTCGCCGCGACCTAGGATACGCCACATACACGCCTATACCACTTTCTGACAGGTCTCGCCCATCTCAGCTACTAAGCATCCCCCATCACAACATCCAGTCCTCGACTAACGGTCACCTGCCCGAAAAGTTGACAGCCGCGATCTGTTTTACTCACAAATATATGCACCATCATTATTATTACCTAAATTATCTTCATAGGTCTGTCGGTCTTTCATCCCGGACTTAAGCCCAACAGACCAGACATGCTAGACAAGCTAGCAGAAGTTATGTGGGTTTATTTATTAGCGGAAGTTTTATGGGCGTATGGACTGAAATAAATACTTTTAGAAAACCGAATTACAGTGTGGGAAACGCGATAACAAAGGTACAGATGCACGGACAACACTGCGGATGTGTGCAGATTGCACTAAAGCCAAACGGAATCGACATTAACCACTTAGGTTGTTTTATTTGTGGCCCCGCTCCAGGGGTGCCTGGGTTTGAGAAATATAAATACATAGAAAAATATTCAAAAATCTTCTTCTGAACCATTTGGTTCAGTCCCTTAAAATTTGGTATGTAGCATTGCCGGGTTGTCCTTTGTCAAGTTTGTTCAAACAGAGATCCATGGGTCTACCCATAGGGAACTTTATGCTTCAATACGGCGGAAATTACCGATAGCGACTTACGGGTATATCCGAGAGCTTACCTGTTGAAATTCTGTCCAGTGCTATATGCAGTTACATAGGAATACAATGCAAAATGTTAAATTAAATACATATATGATAGTACGACAATTTTGTATAAGTTATGAACATAAACTTCAGTCTTTGTCCGTTAATATGGTGTAAAAATATATGAAATAACTTAATGTTTTGATTCTTCCATCGGCTTTTGAAGTTTGAAGCTTCGATCACTTGAAATTATATACGAATCATGTCGAAAATGCCCAAGAAGCTATGTTCAGCCTAAAATTTGAAAATGATCGAATTTTCTATAAAACTTTTATAAGTTATCACCATCGAGAGATTTTTAAAAGGTTTACATTGATGTAATTCATTATAAAATAAGTACACTATAAGTATCTTTCATTGATCTCTAAACATACAAAAAGTCGTGTTTCCATAAAACCTCGATCATAATTATGTCTCAAATAGTCTAAGTCCAAATCCGCCTATAATGCGTAAAGGCTAACACCACATCCTTTCTTGGTATTCGTGTTTTGTTTATATATTTCGTTTGTGCTTTTTATGATCTACATTTAATTAAGAAAGGAACAATATTTATATAGTCTGATTAAGAAAGAAAGAAAGAAAGATCGAATGAAAGAAGGACGCAAGAAAGGAAAACAGAGAAAGAAGTCAATAAATTCTTAAACGTGACAATCAAACGTGAAAAAAAAAGAGAAACTGTTAATCGACTAATTGTAGTTCTTTTGTTCTTTTTTTTTAATTCTTATTAAGCTAAAAAAATCAACTATGAAAACAAAACATTACATATCTTATGGTAATGTTAATTTAATCTATTAGCTATCAGTTATTATATAATTTCTAGTGTTTGTGCTAACAGTTTTGATTGAAACTTATTCGAGTGTGGTGGGGCGTATTTATCAAAGAAACCGAAATATGTTTTGTCTATCACAGGGTAGGATGTTAGGGATTTTTATTGACTAGCTCACTGGCAGATTTGCTCATTTATTATTAGGAGACATGTATTGCTCTCTTTAGATATTACAGTATTGTCGAAAAAACTGTTGACTGTAAGAAACTAAATCATGAAGAAGATATTCTCGTAACGTTGTGTAAGGAACGCTTACTATAGCATAGTACGCATAGCTAAGGAAAAAATGCTACGAAACATTTTTCTTGCAAGGCTATAGTAATAATTTTTTATGTTTCACTTTACTAGTAATATTTCTTTTCATAATGAAACTTTGTCTCTTTAATATATGACACTCTTAAGTGAAGCTGGAAAGGATTATTTAAAGATAAAAAATTTTTAGCTATTTTTAGTATTTCTGCTAAAATGAGTACTAACGCTAATAAGCCTGTGCATCTGCGCAATGTTATCAGCGTCTGATATGTGCAAAATGATGACAAAAACAGTGTCTGAACAGTTTGCGCAAGCTTATCGGAGTACGTTGATAATACGCTTTGTATACAGTATAAGTAACATGTTTATTACGCGTGCATTAATCGACTATCGATAATAAAATCCGATATTACCTCCTATCAGTTATAGTAATGGTCATCTCATTAAAGTTTGAAATGAACTCATCATGAAATAACTAAAGATAAATGCTAAGAAATGTAAAACTGCAACAGTCAATTTATGGAATTAGTTGTTCACAGTTTCGGGCATGACTTCCAACATATATTTAAGTTTAAACAATATAGATTGATCAATATGCAAGCTGACTTAGATCAGCTTACGCACTTGCGAAACACTGGTCTGAGTCTATGATCAGTTAATAATTTATGTTTTTGTCAATTTTAGTATTAGTTTGTATAACCTAATCCGTTTCTGCACAAACCGAACTGATCCGAATTTCTGATCAAAATATTTTAAACATGTGTGATCAAATCAGGCTGTGCCTGTGCGCAAACCATTTAAAATTGGCAAGCTGATTCCATGTTGTAATTAAATTTAGTCTGGTCATTTTTCATAATTTTCCTCATACGAGCCGCGACACGATAAACAGCAAAGTGGGATGTGCATCCAGCGAAGACGCAGATCAGCCTAAGCCGCTACCCAGTCTTTGCTGTGCGATTAAAGGGTAGCATATACTCTGAGCTTCCTCCATGCCGATATTGAAGCCTCTGATTAGATTAGGCGGATACCCAGGCTGATCTGCGTATTCGCTGGGCGCACATGCAGCTGTGTTTTTGTCATGTCACGGCTCATTTAATTGTTTGCTAAAGTCATCGACTGAGAAGTCTACTGAGCCGCTGTTGTCGACACGCCGTCTGTCTGAAGGTGTGAAATTCGATCACATGTCTTGTCAAAACAATGCAATTACAAAATTAACACTCGCTAACGGCAATGAAAGTCAGAAATCGGTATTCAGTCCGATATCTTCTGATGATTTTTTAACCGTATAAAAATAGTAATTTTAGCAGCGTCGCAACAAAACGAACACAGTGCCATAGCGCCCTGCGAAGTCTTAGATCAGCCTGCGCAGGAAATTGACCTAAATAGGTGGAAAAAGAGACTTATTACAACAAAAGTGAGCAAGTGATTTGATATGAGAACAAGAAAACCCATATTGTTAAAAAAATAAAAATGTTTCCATCAGCTCCTTCATATTGTTATGATGATGAAATATCAAACACAGTGATGACAAAAATCGGCTTCAGACAAGTTCAACACCTGCACAGTTCCATGGATATGGACATCGATATGACATTCCTAATATCGATTAATACCTAACGCTTCGCGGGTCTAAGGGAAATAACTGCATTCAGATTAAAACTCGCTCCAGGTAACCGATTACACTACTTAGCGTGCTTTGAAGACTTAAATGTCAATTGTCAGGGGTCTGTCTACCTCAGTTTCTGGGGTTGGACCATAGAAATACATACAAAACTATTCCGATGTCTTCTTCGTCAGAACCCCTAGGCTGATATACCTGAACTTCTGTATTAGGCATTGCCTAATACAGCTCTACGGACTTTGTTCAAACGACAGCACCAGGATTCAAAATGGTCCTGCGGCACGTGGTTTTGGGTTCGAAAATAAAATAAACTTAAAAATCTTCTCTGCGAGAAATGCTAGGCTGAGATTCTTGAAATTTGGTATGTAGCATTGCCTAGTGGTTCTTTATCAAGTTTGTTCAATAGGTGGCCCCAGGATCTAAAATAGCCCCGCCCCAGGGAGTGGTTCGAACCATAGAAATACACTGGTAAATGTTAAAATCTTCTTCAGAAACACTTGGCTCGGATGCTTGATACTGGTATACATTGCTTAGTGGTCCTTTACCAAGGGTTTGGTCGAATGGAACAACACCCACGGTCCAAAATGGTCCTGCCTCAGGGGGTCCTGGGTTTGAAGCCCAGTTGCCAATTCACAAATTCTTGCAAATTGGCAACAGCAAACTGGAAGCCAGATGCCAATTCGATTTGAGAGGTTTAAGACGATTAAAGCTACATAGGAAACCGGCAAACGGCAGCCAGATGCCGATTCGAAAAGTTTTATGTATTGGCAACTGGCAGCCAGGTGCAAATTCGATTTGAGCGGGTTTTAGAGGATTAAAGCTAAATAAGAAATCGGCTAACGACATCCAGATGCCAATTTGCAAATTCTTGTGAGCATGAAACTGGCAACTGGCAGCCAGTTGCCAGTTGCAAATTCATAAGAATTAGCAAATTAGCACCTGGCTGCCATTTGCCGGTTTCCTATGTAGCTTTAATCGTCTTCAACCCTCGCAAATCGAATTTGCATTTGGCTGCCAGTTATCAGTTGCGAATTCGCAAGAATTAGCGAATTGGCATGTGGCTGCCGTTTGCCCGATTCCTATTTAGCTTAAATCGGCTTAAATCCTGGCTGCCAGTTGCAAGTTGCCAATTCAGAAGAATTTGTGAATTGGCATCTGGCTGCCGGTTGCAAATTCAATAGATTTTGCGAATTAGCATCTGGATGCTTGTTGCCAGTTGCCAATTCACTGGAATTTGCGAATTGGCATGTCGCTGCCGTTTGCTGGTTACCTTTTCAGCTGTTATGAACAAAAAGCATCTCGAATCGAATTGGCATCTAGCTGCCAGTTGCCTGTTGCCTATTCGCGAGAATTTGCAAATTGGCATCTAGAATCTGAAGTTAGCTGCCATTTGCCAGCTTCCGATTGAATAGGCAAATGGCAACTGGCAACTTGCAGCCAACTTCACGAACATTTTTATCTCGCCTGAACGAAAGTTCAGGAAGAGCTGTTGTTGTCACCCCGGCGTCGGCGTCAGCGTCCGCGTCCGCGTCAGCGTCAGCGTTAGCGTCGGCGTCCGGATTGGATGTTTTGGTTAACCTTTTTTTAAAGACCTATATCTCCTTAGCCCATCGATGGATTCTTTTGATACTTGCACTGTAGGTAGATATTGGTCCAAAGTTTAACAGGGTACCACCCCCATCCCATTCCATGACCTTGATGTCAAGGTCATGGACTTAGAAAATTGGGAGTATTTTTGGACTGGATGTTTTGGTTAAAGTTTTATAAAGCCCAATATCTCCTTAACCCATGGATGGATTCCTTTGATACTTGCACTGTAGTTAGATATTGGTCCAAAGTTTTGCAAGGTACTACCCCTACTCCCCTCAGTGACCTTGATGTCAAGGTCATGAACTTAGAAAAAATGTCTTTTTATTGATTGGATGTTTTGGTTAAAGTCTTTTAAAGACACATATCTCCTGAACCCTGTGATGAATTCTTTTTATATTTGCACTTTAGTTAGATATTAGTCCAAAGTTTTGCCGAGTACTACCCCAACCCCGCACATTCACCTTGATGTCAAGGTCACGGACTTTGGAAATTTTTCTTTATTAAAGTTTTCTAATTGCATACTGATTCATAATGCTTGGCAGAGATTTAGTTTACACTTGAACTGATGTTAGACACTTTTTTGAGTTTTTACAAAACACTATATACTTACCCCACTGGATGACCTTGAAGTCAAGGTCATCGACTTATAATTTTGGTTAAAGTTTTATATTTATGAAGACATAATTTCACAGTGCTACGATGGACTCAGTTGATACTAATACTTGGACTGATGTTAGATAATGGTTCAAGGTTTTGTTACATCCTAGCCCCCCCCCCACCCTCCCCCCACCCCCACCCCTACCGCTTAGTTCTTTGACCTCAAGCTCATGGACTTTGAAATTTCATGTGGACTTTTTTATTTTAATTTTATTTTAAGACATTTCTTAGATAGCTTTTGTTTATGAATGTGTTTTCATTATGGACATGCTTGCCTGAAGTTTTATGCATAGAAGTCCACACCTCCAAAGCGACTGTGTGATGGGCAAGCACCTATTCAGGCGAGCTATGCTGTCAGGCGACAGCTCTTGTTTGTAAAGCCTTTACTGTGGTTTCATATCTGCCTCGCTATTGACGATACCAGTTAAGAACATAGTTCTGTCATCTCTTGTTTCCTCTATAATTTTAAACCAAAACGGGCGTATAATGCCCTGCACGACGGAACTTTTGTATAGGTGAGCTTATGTGTCCTAAGTGTTGTTGTTAAGTGGCAAGTATCTGCTTTTTCTAGGCCAGAAACACTGTGTCGTGACTGTTTTTGATAGATCTGGTCATTGTTTGTATGAGATGAGTTAAAGTGTTCACGATTAGCTGAAACATGAACAATCTTCTTCTTTTTTTAAAAAAAAAAAAAAAGATATCGGCGCGGATTAAATGGAAGTGTGTTTCGTAATATGTCTCTAGGTGAAGAGTTGACAATATATTTCATGAATACGACTCAAGTGAGCTATGTCGGTTGGCACCCGCCAATTTTTGACATTGACATTGGTTAGCGGCAATGATTTATCTCAAGACTGAGCTGTCCAGTTTGGAAATCCAAAATGGATCACGGTCACTCTTGAGATTGACCTGATTCCAAAACAGTTACCAAGATGATTCATGGTTTGTGTGTATTAAACCGAAAGTAGAAATAAAAAGTAGATTTACACTGAAAAAAATTAAAGTTTTGAATATATATGTCTGTTTTCGATAAAATTTCCATTGTAAATTTACAAAGAAGAGAAACATTTTGAATTAACATCTGACAGAGTGCTAATATTAACGCAGGACAGTAAAACAAGAAAATCACAGATTAAAAATTCCTTGATCTTTGATATTATTGGCTGAATTTTGACATACGCGTTATTTGGCCGATGAAATCGTGTGAAATATGGAACAAAAGTGAAATTGTACTCGGATGCGACGAGAAGAAAACTTAAAGCGCTTATTGTCTCAGCGAGGCGTAGACAAAACAATTATATAAGGGTGCGCCTAAAGTCAATAGCGGGACCTTGAGGAAGAGCAAGATATAGGCTACAGAGTATGTGTTGAACAAAACGACGTAGAGAAAAAAGAACGTCACATACACATTTCTTATCCTAATAAAGAAATCCCTGTGGGGATAACCAATAAAGTAGGATTTGTTTCAGTCAGTTACAGCATGTCTGTTGGGTTTGTCCAGTTTTACTTGTTTAAATAGGCTTCAGTTCATGGGTACGAAACCATAACAGACACATTTTTCTCAATCTGTGTTACGTTTTGCGTGCATATGTACAATTTTGCAGGTTCGATAAGGCGGACTCCACCAATGACCTGCATCAGCGACAATTCCGACCGACATCATGATACCGTTTGTTCCGGTAATGGGTACACTGGGTGCGGGTTTCCTAGTCTACTGGATTGAAAATAAATGATTGGACATATGGGAGTCAAACCTGGGACACGTGCATCCAAGGCAAACAATGAATCCAGTCAGACCAGCCATCCGCTGTATGCAATTAGTGGATTTAGTTTATTTGGATTTATTTCATTTTATACTCATTTCATTTATTTAATAATTATAATTATTCTTGTTGTTAATCTATAAACAGCAGAGCATGTACTTATATAGGGTGTTTACTAGTTATCAGCAGTAAAGCCCTTTATACCAATGTAATTACACACACACACACACACACACACACACACACACACACACACACACACACTTTTCTTGAACAAATATAAGAAAATCGGTATTTATTAGCGTTTCCATGCATTCAAATAGGATAGCAAATGATAATGTTGGTTGGGCATTATGTAGACACTGACGAAGCTGAGATGAAACAGTGATCGTACCTTCGTCCCTTGTGCAAACAGCGAGAACAATGAAACCTGTCATGGCTTCGGAAGCACCCAAGTTAATAGGTACAGTAGCTAGGCAGGTAAGATTGTTTTAGCCGTGCACACAGGCAGATAGGCGCACAAACGGACTAATTTCACGAAATTTAATGGTTTTACAGGTTAAAAAGGTAATACTAAACAAACACTATTACTACTACTATTATTGATTTTAATGATAAATAAACATACGAAGATCTGATGCTAGACCAACACCTGTAGGGCCATTATAGTTACCCCGCCCCGTCCAACTAGTCATAAGGCCACGAACTGGGTACTCTCGTACATCAAACTTGTTGAATGTCACACGCCAAAAAATCACAAACAAACAAAAGAAAAGCATGCTTTCTGAGTTATTGAATGCTGTGTTTCCATAAAAATTTTGCGTAATCTTATTTTCGCGTTTAAAAACGGATTAAAATATTTCCTAGGGGTTAGATTTTCAAAACTAAAAACAACAGCTACAATCTGATAAACCATAAAAGAACCAGTTACCTTAAAAAGTAATGTTTGAAAACAGTTTCCAGGAGACTAGCAGACAAAAACATCAGATTTTTAGGTAAATAATGTAACAGTTAAATTTTCGAGTGTAGTAATTTTTATTATGCCCCCAATTTCGGAGAAATTGTGGGGGCATATTGATTTGGGCCTGTCCGTCTGTCCGTCTGTCCGTCTGTCTGTCTGTCCGTCTGTCATATCAAGAACCGTAAGAGCTAGGAGCTTGAAACTTTATACACATGATAGGTATGAAAAATAAGCGTACACGTGTTTTTTCTTTTTTCCGCGGGTCACATATTTCAAGAGTTATGCCCCTTTTTCGACTTAGCCTGCGGAACCTTGTGAACAAAACATCTCAATAACCCTTGATGCTAGGATCATGAGGTTTTGCAAGATGAGAATGCCCAAGGTGTAGATGACCTGATTAACTTTTGAAACAAATTTGTGAATTTTTGACCGAGTTATGCCCCTTTTTCGACTTAGTGCATTGTAAGCCTATGGAACCTTGTGAACAAAATATCTCAAGAACCCCTGAAGCTAGGAGCATGATTATTTGCAGGAAGATACTGCCTGTGATGTAGATGACCTGATTAACTTTTGAAAAAAATTCGTGGATTTTTGATTGAGTTATTCCCCTTTTTCGACTTAGTGCATTGAGGCCTATGGTACAAAGGTACCTTTACATATAGTCAAGAACAATAAGAGCTAGGAACTTGAAACTTTATACACATGATCAGTATGTAACATAAGCAGACCTGTATTTTTTTATTTTTCCGCTGGCAATGTATTTCCAGAGTTATGGCCCTTTTTCGACTTAGCCTGTGGAACCTTGTGAACAAAATATCTCAAGAACCCCTGATGCTAGGATCATGAGGTTTTGCAAGATGAGAATGCCCAAGGTGTAGATGACCTGATTAACTTTTGAAACAAATTCGTGAATTTTTGACCGAGTTATGCCCCTTTTTCGACTTAGTGCATTGTAAGCCTATGGAACCTTGTGAACAAAATATCTCAAGAACCCCTGAAGCTAGGAGCATGATTTTTTGCAGGAAGATACTGCCTGTGGTGTAGATGACCTGATTAACTTTTGAAAAAAAATCGTGAATTTTTGATTGAGTTATTCCCCTTTTTCGACTTAGTGCATTGAGGCCTATGGTACAAAGGTACCCTTACATATAGTCAAGAACAATAAGAGCTAGGAACTTGAAACTTTATACACATGATCAGTATGGAAAATAAGCAGTCCTGTAGTTTTTTATTTTTCCACCGGCAATGTATTTCCAGAGTTATGCCCCTTTTTTGACTTAGCCTGTGGAACCTTGTGAACAAAATATCTCAAGAACCCCTGATGCTAGGATCATGAGGCTTTGCAAGATGAGAATGCCCAAGGTGTAGATGACCTGATTAACTTTTGAAACAAATTCGTGAATTATTGACCGAGTTATGCCCCTTTTTCGACTTAGTGCATTGTAAGCCGATGGAACCTTGTGAACAAAATATCTCAAGAACCCCTGAAGCTAGGAGCATGATTATTTGCAGGAAGATACTGCCTGCGGTGTAGATGACCTGAATAACTTTTGAAAATAATTCGTGAATTTTTGATCGAGTTATTACCCTTTTTCGACTTAGTCCATTGAGGCCTATGGTACAAAGGTACCCTTACATATAGTCAAGAACAATAAGAGCTAGGAACTTGAAACTTTATACACATGATCAGTATGGAAAATAAGCAGACCTGTATTTTTTTATTTTTCCGCTGGCAATGTATTTCCAGAATTATGCCCCTTTTACGACTTAGCCTGTGGAACCTTGTGAACAAAATATCTCAAGAACCCCTGATGCTAGGCTCATGAGGTTTTGCAGGATGAGAATGCCCAAGGTGTAGATGACCTGATTAACTTTTGAAACAAATTCGTGAATTTTTGACAAAGTTATGCCCTTTTTTCCGCCGGTCATGTATTTCCAGAGTTATGCCCCTTTTTCGACTTAGCCTGTGGAAACTTGTGAACAAAATATCTCCAGAACCCTTGATGCTAGGATCATGAGGTTTTGCAGGATGAGAATGCCCAAGGTGTAGATGACCTGATTAACTTTTGAAACAAATTCTTGAATTTTTGACAAAGTTATGCCCCTTTTTCGACTTAGTGCATTGTAAGCCTATGGAACCTTGTGAACAAAATATCTCAAGAACCCCTGATGTTAGGAGCATGATCTTTTGCAGGAAGATACTGCCTGTGGTGTAGATGACCTGATTAACTTTTGAAAAGAAATCATGAATTTTTGATTGAGTCATGCCCCTTTTTCGACTTAGTGCATTGTAAGCCTATGGAACCTTGTGAACAAAATATCTCAAGAACACCTGATGCTAGGAGCATGATTTTATGCAGGAACATACTGCCTGTGGTGTAGATGACCTGGTTAACTTTTGAAAATAATTTGTAAATTTTGGATTGAGTTATGCCCCTTTTTCAACTTAGTGCATTATTTGCCTATGGAAGCTTGTGAACAAAATATCTGGAGAACCCCTGATGCTAGGATCATGCTTTTTGCAGGTTGATATTGCCCAAGGTGTAGATGACCTGATTAACTTTCAAAAACAATTCGTAAATTTTTGACTGAGTTAAGCCCCTTTTTCGACTTAGTGCATTGTAAGCCTATGGTACAAAGGTACAAGCATTATTTGATGAACCTTCTCTAGAGACAAGCATATGGTTGGGGGCATAGTGTTTCATAAACACATTTTCTAGTTTTGTTTATTTTTATTTTTTGGTGGCCAACAGAAAAGTGCATACTTAAATGCCCGTGAACGCGACGACTTATGAAGGAATAATACGAAAACATAAGGAATCCACGGGCTTTAATACCCTTCAATATGCCTTAATTGCGAAACCGTGATTTTTTGTCTCCGCGAACATTAATGAAAATAAAGTTCTCGTGGTTAAATCCGCACGTATGGACATAATAGCGAGGCGAAATGGTTTTAATTCCAAGTGCAGAGGTCTGCGTCAAATGTACACACATTTACATCACTTAGAAGCCTCCGTAGTCATCGTTTAAGTAGTTACCGTATTGGTTTTCGTCAATACGGTAAAAAACGTTATACGTTAAGCTTATGTGAAATATCTCTATTAGAACGTTTTTCTATTGAATCGAATGCAATTTTCAATTTAGTAATTTGTGCATCTGCCCATAAGTACTATTTGGTTACGGAACCAATTTTAATATTTTGTGAAATATGAGACTTGTCCATTATTAATTACTAATTATTAATTAGGTAATTATGATATGGAAAAATGCGACCATCCATAATTATTACGTTTTATCTGATAAATAAATATTTTTCATAAAACACATAACTTGTCTCATTTCTTTGGTGGAAAAAGCTTTCTGAAATTTGCAGTTTATTTATCGAAAAAACTGGCCGTTCTACGACAGAACTATCGAGCTATTTGCCACCCATTTTTTTTGCTTTAATACATTAAAAACGTTTTACTGTAAAAGATACGTGCCATATACCGCCCCCCCCCCCTCTATTTTGTAACCGTTTTAGAACGTTATGAACGTCGAAAGGGTATATATGTTCTGCGCAAAGTAGGAATCGGAACGCCTCGGAATTGCACTGCGCAAAGTAGGAATTCTCACTTTTTGTGCAAAGTGGGTATTCTTACCTTGCGCAAGTACACAAGGCAAATCCGGAATCGTCTCTGCGCAAAGCGGGAATCAGAACAAAGTGAGTATAATGTTTGTATACGAAACTAATTCACTAATTTGTTATAGTATCAAAGGACCAGGTATGATTTGGGCCATATTTGGCCCCCTCTCAAAATTTATTCAAATATTGTTTTTTTCATAAGTCACCTTGTCAACAATATTTATCTAGAAAATGGAGATGTTACGGCTTGTACAAGGAAAGTTACAGCCATTCGTTTGTTCATGCAGTTCTGGCCAGATTTTTAGCGAAATTTAGGGGGTAGGGATACATTTTGCCATATATAACAATAAAAAAAGGAATTTAAAAGTAAATGATAAGTATCAGATCTAATAATGTATGTAATATTAATACTAAATCTCTTTGACATTTACTGGTCTGCATCTTATCACGTGCACGAAGGGCGATAACTCTTGATAGATCACTGAAATTGTCGGATTACAGAAACGCTACATTTAACTGTTTTTCAATCGAAAATTTACGTTTTAGGGGCATGCCACAATTGCAGTATTTTGTCTTTCTAGGGAAGTTAGATAAACCATTCGTTTCAAGATCAACTAATCTGCAGCAGTCACTTTTTCTCGGAATAGAACGTATTAGTCTGAAAGAAATCGGATGAAAAAATATTTAAAAATATGGGGGTATCGATAAACTTTGCATTATTCTTGCGAGTTGATAAATTGAAAATAATAAGAAATGAATACAAAAAACAACAAAGATATAAAGCTAATAAAAATATTTTGCATTCAAAGTAAACATTTATCTCTAAGAAAGAAAAAAGGGAGATAACTTATGATTTACATTGAAACTGCATAGCAATTAATGGTAATGAACACATTTCTTTTTATAACTGCTGACTTGGATTTGCAAACATAAGCCAGATTTTTTTAGAGGCTTCCTTATATATTTTTTGTTATATAAACAAAAAAATAAAAGTAAACTATTTCTCCCAACTGTTTCCATGGCAACGATTTTCAAAAAAAAAAAAAAATAGATGGAGCAAAACAAGAAATTAGATTTTTTCATACACATACTTGTTTTTATACTTGTTTTTATCGTGTGGTTCATTATTTTCGCACGATTTTTGAAGTTATTGATATATCAACCATATATGTAATACAAACTCTTGATGAAGCTAATCAGCAAAATGATCAGAATGATAGTCGTATATTTCAAGTATGAGAGTGGGTGGGGTAACTAAGACACTGAGTTATTCATACCGTAATACTAGGAAACTGGGTAATTTACAATCTTTGTCCTATTATATAACCAGTCGTAGGTATTGAAAACAAAGGGCAATGAATATTTTGATTAAACTATGCATTGCTCATACTTTGCCATAGCTAAGCTCTTACTATGGTACTATTATCAACTACGGCGGACTTTAGAGCTACTACTGCAATCTTAACTTCCTCACAAAGGATCGCTTTTAAATCTTCGTTTTGACGCCGAGTGCAGTCCAGAACTGCATTGTCGCCATAACACTCATGATTGTATAGCTCAGAGCAATTTTCTATCCATCTGCTGAGAGTCTATCATTCTTTTGTTAGACATGTCCCAGACTTGTTCTGGATAGTTAGGATCTACCCTGTTCTCTGAATTTTATTCCACGCCAGCTGATGTGCTCACTTGCAGTTGTGTTATTTTAGGTATTAAGTTTCAGTCTCCTTGCATCGAATATCCCTACTTGATCAGTCCTCCCTTGCTCTCTTCAGGGCATCTGAACCCTTTTGTAAGCCTTCCTGTATTCTCTTGCTCTTTCTGCTTCATATCGCCTCCTTTTCAAATTCCTACTCGCATCGCAGAGGTTGTGAACATCCAGTGCCCAGTGCATGTACCTGCGATGTTCGTTTCAAAGTATTTCTTTTCCTGTATCAGTAACTGCTGTATTGTAGGGCGCAGAAAAATGCAAGGAAGTCGCACTAGTTTAAATCGTCTCGTACGTGCACGATTTCAAACAAGGTTTAATTTGTTTTTACTTTTTTGTGGTTTGACACTTCAACAGAATATCTGTTGGTAATGTATATCGAGCAGATACATTGAAAAACGGGCGAGACCCCGGCATTTCTCAGTCAGACAATACCAAATTTGATGTTACTTGGTTTTATCTATGAAATTGGAGCAACTCTAACATACAATTCTTACAAGTGATATGCATAAAAAATATTGTTTGATGATTTGAGGTTGCAACCCGCCCTCTGCCCCCCCCCCCCCCCCCCCCCCCGCACACACACGCACATCCAGAGAAACACACACCTATCTCCCATCACCACCAACACCAAATAATGGATTCATGAGTACAAATATCGTACTACTACTACTACTTACTATTACTATTTCAATTCTCCTAACGACGTTCCCCAAGTGGCTCAGCGGTAGTACAAGTACCGTCTTTCGGTCCCGTCTTTTATTCGCTGTACCGATTGCAACAACATTGCAGTTGCATGTATCCTTCAGAATCAGGAGTTGTTTCTGACAATAGGTCAAGCGTCGTCATGAATGAAGAAGCGAAAAACTATGTTTTGCATCATATATTCTGGTATTACTTATCAAAAAGAAGGTAAAGCGATCTGTTTTGGTTTTTTATTTAGTAAAATTTCTTGGCGATCCGTAGATTGTCTACCTTCACTGCCAAAAGAGTTCCTGTCGCACGCGCGTCCTTGTAAGGCAACCGTTGTCAGTGACGTTATTTTATTTAGAAAAGTTAAAATTAGGTGTCAGCGCAGGCAAGTGCACAGCTGAATTTTTCACACATTGTTGATGTTCTCAAAATGCATTATTATGCCAAAAATCAGCTGTGCACTTGCCTGCGCTCAGGTAGTTTTCGGCCCAAATGCAAGCCAAAAATGGCCGAAATTGCCAAAATCAGCTGAGGTGGGGTACATTTAGAGGCTCAGAAGAAGTTGAATATCATTAGAGTATAGATTATTTTAGTCAGTATTGATGGTTAAAGGTTTAAACTCATACATTACATGAACAGAAGTTAAAGAAGTGCAATTTTGAAAATTCATTAATGAGGGGACCAAATATGGCCCAAATCATACCTGGTCCTTTGTTATTGACCATTACTTGTTTTCCTATTATACATCTAAAATAAAAATCAGTGAAATAATAGCTTCTTTTCTTTTCCTTAGGTTTGCCTTGTACAAGTATGAAATATGCTAGAAGCATAGGACTGCATTTTGTTGAATAAAATGAGAAGGATTTTATTTCGATATAAATTTAGATAGGCATGCATGCCTTTGGGTGCCCTGTATCATCTTTTGTATAAATATTTCTGGGTAAATTTCCAATTTTATACTTAAGACACCCATTAAAGCTGCAATTTGACCACATTGTTGGTCAAAAATAACTTTAGCATAAAGACGATGAATTAATCTTTCATGGCAATTATTTTGTAATAACTTCCTGTATACAAATTTCTGTCAAGTTTGAGATTGCAAAGTGGAGGAAAAACAACTGAAAAGAAGAAGTAGTTAAAGATGATAGTACGGGCGTTTGAATTAATTTCTTAATGAATCACTAATACAAATATTTAAAGAAAAAAGAACAAGAGGAAAGCTCATGATGAACCGTCATTTCATTATTTTTAAGTTGTTTTTTTTTTCTACATGCATTTCGTATTTCTCTTTCAAAACAACATTTGATTCTCACTTTGTGCCAAAGATTCAGACCTGTTGTGCCAAAGATTCAGACCTGGCGCTACTTGTTTGATACACCATCAGATCCCTTGCGCAGTTCCGGAAGTGTAATACAAAGTGAGAATTCCGACTTTGCACAGGACAATTTCGGAATTGTATCGATTCTAACTTGGCGCATAACACAGAGCCACGACACAAGAAAACAAACAAAGTGGCGTATACGCCAAGTGAAGACTCAGATCAACATGGGCAGCGATCCAGTCTGATCGGAGTCTTTTTTGTGCGCTTAAATGATAGCTAAAGGTCTAAGCTACCTTCATGCGGACAGTGAAGACTCTGATCAGACTGGGCGGATGTCCAGGCTGATGCGAGTTGTAGCTGGGCGCACGTACCATTTTGTTTGTTTTGTCGTGTCGCGGCGAAATTATATATATATCTTCAGAGATGTTGCTATGACAAAACAACTGGAGGATGGATGTCGGATGATCCTAGAGCCGGGGGATTGCTGTTTTACAACAGACGAATTTATCGGACACTACATGAAAAGTATGATGTTAATATAAAGCGAGATTGTTGCGAACATGATAACTGCGATATCTACAGGAAACTGCGCCCAATTGGAAAGTGCTTTGTAGAACATCAAAGGAAGCTAGGTACCTGAATGTGTAAAAACAGTATTGTATATGTTTCATGTCTGTTTTGACAAAACTCTATACTTTGCTTTGAGTATATAGCACTGCAAATTAACTTAGTCTGTAAATAAAAAAAATGTAAGTAGGGCTTATTTTAAATGATCACAGGTTAAGAACGTATATGTAATGCTACAGCCTGCATGCTTAGTGGTTAATCTTATCAATGATAAATAAATGTGCTTCCTTTTTTAATTGCAGACAGTGGGTCGGACACCAGACTGCATGATAGACCCGACATTAAGCTATTCATTTTAATTGGTAGAGGCCGAGGCTTTTCTCGTCTATTAATTGGTCATTCGGGCATTCGGAGTTCCAGTATTTCAGTGGTGTTCTTCGACACCCCAGGGATCTCCAGATGTCGAAATAAGTAACTGTTGTTTCTGTCGAGTCCTCATCTTTGATTCATCCGTGTTTTAGTTTATGTGATGATTCAGTGACGGGTTAGAAAACCTCCATGCAAGCAAAAAAACTAATTAGATGTTAGACGTTTGTCAATTTATGTATATACTTCTTTCCCTTTTGGATTTTAGGGCGAGAGATGGGATTTGATTGTTTTGCCTATCTTTTTACTTTTCGTAGTAACCACTTTTATCTGTCACTTTAATCTGACGATGTACTGGATGTTCAGATTGCCCTGAGTCTTTAGGGGAAAGCCATCGTTTCAGTGCTGCATAAGAAAAGTATGTCTGCTTTATCTAATCTACGACTGAATATAGCGGTATTGTGCTTTCATGCGTTCTCAGAAATTTTTTTACTTTGACCGTAAATAGGATAGTGACGTATAATATGTGTGAAAAAATCAGAATGCCAGGCAAGGTTTGGAGAGGATTACTCTACTGCAGATCACGTTTCTCATACTTAAAATATCTTTAAAAATGAATAGGCTGTAATGGGGTATAGAATTGAATTTGTTACATGCATAGTGGCGACTGTGACATGACGTAGAAAGACCATCATGTTACTGTATGTCTTCGGTACAGAGCCGTTCATAGTATGTACCTGTCATTTTTAATTGCGTATTAGTCTGAAGCAGGGTTGGTGTTTAGCTTGTCTGCGTTTATTAAAGAACTAGTTGAATTGTCGCATTGAGGGCTTATCGTTTTCTCTGAAATTAATAAAAACTGCTGGTGAGGTACACATATCATTTATATCCTATACTCTTCAAGAGCTACAAGGACAGATATATGTCAAGAGCTACAAGGACAGATATATGTCTTATATATCAAACAGAGGTTTTCTTTAAACTAACACCCCTGAGTCACGCGACTGTGAAGATTCTTAATTTATTTATCCGGCAGCGGGTAATGTTATAACGAGAAATTTGAAAATCATTTCAGATTTAAGAATTCGTTACAAAGGTTCTAAGGTTCCAAATACAGATTTCTTTCCCACTTCGATTTCAAAAGAAAACGTAGGGACGAAATAGCATCTGCATTGAATGATTTCGATGATAGATGGTGTAAACGTGATTTGTTGAGCCTCATGCCTTAAAGGCATGGGAAGTAAGCATTTTCAAAATTGTAGACACAAAATATTAAATTTATGCACAAAATACTAATCTTTTACCCCCTACGACTTCATCTGATTTTCAACATCTACTGTAAGAGCGGTGTATCCAAGAACTTCATAGAAAGTATGTTTGGGTTCCAGCAGACAAGACCGCAAACAACGTTGTTGTTGTTTTACGGCTTTACTACATAAACACTTTACAGCAGGAGCTTGGCGGTACTAAGGCTTACAAAGAGACATCTGCAGAAGACAGCTCTGTAGTTAAAGACCATTGCATCCCGATACGCCTAAAGTTTTCTGAAAATGATAAGGAACGCCAAGACAGAATTGTATTGGGTACCTAAGTTTCATAAAAACGTAAAAAGCACGGTTTATTGCGAGCTCAAGTTTTTGTAGTACTACCGAACTTTCAGTTTTAAACTTCTTGTCTCACTGCTGTCAAAAATTATGTTATACGGAACTGTGAGAAAATTTATCAAAGGTCAGACAAACATTTATTTTGGACTAAAAATTCTGGTGAGGTAATTAATGCATTGAAGTTGAGAGGATTCTGTGAGCTAAATATGTCAACATACGGTTTTTCTACTCTCTATACCACTATGCCACTTAATGTGATCAAAGAAATTCTTATAGGTTTCATTCAGTGGTTTTCCAAGGCAAGGTCCGCCTTTCTTGTCTGTAACGAAAACAACGTTTTCATTACTTCTGAACATCAAAACTGATATAAACTTTGATCATGTCAAATATGTGAGAAGCCATAACATATTTTTCAGAAAAGAATTCGGAAAGCTTTTTCTAAATTTTATCGTAGACACTTTGAATTGGTTTCTAAATATAATATAGGGTTAAGGTCATTTTTGCAACAAGGCCTATCGGAACCTGAATTTAATGGTGACTTAGTATATAAATTACGCAAAATCGTAGGGAAAACAGAATTTCCCGATCAATTTAAGAAAATTATCATACGATTTAAACGCATTGGCTATAACATAGATGTAATGCGACAGTCTGCATGCTTAGTGGTTAACCCAATCACGGTTGACAACTTTGCTGTCCTCTTTAATTGCACGCCGGTGGGTCGGGGTTCACACTCTATGATAGCCCCTACATAAAGCTATATATTAGTTGGTTGGGGCCGGATGTTTGTCTGTTTCTTGGCCCACCGGGGTTCAACTGGTGGTCTTCTTTTGCTCCAGTACTCCAGTGGTGTTGCTGACGCCCCAGGGATCTCCGGGTGTCTCAACACCTTTTGGCTGTCGAGTCCTCATCCTTGCTTCATCACGGTCTTTTCTTGATCTTAATTGTTGACCGTGATGACTCTCTGATGAGTTAGGGGACCTCCATACGAACCGAACTACTAACTAATTGTGTGCACTGCAGCGGAGGGTGAGGGTGAAGGTTTGGGCCCAGTAAAACCGGTTTAAACCCCCAGTAGTTATTACTGACCGTCCCAAGGCGGTACTTTTGTTGCGGTTGCATTTGTTTTATGTTCGGTGCTGTTTAATTTATTGTGTTCTCAGTTTAATCCTTCTATCATAAAAATAGAAAATAGGTAAAACTAATTGTTAAATGTTTTTTATATAATTTGCTTAGTCCGTTGTAACCCGTCTGTTGGTCTAAATTATTTAGTCCAATAAAGATAGCTGAGTTAGCATCTATTTGGGAAAGAGCTGCTGACTCGGCTTATCACTTGTAATGTATTGTTTGTTGGGATGTCTTTGTCAATCTTTCCCTTTGATGTTGGGGATAGTGTTTGGGATCTGATTCAGTCAGTTCCTGAAGTGTAGTTACTCTTTAAATTTTTATATCAGATCTGGTACTAAGTTATGCAGACAAGTTGTTGGTTTTCCGATGGGCACTAATTGTGCTCCTCTTGTAGCGGATTTTTTATTTTGCTATGAAAGAGATTTCATGGCTTCTCTTTCTAATGATGCACAAGCTGAAAATTATTGAAGCATTTAACGCTACCTGCAGATGTCTAGATGATCTTTTAAATATTGGCAATTCTTACTCTGAAGGCATGGTGAATCGAATCTATCCACCTGAACTGCAGTTCAACAAAGCGAATGCAGGCGATACTGAAGCCCCATTTTTGGATATACATTTATCGATTTCAAACGGATTTGTTCTGTCCAAAATTTATGTTAAACGCAATGACTTTGATATTGATATTAGTGGATCGTGATCTTCCCCGTCCTACCTCTGTCGCGGTTTTTACATTTCTCAACTTATTCGGTTTGCTAGAGTGTCTAGTGATGTGACTGACCTGATTACCCGTAATAAAATTTTAACTGCTGAGTTTCTCCAACAGGGCTATTGGTACCATAAACTGCGAAAAAGCTTTTTCAAATTTCTGACGCCGACACTATGAATTGGTCTTTAAATTCAAGATCGCTTTAGAAAACCTTTCTCAACACGGCCTATCGGAACCAGAATTTTATTGTGACTTAGTCTATTTATTCAAAAATGTAAGAAGGCTTCTTTTTCTGATCAATTTAGAAAAATTATCATACATTACAAATGTATTGGCTATGACATATATGTAATGCTGCAGTCTGCATGTTTAGCAGTTAACACAATAATCATGGTTAAATACTTTCCTTCCCTCTTTGATTGCACGCTGGTTAGTCGGGCATCAGACTCAGTAAAAGACCTGACATAAAGCTATTAAGTTTAGTTGGTTGGGGCTGGAGCTCACCTGGGTCTGTTGCTTGGCTATTCGGGATTCAACTGATGGGTTTCTTATGCTCCGGTATTTCAGTGGACCAGGTGTTGTTTGACACCCAGTGATCTTCAGGTGTCACAACACGTTGTTTCTGTCGAGTTCTTATCTCTGACTAACCATAGGTCTTATCCGTGATTCGTTTATTTAGGATGACCCCAGGGTCCAAAAATGGCCCTGCCCCAGGGGGTCCTGGGTTTGAACGTTTGAACCAGAGAACTACATAGAAAAATACTCAAAAATCTTCTTCTTCAGAACCGCAAGGCTCAAATTTGGTATCTAGCATTGCCTAGTAGTCCTTTACCAAGTTTGTTCAAATGGTTGCCCCAGGGTCTCAAATGGTTGCCCCGTGGCAGGGAGTTGCAGGTTTGAACCATAATAATACATAGAAAAATATTCAAAAATCTCATTCTTCATAACTGCAAGGCTCAGATGCTTGAAATTTGTTTGTAGCACTGCCCAGTAACCCTTTACCAAGTTTATACAAATGGTGATAGGGAAAGTCAGTAGTAAGTTAGGAGATGATAGATGTGTTTACTTATGTGTTGATTTTAAACGCGTAAGCTGTGATTAAGGCTGCTTCATAAATATTAAAATAGAAAAAGAGCGATATTTACAATCCAAATAGGACAAAAAGCAAAATGTGAACCAAACGGAAGATCGAGAATGAAAACAATTTTCTGTTGACTTTTATGCATATCAAGATTCAGGCAATCGAAAATAAAATCTAAAATGAGTGTCCTTTATTTTATTATTGAATATGAAGGCATATGGTATATTCGATATGGGCCGGACCACGCCGTTTCGGAATGTAAACCCTCATCAAAGACCCCGCATATTAATCAGCGGCTAAAGCCAAAAGTAAACTTACTTAAATTTACTCTTTGTTTTAAAAGGACAGACGTATAAAATTGTAAGGTATAAAAGATAGATGCAAAATATTGAGAAAAAACAGTTTAGTTTTACGAGTCTAAACCAGTAAATTTCTGAATTTCAGAATTTACTAAATGATCTCAAAGGTTGATTGAACATGGAAATATATTCAACTGTTGGGTTAAGCTCAATTTCTAAGCAACCACAAGGACAAGAATCTTCAATCTTGCTCTGTATATAAATCTCGGGAAGGTCTACTGAAATCAGTGATGCATATTGGGCCATAACCTATATTTTACGAATGATTTAACGTAAAAAAGAAATTCATCTTTTGCGTTAGACTTAGTTTCACAAGTTTAATATGGACAATACCGCCCAAGTGAAATGAAATCAGCTGCAGTGTCAGATTAAACAGTATTCAAACATCTTAAATAAAATATGAAATGTAAGTCAAAGTGACCTAGAAGTTACATGAGGTCAATCACTATATCTAAATGTACAAAAAAGTCAAAGAAAAAGTGTTAGAAATATTGGCTTAAATCACTGTACCATTAAATATAGATCACACTGACATAAAATAACTAAGCGGTTCCTCATGGTTTCAGCCCAGTGCATTTACCTAAGTTTAATGCAACTCCATAAAATAGTGTTAGATGTATTGACTAAAAATAACTGGACCATAAAATATAGGTTTCACGGACCTCAAATAAGAGGTCACCTACAGTGTCAGACCAAACCGTGAACCCAAGTAAAATGCAAATTTATGATAAAATGTTAGATAAATGAACCAAGATCACTGGACCATGACACGTAGGTGACCCTGACGTACCGTTAGTTTGAGGTCAAACATATGGTCATAGTCATTGTCCCAAGCAATCATGTTCGTACATCAAAAAGTTTGCAATAAGACAAAATCACTGGACCATGCATTATAGGTCACTGTGACCTACGTAAGAATGAGGGCAAACATTTGGTTGTACAGAGTCGTTATTACAAGCATCATGGTTGTATATCAAAACGTCTTTAAGATTTAATGCAAAATCACTGAACCATAAAATATAGGTCAGTGGGATGTGCTGTTAGTTTGGGGTCAAACACTGGGTCATACTCCCAAGAATTATATTCGGACATCAAATAATCTTCAAGGTATCAGGCAAAACACAAGGGACAATGAAATATACGTCACTTTGACTTTTGATTGAGGACAAATATCTGGTCAAAGTGATTTATTGTCCCTATCTATCGTTTTTATACAGCCTTAAGGAATAAGGAAAAACTCACTGGACCATAAAATATAGCTCACGGCGGCCAATTATGCATCGCTGCCTTCAGGAGTTTTTTTCCAGACGTATCTATGGAGCATGTTTAAAGACTCTAGTCCTTGTAATTACTTGGATACTGTGCTACACGCAACAGGTAAAAAAAGTTTAATGTTAAAACAAACGTAAAGTATGGGCCATTGCCCAATATCAAATGCTGCTTTCAATTGAACTTTCCATGATGTATCAATGGAGCAAGTTTGGAGACTCTAGCCCTTGTGGTTATTAAGAAACTGAGCTAAACACAACCGGTGAATATTTTTTTCTGTGTTCAATCAACCTGAAATATAGGTCATGGTCCGATATGCATTGCAATTTTCAGTAAGCCCGTCCCAAGAAAAATCCATGGAGCAAGTTTGAAGACTCTAGCCCTTGCGGTTGTCTAGAAACTGAACTAAATGCAACAGGTGAATTTTCTCCCATGATCATTCGACCGTGAAATATAGTTCATGTCCCCTAAACTTCAGTAGGTTTTCCCTAGACGTATCTATACAGCAAGTTTGATGACTCTCTTATGGGTACTAAGTAACTGAGCTAAACGCAACAGGTGAATATTTTTTTCTATGTTCAATCAACCGTGAATAGTTCATGGCCTAATGGACATTTCCAAATTAATCGGATACCGATCCGTATTCTGAACAAAATGATATGCTTTGTGAGGAATTTCTCAAAGTTTACTTGAGAGAGATGTTCTAGATTCAAACTGTACACGGTTTTTGTGTTCATCTTGGTACATATACATCAAGCAAAGCAGTAGTCTAGTATATCGCCAGATGGACGAAATAACCTTTTAAAGTGTCATGTCCACAACCACAAGTTCTAAAGTCAGCCTATAGCAGAGCTACAACAGGTACCGATAAGGGGACTCATGTTCCCAGTTCGGATTATCCGACTCGTATTTGGTTACAGCAGAGGAAAGGGGGAGGTTAGTGTCCCTCCCACCAAGGATCCATGGGCCTGGCGTTCAGGAAACAAAGAAACCCTCCCCCCCCCCCCCCCCCCACACACACATACACATATCCCCGGCTCTCGACTGAAGAAGTCGATCATTTACAGAGACTTGCATGAGCTGTGTCTGATGCTAAATATTATACTTTCCTCGTTCAATACGTTTAAATCGAGTAAAAATATGTTATGATTACAGACACTTACATGATTTGATTTTTAACCCAATAATGGCCCCATAATACATCCATTTTTCATTGGCAGGTTTTTTCTGTGATTTGAACCACAAATGATATGAAGTGCATCATAACTCGCGTAATAAGAAGTTGATATCAGCGTAAGAGAAATGCTAAACTATTATAAGTAGCCGACGTTTGGGACGCTAGATGACAAAATGGCACTGATGATGTTTAAACAAGGCTCGTTTAGAGTCTGCAGCATAAATCATAAATCCCTTCCTGCCAAATATCAGTCGAGCATGCGAAAATACAATTATTTTCTGATGCAACCAGTTGCTTATTCTGTTTTGTTATTTCTATTCTATAACCTTACAAGGTCTTTGAACAGTTTCTTTCCGTCTGAATCCACAGCTGCTCTCTTTGCGCAATGTCCAGCCTCGTCCATTCTTTAATATCGTCTTTCCATCTTTTCTTTTATTTGCTTCTTTTCCTTTCGCTGTCCCCGAAGGATCGTCTTTGCTAAACCAGAAGACATTGAGATGAGGCTAAAACCACCTTTGTAAGTGTCCGTTCCTTGACTACGGATGAGATATCGCCCTGTTATCTAATGGATACTTGGACCTTTCAGTAAACATACCCATTACCTACGTGGTCCTTCACAGATCTTTAGTAACCTTCTCACCTCAAAAGCAGTTTTATAGGCATACAAAAAGCTGGATATGGCGCGGACGGCAGTGCATCGCTTTCTCTTTATGTCGGTTCTTGCTACATCGGACATCTCTTTCCTGATGCCCTTGTCTGTCGCCTTTCTCGAGACGCAGGGGTTGACGTGGCTCAATGGGGACGCCTGCACTCACGATTTAATATGCAGGCGTCTCTTGCATGATGTCTGCAGTTCATGTGTCCCGCGGAATGAGCAGTAAGTGTGACTCGGAGAGGGATGCCCGTTGCCTGCCAACACCTGCTCATAATCTCATTTCTTTCAAACATTCTGGGGTTTAGCTACACTGAAGAAGTTAAATACAGAAACGCGCGTCTGTCTCACAAAATTTGGTATGGATACGTTTATATTTCACCTTTGAGCCAGTCAATAGAATGGCTGTAATTTCTCCAAATGGAGCTCAGCTATTTTTAGGGTCGCAGTGGCACGTGCAATCCTTGAAAAAAACTTCCGGTCAGGAGCTCATCTGAGACAACTGCTGCAAGGCTATGAAATTGCCATATGCCAAACTTCTTTCCTTTTACTTTGAACTTCTTTTGGCTGCTACTGCGGCCTTTTTTCATCCGATCTTCAACGCTATAAGTCACTCATCTACATTTTACATTTATGCTTTGCTTGGGTTTGTTGAGACCTTCAAGGATCAAGGCATACATTGTATCTCGACACATAATCATTAAGCAAAAGCAAAACATCGGCATATTTCTCCCTTTGCCAATGTAAGAGTGATTGTTTATGAGTTAATTGCGGATACAACCGGAGGTACAGGAGTTAAGTGCGGATACAACCCAGGGTTACAAGGGCTGAGTGCGGATACAACCCAGGTTATAATGTTTGTCAGTCATCGAAGAATAATCTAATAGGCCCGAGAAGGTGTAGCGATAGCTATTCTTGTAGTACAGTCTGTCAAGTAGATTTTTACTTTCTATTAGAACTGCAATATGATTTAAAAAAACTTATGTATGACTACGAGTACCAAAATCAATGGAATTTCAGTATCGTGATTTTCATTTCACTTGTCACTTGAAGGCTTCCGCTATTCTGAGAAAATGTAGATTGTCCAATGACATTTAACAATGACTGTTACCAAAATTAATGAATATGATTTATTAACATTATTCGTATTGTTTCATTTTTTGAGCTTTGTACATTACATAAACTAAGTTTTATTGTAAACTGGCCTAACAATTAATACCGGTATATCCGGTGAGACACCCCCTAGATTTGCAATCAAATTTGTCATAATAAGTATCGTATTCTGATTCTGATTAAGTTGGAAATGTCCAATATGAACAGACGTTTTGAGTAACTCTTTCCCAGATGTATCTATGGAGCAAGTTAGACTCTAGCCTTTGAGGTTACTTGGAAACTGAGCTAAACGCAAGAGATGAATATTTTTTCTGTGTTCAACCAACCGTAAAATTCAGCACATGGCCCGATATGCGTGGCAGCTTTTAGTAGATCTTCCAGAGACGTATCAACGGAACAAATTTGAAGAGTAAATACACTTCTGGAACTGACTGAATCAGATCCCAAACCCAAGTTTGAAGACTTTAGCCCTTGTGGTTACAGAGAAAGTGAGCTAAACGCAACAGGTGAATATTTTTTACAAAGGCGCACGCACACGAAGGGTATTGCATAGGCACGCCTTTGCTTCGCGAAGTCGCGATAAAATATGTTATCATATATTTTCTTTATTTGTGTAGTGGGCCGGTATTTTACATCATATTATGGATAAACCTTAGTTAGTCAATGCGTCAAACAAATTCATGTGTTTTTTAATCTATACAAAGGAGAAATTAATCATAAAATACGTTAATTTGTTGAACTTTAGTATAGCATCTGGCTTCACTAAAGACAAAGTCTCTAAAACATCTAATATTTCAATTCAGACCTATCATAAGGATAATTGCACATTTACATCAGTGAAAAAAATGAACTGTAAGAATGAGTTAGTTTTTCTTCTTTCAGCAACTTTCTTTGGAGATCCCCATATTGTTACGCTTGACGGTAAAAAGTATACATTCAATGGATGGGGAGAATATTCTCTGATGACAATAGATACGGGTACGATCCAGTTTACACTACAGGGACGGACCGACAGGGCAGTAACTCAGAATGGAAGAGTAACTGACGCAACAATATTTAGTGCATTTGCAGCTAATGATAATGGAAATGCAAGCTTGCAAGTTGAGTTAAAAGAAGACAAGCAAGGTTTGTTCAGTTTAATTCTTGAAAACCAATATCATCCTTAGCATTTTATTGTTCATTTCCTGAATAGCATATTTTGTTGTTGTATATATTGGTATTTCATTTGCTTACCGTGTAAAAAAACAAGTGTTCTTTGTTTCTTTGGAAGATTTCGGCGCTTATACATACAGTCAATGTTGTGTTCGCGTCCATTTTAAAACCTGACAAACGCGCGGAATAAGGAAGAATCTCGACACCGAAACTGCCTAAAATTCTCTCAGTCGAAAACCTACGTACAAGCAATTGATTTTATATACGAACAAAGCTCCAATTTGTTTAGAGAATTTATATGGCAGATGTTTTTAGAAATAAAGGGTAATGCCGTTTGCACTTCCAAGCAAACAAACTACGCTGTGCACATTACGGCTCCTGGCTCCTAACACGAGGAGCTATTGCTGAAATTATACCGAATGTTTTCAAACCGATAAGCAACATCATTGTATTTGAGGTTTGAGTTTGCATTTAACTGATGCAGTTCTGTGCTTGTATAAATAAAATTTAAGATTTCGTACTAAGTCTTGGTGTATTATTATACCCCGCCAAAGGCAGAGGGATATAGTTTTCTCCATGTCCGTCCGTCCGTCTGTCTGTCCGTCCGTCCTTCCGTCCGTCCGTCTGTCCCTCCGGAGCCATAACTAAGTAACCACCTAACGGAATTTCACGAAACTTAATATAAATATACACCACTTTAACCCGCTGATGCATGTCAAGTTTCATTAGACTGGCTTTAGGAGTGAATGAGTGACTGTCCTTGAATTGACTTAAACTCAATAAAATGAGCCATAACGAAATAATCAATCACTGAAACATCCTGAAACTTAAACTTAATATGTATTACAATAAGGCGGTTATGCACATAAAGTTTCATTAGAATGGCATCAGAAGAGCATGAGTTAACGTCCTTGAATCAATTTAAAATTGACAAATTTAGCCATAACTAAGTAATCAATGAATAGAATTCTATGAAACGTTTACTAAATACCTATCACCATAACATATTGGTGCATCTTACGTTTTGTCGAAATTGCTTCAGTTAGCAATGAGTTATTGCCCTGCAATTGGTTTAAAATCAACAAATTGAGACATTACTAAGTAATCAATGAACGGAATTTCATGAAACTTAAAATATTTATGTATTGTCTTGACATAGCAGTGCATATTAAGTTCGATCATAATCGCATCAGTAGTGCATAATTTAATGCCCTTGAATTGATTTAGCCATAACTTTAGATGCTGGACTGAACAAAATTTCTTAAAACTGAATTAACAATTTATAATCATAGTGCAGTGATGCTGAGGCAAGTGTTTAAGAACAGCTTCAGCTGATGCCTCACTTATGCCAGAGCAATAGTCCACTGAGCCCAGTGAATGAAATTATATGAACTTTAAAAGAAAACATAATAATAAACAAATCAGGGCCACTTCGGCGGTGGACATAAATTCACCGAATTTGCTTGTTCGGTTAATAATATAATACCGACATCAAATCAAAATCTTAAAGAGTTAAATATGTGTTCCAACTTTTAACCTCAAGACAATCGCCTTGTAAACTCGCAAATATATTCCTACCTAGAAATAAAACAATTAAACTTCTGCAAAGGGGCCAATACAAAGAAGACGACAAAGTGCTTGGCTCTCACAGCGATGGTGGTGTTGAAAGGCTCTTTACCAGATGTATGTGAGTGTCAAGTACATGTATAATGAATGTCATCTACATGACACAGAACTTTTATCAGGTCAGTGAAGCTTAGAATATAGGTCAAATTTATACATGGATGGCGATATTAAAATTTTCTTGTCCACATATAAGTGTGTGCCAAGTAGCATGGCTCTAGTCCATATAGGAACTGAAAAATATCATAAAGTCAGTGAAGTGTATCATACAGTCAATGAAGCAAAACTATAGTTCAACACCATACATGGATAATGGATAATGGTGGTTAAATGCATATGAAGTGAGGATGTTAAATTTTTCAAGTCCAAATGTAGATTTGAACCAAGCATCCTGGCTCTATCCAAAATAGGGACCGAGAAATATCATAAAAACAGTAAAGCGTATCATAAAGTCCCTGAAGCAAAAACTATAGGCAAAATCTACACACGGATAATATTGCTGAAATGGTCTTGTTCATATGTAAGTTTGTGCAAAGTGTCATGACTGTAACCTTATATAGGACCTATAAGTAGAAATATACCTAGAAGTATCGTAAAGCCAGTGAAGTGTAAAAGTGTAGATCACTGTCCTACTTGGTGGTGACATTCGGATGTTGTCGCCCAGATGAAAGTGCTGACCATATATCATGGCTCTAACCCTTATATCTACTTTGAAACTGACTTAAACACAAATGCTTAACATACATTAACCTAATTTGTTTTCAATGTCAGTAGACCATGACAAGTAGGTCAAGGTCAGAAAATGGTGCATGCATTCAGGTGATCATGTGCTGGTGTAAGTGTGTATGTTACACCAGCACATGATCACCAGCACATGTGTGTATGTTTCATCACTCTAGCCTTTCTACGTTGTCAGAAAAATACGTAAATGCGAATGGTTCACATAGGTTTGACTGCTCATAGACGCGAATCAGGGCGCGAACGTGGACGCTAACATGAACGCGGACGCTCACGCATACTCGCATAAGCTCTCTATAGCTGCGGAACGGCGCGCTAAAAACAGAGCTATTCGTCTGACATGTATGTACAGTTATACGTACAAACAATTTACTTTTATAATAGATAAAACTGGTGTAGTTCTCACTTAACTCGTGAAGGTGCCAAATTGGAATTTTGAAGTGGACGCTTTCTGGAGTTTTGTGGAAAAAATCCACCAGACTTTTTTTTTATTTTTAAAACTTAATCGTAAATGTGCACACCTACTTTTTACAAGCATATCAGATGAAAACATTGTACTATTTGGCTTACTATTTGCAGAAGGCTCAACTTGTTATTTCTAGATAGGAGTATAATTGCGCGTTTGCCGGGTGTGAAGAAACTGTCAAAACCTTTATTTAGCATGAGATGGAAACATGTGGTGCCGCATGACGAACCCTTCTGCGGACATTGCCAAGTCCAGCATGGGCAGCCTAATAAGTGTATGACAAGTATCTCAGACAGTAAGACCTGAGACAGTTAAACTGACCTTGCAGAGTTAAGAAAGAGAATTACCAGATTGCGCATCTATTCAGGCTGTGTGTAGTATGCATTAATGCTACAAATGCTATAAGATTTTTTTATGTTTTTCGTGCATTTGAGCGGCGAGACGGAAACAAGTATCTAACGGCATCCGGGGAGTGTTACAGGAGTAGTCACTGAAAACTCTTTCTGAGAAATTCACTCTTGGAATATTTACAGGGGCACTGAATATAATGTTCATTAGCGTTTAGATAAAATTCATCGTCGAAACTAATAAATAGGTCAGGCACCAACGTCTCTTTTTTTATCTGTTGGTTAATTAATGACGAGTTTTATACAAAGTGTAAGACTTATAGGAATTATATACATGTTCCTTTAAATAATTGAGCAGTGTGAGTAAAAAAAAATGAGAATACTAACACTTTGGCGCAGATATTCACTACAGGTAATTTACATAGTTATTTGATATATTTTTACATTAACCTACAGTCCCTTTACCAAAGAGGTCATTTGTTTATGTTTTTCAGGTCTGGTAGTATATGGGAATGGAATTGATCTAACAAATTCTTTCAATAACGAGTCTGCAAACTTTTCCTTTACCGACTCGAATTTAGTCCTATTTCGTCTGAACGGGACCTTAAATGCATTATTCAAACAATCAGGTAGGTTTATATTTGTTATGATGCCATTTTGGCAGCGGTGTTGAGTATGTAATTCTCTTTTCGCGAGACAAGATATCTTGGTGCATATTTGTACTGCTTCCATTAGTAATCTGATCAGATCAACGTACATTCTTTAATTCTAGACTTGACAAGATATTTTTAAAATTGCAAAATAAACATGAGCGTAAACTGCATATGTACACAATCGACTGCCTTATTAAAATAAAGAAATACAGTATTCTGTCCTCTGGATTTCTTGTCAGATTTAGTCAGGGTCACTGATGAGGCTTAAATAGCCGAAACTTCGGATTATGACCCGTGTTCCTTCTTTTGAATATGTTCAGTGCTCTTGAAGGAATTTTTTAAGAATTTAATTGCAACAATTTCGTCACTGGGGATGAGACCTGGGTTTATTATTTTGAACCAAAGCGGAAGTGTTCCAATCGAATTTGGGCCAACAAAAAAGCGAGACCTCCAAGTATTGCCAAACGAATGCTAACGGTAAAGAAGGTTTTGCCGCGCCAAAACAGGACTTAAGCACCTCAAACTCTTGCATGATAATCCTCCCGCTCCCAAGGCACGCGTTGTGACCGAGTGTCAGAAGTCAGAGGTCACCGTCCACCAAACGGAAGTTATAATTAGACTGCTTTGAATAGAAATGCACATCCTCCATTTTCGCCAGACTTGGCTCCCCGTGACTATTTTCTGTATCAAAAACTCAAATATCATCTATCTGGAAAGAGATACAATTTGAGAAATGCCCTTGGATCTGTGTTTTATCGACATCTGATGGATGTCCCCATCGAAGAGTATAAAATTTGCCTCCAAAAGTGGATTGACCGGCTAATAAGGTGTATTCAGGTAGATGGAGAGTATTCTGAAGGGCAGAGCAAGTCAAAATGATTTGAACATTTGCAGTAAATGAGAAACAATGCAAGTGACATTAATTTTGGAATACCCTTCGTAATTTAATTGCGTAGCTTTAACGTTTATTGTAATGATGTAAAGTTCCTCTTTGATTAACTGGGTGTGTCTGGTTTGGAAGCTGTGCTGTTTCGTATTTAGGTTTGTGTTTTTCACTTTTTCCTCCTTCTTCTGTCAGTGTATTGTATGGCAAGCCATTCTACTATTTTTCCTGTTAAATAGATATCTAATATAATATATAAATTATCTGAATGTAATATATAAGATATCTGATATAATATAAAAGATATCATATACAATATATAAGAAATCTACATTAAATGAGATATCTATAGACTACATTAGATATCTAATTTAACATATATAATATTTTGATGTTAAATAAGCTATTTTGAAAAACATATAAGATATATCAATTAAAATATAAGATATTTTATATCGAATAAATGATATCTACTTTGGGAAAAAAGTTATTTAAAATAATATATCAGGCATTATACTTAATATCCAAATACAGATATCTTATTTTTGAAAAAATAATCTTATATAGGAATTAAAATTTCTTACTTAATAAGATATCTAATATGCTAAATAAGATATATCTAATATGGCATATAAAATATCTTATGTTTATCCATACAAGATATTTTATAGACGATATAGGATAACATATAGGATATAAGATTTCCTGCACACCCAATAAGTATATCCGCGTGCTTCCCCTGTACCTACAAAACTTATCTGACCCATGTTATCTCACCCAGGACCGGATAAAAATCACGAGCATCCAATGCATTGGTTGTATTGAAGGTCACGTATCTGCGTCGTCAAGTGACGTTGGCTTTTTAGATGATGACGTCACGAATACGGCAAAAATGACGTCAGTTTATGATCGCCGGATGTTGACGTAAAGAACCGAATGGCCGTCGTTGAAAGCGACGCCTTCTTTCAAAATCAAATAGAAACCTCTCAAGCGCTAAAATTACACATTTTAACAAGTTATAAAGTTAAAACAAAATTTGGTGTGCAAGAAAAAGTATCTTCCACGGGTGCGAGATGTAGATAGAAAAATCCGTCACTCGGGATCACTGTTCGGCATTACTCAGCAAGCCTCGTGATGCCAAACAGTGACCCTCGTGACGGATTTTTCTATCCACACGTCGCACCCATGAAAGATACATATATAGCATAATAGGCATCTTATAAAGCATTTAAGATAAATACTTTAGCCTATCATATAAGATATCTTATCCTTTTGAAAATAATGAAGCCTCCTAAAGGCAAAATCCACGTGTGCCTCTATTACCATAACCGCCGTACCTTGTAGCGATCCCAAAGTAGGTTCACTGTCATGTTTCGTGTACATTTAAGGACGTAGGATATTACTATGCCAGTAAATGAGTTGTTTTTTTTTTTTTTTTTTTTTTTTTTGTTTTTTTTTTTTTTTTTTTGTTGTTGCTTTTTCGAGAAGAGTTGACTGGAATTACCTCGTTGAATGTCGTTAGCCAACACACATGTCTGTTAAGGCTGCCATATTTTGTGCTTAATTGTTATTGAGGCTGGGTGGCTAAATTGCTTCACTGAGTGCATGCGCTAGTTACTATCGTTTCGCTTGTGCGAACAGTTATACAGGAAATTTCTTGGATGCGATATTTTTTTCACAGCAATATTCCACACAGCTATGCCATAGTTTTATTGGCACACTCACATTAAACCAAAACTGCTTTAGGAATTTTGCGATGAATAATATTAATAGCGAGCACTCGCTTGCATGGGCTACGCGCCTGCAATTTAAAGCTCCGAAGGAGCTTTGAAAGAGCGGGAGCTCTATGGTAGAGGAGTGTGGAAAGGCATATTTTTACCTGTAAGATACATTACTTTCGATGGAATTTCTTTCGTAACGACACCAAACGGAAGTATAATTAGACTGATTCAAATAGAAAGCAACGAAAAAAACAAGAAATACAGGACATACAGTCTTTCTGTCGCTACGTTACGTAATTACGTCAAACGTTTGGTTTGAGGAAAAACATGATGGCGTCAAAGCTAACCGCTTCTGTGATCACACAAACTGCAAGGCGGCTGAGCGTTTGTGAGATTAATCGTCCCATTTAAATATGGGATTTATAATTATCTGTTCCCGGCGATCCAAGGCGCTCGATGAAAGTCTGTAATGAGCTGGATGATACCTTTCTTATTGCACATTGCGGAGCGTGTATTGTAAAATGAAATTGATTTCCACATAAAATGGCATTTTTTGTAAAATCATTCATGTCCACACGCCATATATACTATTCAAAGTTTGTTATAGGTTTGTTTAGCGTCTTTTGTTATTTCAAGAATACAAAAGTCAACTCAAGCGGTGTTTATAGCTACAGAAAGAGCTCAGGAAAGTAGTTCTAAAAGCCGGTACGTGGTAATGGAAGGTAATCAGTCTATAGGGATTTATTTCCCTAGAGGAAATAACTTCTCGTAGAAAACTGGATAAGAGCTTATTTATATTGACAAGAAATCCTTGTATTTCTTCGTTAAGAATAATACGAAGTAGGCGCCACCTATATTGCAACCAACCAAAATAAGGACCCCCCCACCCCCCCCCCCCAAAAAAAAAAATGAAACAAGAAAATTGTAGCATGATGTCCCAGAGATGCACATACGGCATCGTTTCGAGGTTGTGTGCCTCTCGTCGGTAGATGGGATTACCAGCCTGATGGAGAAGGTGAGGAAATGTGGGAAAAAGAAAACAAAAAAGAATTTTGACATCGGTATCATTTATGTTTTATAAGATCGATCAATTGATTGATAGACTAATTGATTGATTTTACCATTTTCGGTCGACATCTGTACAACACAGCCGTATCATCCGTATGACGAGATGTTAAATAAATGATAACGAAATAAGAATAAAAAAAGTAGGCCTAGGCAAGAGACAGAACAGGGGACAGGTGTTTTGAAGAGAGAGAGACAGACAGACAGACAGACAGAGACAGAGACAGACAGACAGACAGACAGACAGACAGACCGACCGACCGACCGACAGACAGACAGTCAGACAGACAGACAGACAGACAGAGAGAATGGTATCATTGGCAACCGTAAAAACCTGCACAGTATCGGCGGCCAATGGTGCCATTTGCAACCGTTGGCACCAATGGCAAAATTGCCAATGTCACCACTGGCAGTTCTGTTGGTAAAGTCAATGGTACCTATGGTACCATTGGTAGAGCCGATGGCGCCTGTGGTACCATTGCACCTATGGTGTCATTGGTAGAGCCGATGGCGCCTATGGTACCATTGCAGAGCAAATATTTTTCTGTGCTTAGAAATTTTTAGTTTTTTTTCTAATTTTCTTTCATTGTTGTGGGGAAAAAATTTGCCTGTGTCAACTCGAGTGTTTATGATGGGTTCAATAAATTGCCATATTGAATGACGCGAATTACCCGCCATGGGAATTTTTCCCACGCCCTAAGTAGTCTGTAGTATTGGAAGCCAATGGTCGGCAATACTGGTTTCAATGGAAGAGCCAATGGTGCCAATATTGAAACTCAGAGCGGCATTGGCATGCCAATAGTGACATTGGCAGAACCCCAAACGCAACCAGTATTGGTTTTGACGTCACACATAAAAGATGCAACGTCACACTGGTGCTGCATCCAATCGATTACTAGATTATTTATATAACTGAGGGAAAACCAATAGGCCTAGTGGAAGTCATAAGCGGTTTTGCAGAAAGACTCCGCTTTTCCGTAAGCCCATGTCGTTTCTAGAAAGGTGTAGACAAAGCTTGCTAGCAAAATCACGTGTGCACCTGCCTGCTGCCGACCTGGAATTATAATGCGTGTCACCAATAAACAGTTGCCGAGAAGGTAGCCGAATTCAGGCGGCCATCATAGGAATTCTTTGGAACCCATACGCGTGTTCCCAGGGAAGTGGCGGCGGAAGTTCGGGAATTTGTTTTCGTCCAATAAAAATGCCAGCGTCTCATTTCTCCATAGAATGAAAAACGCTGACCGGAAATTCGGTGACACAAAAAATTCGAAGCCTTAGTGGAACGGGACAGAATAGAACAGAAATACGCCTTAAATCGTAAAGCAACCAGTACTCGTTGTTTGCCGCCTTCGGCGGCTAGCAACTCGTTGGTTGGTTGCTATAATATAAGGAAATAAAGTGCTGTAGAGAAGGAACTGAAAAATTAAAGCCCGTTTTCCTAGGGGATCGATAAGAGGCCTACTGAGGAGAAAACAGTTTTTTGACAGTATCGCATCTGTTCGCAGACGGAGTTCGCAGCTGTGCAATTGCAATGATTTTATAACAAATTTCATACGAAAAGAAAAAGCATTTTGAAATTGAATCCAGAATCTTACAATGAGTAGGCTGATCTGGGTCTACACTACGATGACGCATTTTTGTCCGAAAGTTTAGTTAACATGGTGGCAGCCATAGAGTGTTTTTATCATACCATCCACACATTGTAAATAGCGATGTGTAATATTTTCATATTAAAAACCCAGGATATTGATAAATAAATAGCAAAAAAATGTTTTTTTATAAATATACCGTGCTTCACATACTCCATATGCAGTGTCATGATACGAATCCATAGACTGGTCAAACCAACTTATTAAGTCTTGATTGTATGTTTTCCCACTTGCGTCGACATAATTTGGAATGTTTTCTCTGAGATTCGGGGTCTACTTATACATTTCTAGCGTACTTGTTTAGTTTTTAATTAACATGGATTTATCATGAGAGAATAGTTCAGCGCCATTAGAACAAAGACGATAAGACAGTTCTTCTTTAATTCAGAAAATCTAAGAAAGATCAGACAATGTATTCAAAGATGAGCAGATAAGAACCCTCGGTAAGAAACTGACAGCGAATTAAAAAAATCTTATTCTAATAGTCTGCCTTTTTTATGAGAACGGGTGCCTTTACACCTTGTAAGGGAGCTCTTCTTCTTTCTTCCTTATATTCGTATTTCCCTGCTGTAGACAGGAGCACCTGCGTTCACACTATGCAGTAAAGTGTTTATAAACATTAAAGTTGTGACTTAAACTGTCGAAACACTAACCAGTTGACTGAAACTTCACAAACCGTCATAAAACAGTATCAATGTACAGTGTTACTTCCTTCTGGAACGCTGGACAACCATTGAACAGGCAAAACGGTGGAACCCAGAGTCTTTTTCCTGACACTTCTCACTACAATACACTGTGGACTCACAATAAGCACAGCAAACCAGTTCGTCAGCCAATGGAAGCCTTCGCTTACAGATGGCACAAGGTCACACTGCCTTTGAGGGACGTCGGCGTCACTTTCCAGTACTTCTAGCAAATCCACAAGAATTGACTGTTCAGTTGTTACAGCAACTTCAGCTTTGACAGCTTTGACTGTGAACAACCAGTTCAATAATGACCTTTTTGATTAGGTTTCAAATCAATCAAGTTATGATTAGGAACTTCACAAGCAATAGCAGAATAGTCCTGTTATGTACAAATGGAACATTCCTCTTCATGAACGGTATCCTTCTTTGTTTGTGGTTGCCGGGCGATCAGATGAGAAGTCGTGGCAGATTTCCTTTTTCCAAAACTCCAGTTAGTGTGTGAGCGATGGCACAACTAGTTTGGTTTACCAGCGTGTACGACAATGTAGGTTATGCAGAGAACAACTATAGAAGAACTGACGCATGCGCAACAGTCTGCTTGAAAGTTAGGTTGGTTTACCGCCACTCACACGCCAGCGTGTATGAGACATATACATATGGCATATGACAATGCAGGTTTTGCAGAGCACAATTACTAATAAGTGAGAGGGAGCAACAATTTACCAAAGTTTTGATTTTTCTTCCAAACTATATAAGATATCTTATTTACTAATTAAGATGTCTAATATATTTAAAAGTATAAGATATCTTTTATATTATATGAGATATCTAATATAATACATACTATATCTTATTTGCTAAAAAGATATATTTTTTGTTCAATAATATAAGATACCTTATATTATATATAAGATATCTAATATATTGTATCTTATTTAAGATATCAAATGTCCAATTTTATAAATAATATATCTTATATTTTATATAAATTAACTTAAACTTGGATTACACAAAAACATTATATTTATATCAGATATCTTATATTGTGTTATACAGTATATTATATATATTTAACAGAATGAATAGTAAAAGTGCTTGCCATAGTTTTGAGTAGGCTGCATTTTGTGATTGCGGCCTTTCATGAGCATCCATATTTCTACTTTAACAGTTCACACATGACTTTGGTCCCTTTTAAGGCTACGGAAATAACATTGTGCACGCATTTAGCTTATTGTTCCTCTTGTGTTCTAGAAATTCACAGACGCCACCTATGTTCGGAATTCTGTACCGCTTTGTCCGCAAAATTCAAAATCTTTTTGGATCGTCTTTAAATAGAAGCAACTTTACGCACATTTTGACAGAGAAAGCCGAAAGGAAAATTAAATACACACAGTAAGACACATATGTACATTTTGTCAGGTATACAACTCCGAATATCGGTAGCAATTGAAATGCTGACTCAAGAAGTGATGGTTCCACCGACATATAAAAACCAGACTAAAGGACTTCTTGGAAACTTTGACGATGACGGAACAAATGATTTCATATTCAGAAACGGATCCATGAGTAAAGGAAATTCTTCAGAAAGACAGTTATTTCCATTTGCTCAGTCATGTAAGTATTGCTATTTGTTCTAATTTGGTAACCCAAGCCGAGGAAGACTGTTACGGAAATGACCCTTGTCCGTTCACATGCACTTTATTCTCGCCGTTCATCCAAATATATTCGTCCGTCCGGCAAATCTTTCAACATCTTCCAGTGGATTGATTTGAAATTTTCTAGACTTTCTTCCTATGATATGAAGATGTGCAAACGTTTGGGAGGGGGGGGGGGTTATTCGACCAGTTTCGACAGAGATATGGCCCTTGCTGGCTTAGACACTGGCCTGCGAGATCATTGATTGCATTAAATTGAAAGTATGCAAAGTATGATCTAAAGATGCGCATGTGATTTCGAATCTTTGGTTGTCACAGTTTTGGTGAAACGTTTTTCCGTAGTTGTTGGCCCTCTGTCAGTTACGTTTGAACCATTATCTAGAGATATTTTATGTGCTGTTAGTATCGATGTGTGTCTCGTTCTTATTATGGTTAGGTTCTGCTATTGGTGACAGAGCAATATTCCTTCTTCGAACAACAGTCATTTAAAACGGTAACTTAAGAACTTTTCATGACTGAAGGCTGAAATTTTATAGATACATTGTTCATTAAGCAGAACTTTTTTTTTTTCGTTTTTTCAGCTATGGCCCAAGAGTACAAGAACGGTTATAATATTTTTACTGAAATATTTGAAATACAATCTTGATATTTGGTATACTGATAGAACACCTGATTAAGTTTCGGGCAATTACTGAAATGTGCCCCTATCCTTAACTTTGGCATTTCATTTTGACACTTTAAAGCTAAAAACTGGCCTTGGCGCCCAGCGAAGACTCAGATCAGCTTGGGCATTTATCCAGTCTGATCAAAGGCTTCGCTGTGCACTTGAAAGGCAGCTAAGGGTCTAAGCTAGCTCAATGCAGAAAGCGAAGACTCTTATCAGAATGGACGTTTGCCCAGGTTGATCTGATGCTTCACTGGACGCACATACCATTTTGTTGGGTTTGACGTGTCGCGGCTCAATTATAGTGTTTTCATTGCTTGCAATAGAAAGCTAGCTTTTGATTTATCTTTAGTAATTATACCCCTACATGCCAAATTTCATACAACAGGTCGACAATGACGTGTTGGTTATCTCGGCTCTGGAAAAGAGCATTCTCTTAATTAGTCTTTCAGTTTTCTTTGGCTCCATGTTTTGGACAATGAATATTTCCGTAAGAGATTTCACAGCAACAGTCCAAGATAGAACGCTCGTATGTGATAAAAGTTGTCGGCAATGGGTTATTACAAGAGCCTATCGTGTGATGTGCTATTTGGTTATTATAATATTGGATTAAGAAGCAATCTCTTTCAGGTTGTTCGTCCTTTATTTTTTTACCTTTTGTTTTTGAAAAGAAAAAGTGAATAGTTTCTAAACAGATTCCACAACAAACGTTCGAGACTTTGGTATTATACAGGTCGAGAGCACTGTATTACATGTAATATATTCTGAGATTTAGAACTTGTCTTCTCATATTTGTTTTCCTTATGTTTTTTTTTATGTTTTTTTTTTTGTTTGTTTTTTTTGTTGTTCTGTTACTTTTTCCTTGCAACAATTTTGCAGAATAAGTCATAGAAACAATGCATTGTATAATGTTGCTTTTAGGTATACACTCTACATGTTGTAAATGGCTTTCTGTCCATGTTTTACAGAATCAAAATATCACCATTTTACTTAAACTGTTCTGAGGGGTTAAAGTCGGACCCTCCGACAGTTCTAGTTGGTTTTGTTTCTCATCTGTTATATTGTTTCCACTGAATAAAAGGTTGCAGTTTGTGTCGCATATCCTACGTCGGGTGATGCTCTGCCTATGGCCTTTTATTATACCCCCGACATACGAAGTATCTGGAGGGGTATATAGTTTTCGTCTTTCCGTCCGTTCGTCTGTTCGTCCGTCTGTCTGTCCGTTCGTCTGTTCGTCCGTTTGTCCGTCCGTTAACATTTGCGTCAAAGTTTTGCGTTAAGTTTTTTTTTCTTTGCTCATATTTCCACTATCCTTAAATGGAACCTTTTGGTATGTGACTAGGTATACTTCTGGGTTCATGCAGAATAGTTGACGTCAACTGGATGCTGCTGCTGACCTAAGGTCAAGGTCACAGACTTAAACATTTGCGTTAAAGTTTTGCGTTAAGTTTATATTCTTCTGTTATATTTCAACTATACTTTGATGGAACCTTCTGATCTTTGACAAGGTGTATTTTAGATTCATACAGATTGTTGACATCATCTGGATGCTGCTGCTTATCAAAGGTCAAGGTCACAGACTTGTATATTTTCGTTAAAGTTTTGTGTTTAGTTTATAAACTTTGCTTATATTTGCATCATCCTTTGATGAAACCTTTTGATATATGACTAGGTTTACTTCTTTGTGCATGCAGAATAGTTGACATCATCTGGATGCTGCTGCTGACCTAAGGTCAAGGTCATGGACTTAACAATTTGCTTTAAAGTTTTGTGATAAGTTGATATTCTTCTTTTATACTTCCAATATCCTTTGATGGATTAGGTTTACTTTTAGGTTCATTGCTGCTTACCAAAATTATCTGGATGCTGCTGCTTACCAAAGGTCAAGGTCACAGGCTTGTATATTTGCGTCAAAGTTTTGCATTGAGTTTTTATTCTTTGCTTATATTTCCAAGATTCTTTCATGAAACCTTTTGATATATGACTAGGTTTACTTCTGTGTTCGCCGGGCCGTGTAGCGCAATCGGTAGGGCACCTGACTCGTAAGTCAGAGGTCCTGGGTTCGAATCCCGGTCTGGCCACATACTTTCGTTTCTCCTTCCGCTGATTCAAGAAGGGCAGTTGTCAGTTACTGGCGAAAGTATGTGCACTTAGTACTGGTTTACCGCTTAGGAGGTCTAAGCCTGCCCAGGAATAGTGTGGTTAGGTTAACTGACCGTCCCGACATGACCTTAGTTGTTTACCGTTGACGTTAAGCATCAAATCAACCAACCAACCAACCAGCTTCTGTGTTCAAGCAGATTAGTTGACATTATCTGGATGCTGCTGCTGACCAAGGTCATGGACACAGACTTACATGTTTTCATTAAAGTTTTCGTTACCCGGTCCGGCCACTTACTTTCATATTTCCTTCTGCTGATTCACGAAGGTCAGTTACTGATAAAAGTAAGACCCTGTATAAGATTGGTTTCATTAGGCGGTGGTTTCTTAAGGCGGTGGTTTCATTAGGCGGTGGCGCTGGTCGGGGGTATACGTGAGCCCCTGCTCACTTGCTCTAGTCTATTTATTTATCTGTACTTTTGTCTCTTCAGAAACCAGCAAAAATGTTCTATGATTTTCTTGCGGAAAAAGAGCGCATGTGTCCTTTAGAATTTCAAGTGTGATTTTTTGAAACTGTGCGCAAGAGTTCCTCGTTTGAGGCAGAGATGTCCTTTTGCATTGAGGTCGCATGCAGAGTAGATTCCTAGTTTAATTTTACGTTCGTGCTACATGAATTTAGGTGCCACCGTTATGGTCCCCGGATGTATGTACAGAAATAATTTCATAATTACGCTATCTTGCCACCGTATTTGATCTTTAGAATGGGGGTTGGGGGGGGGGGTTGTTAATCGATAAATATAATGTGCTTAGTGTGTGCATGTTTTATATTATCACACAAGTTTGAATGAAGCAGATTATAAACTGCACGATGTTTTAATGAATCGACTTGAACGGACACATTAACTGCCATTTATTATAACTGCAACCTGTTTTGACCTCTTTTCAATGGAGACGTCTAATCTGGTCGCAGCTGATAAATACTCTACAGTTAACTTCAAAAAATGCATACTAGATGATTCATTTACTGCTTCAATATACTAATTTATCAACTAGTATTAGTGTGTTTTTGTTGTTGTTATTTTCTCCTTATATATAAATTTTATATGTATATGAGTGTACAAGACACATGAGTGCTTTGTATCTTATTTTGTTCTTCCGTCCCACTCTGCCACGCATGCCTCTGCTTGTCGTCCTTGCATTTCGTTCGGTAAAGATGGCAAGCGGAGACAGGTACCATTAACATTTAATGCTTTTATGTCATATCCGCTATTAGCTGATGTGATTGCCTAAGAACCAACCAATTATTTACTTTGTTGCTGTTCAGAAAAAAATGTATAAAATGACCATGATGTTTCTCTCTGTCTTCCCCTCTCTCTCTCTTCTCTCTCTCTGTCTCTCTCTTTCTCTCTCTCTCTCTCTCTCTCTCTGTCTTAGCCAGGGGGCCTCCGGACGGCGTCACGCTGAGGTTGAATCGATATCATGATGACATGATGTCGCATCGACGTCGGTATTTGGTCGTCCCTCGGTCACGTGCCTGCTGGTTTCTCTCTCTCTCTCTCTCTCTCTCTCTCTCTCTTTGATAAGTATGTTATGAAAAATGTCTTTGTATCGCTATATTCTGCACCGTGAAATGTCTCGTATGACGTTTTGGTTTCGAGAAGCTCTGTACTAAATAGCTGGCTGGAACGGCTAGTCATATGCGTTCTGCTGTCTTTCTTTACTGTTATTATTATTATTTTATGCCTATTATGATTATAATCATCTGGCAGAAAACTCGTACTTCTTCCTCTAGGTTATTGACTTTTGTCTTGGACAGGTAGATCTCCAGAGACAATCGCAGGTGTCAAGGTATTTCCTGGGGCTAATATTCTTATCTCGGTCATGATAAAATATTGATCTTTATGACTTAAATTGAATATTGATCACAGTTCATAGACAGACTCATGCATAAAATAATCATGGTAATGTAATTAAACCTTTTGGATTTCCTTTGCATGATGCTGTCAGAACACATGATGGTGATGTTTTATGATAATAATAATAATAAATAATATTATTATCATTATCATCTCTATTATTATTATTATTCAAAGATGTTTGGTTCTCCAAAGGAATGGTCACGCTCCAGAAATCCAAAATGATTTTTGCAGCCAATAGAGGAGAAAAAGAGATGCCATTGGTTATTTACTAACAGTTTATATCATTTAGTCTGAGCCTCATAATTCAATGATAATCAAAATTTAACATGACTAAATTCTCTCTCTCCCTCCCCCTCTCTCTAGAACATTATATAAGACACAATGTATGTTTGATTCAAACATAAAATTTAAGTTCAACGTTGTCAAGAACAATAAATAAAATAAATAAATAAATACATAAATAAATAAATAAATAAATTGTATGTCACACAATTATATAACTGAGGGTTTTGATAGAACAGTCAAGCAAAAATAAGATTAATTGCACAAAGTTTTGATTCAAAAATAAAACGAAAAGTCTTGTGAAAGAATGTTTCGATAAAATTTCACGATGATAAAAAACTATAATTTAATGATTGAGTAAACATTTTGCATTTATTTTATCGTTTAAAGAGAACAGAATTTTTCCACGACACGACAAAACGAACAAAGTCGAATGTGCGCCCAGCAAAGACTCAGATCAGCCTCGCTGTCCGCAAAGGGATAGTTAAGACCGTATGCTATCTTGTAAGCGTATGTCCAGGGCGGATGCCCAGGCTGATCGTAGTCTTGGCTGTCAGCATGGAGGGAGCTTAGACCCTCACCTCCATTTACGCAAAAAGAGAAGACTCTGCTCGGACGGCTGAATCTACGCGAAGTGCACATGCCACCTTGTTAGTTTTGGCGAGTCGCGGCACATATATTTCATACATTCTTACGTTTCGTTAATCCAGTCGAACCGCGATGCGACAAAACCCACAAAGTGTCATGTGTACGACGTGAAGACTCAGATCAGCCTGGGCGTATGGCAAGTCTGATGAGAGTCTTCGCTGTGTACTTTAAGGGTAGCTAAGCTATCTCCTGCCACTTGCAGAGACACTGATCAGACTTGGCGAACGCCTAGGCTGATCTTAGTCATTGCTAGGCGCTTGATTTTTTCATGTCGCGACTCAATTAATGATTGCCCGACAGATATGTAAACGCGTGTCATGTCCGTACAAGTGTATATTCACTGATTGATTTAATTTGACATTGAGTAATATTTGAATTGAAGTAAAATGAAATTAATGAAACTGGATCAAAATAAAATTATAAATTTTAAAATAATAATAAACATGAGAGATCAATTTTTATACAATAATAACATTTTCCTTGGAATTACGGATTTGTATAATGCTTTACATAGAAGAATGAAACAAATGAATTAAAAAAAAACATACATATAGACCTTCTTTGTAATTTCAAGTATACTGTTTTTAAGATATAAAAAAAAAACATAACTTAAATGCTGTAGAAAAATAAAGTTTTCTGTTTCCTACTAATTATACTTTCGCTAGAGACCGCCAAAGTTTTATCTTCGAGGAGCCCCTGTAGCTCAGTAGGCTAAGCGCTGACCCGCTGATCTAGCGGTCCCAAGTTCAAGTTTGATTTCTGAAGGCGGAAACCTTCTCAAACGTAAAAGGGTTCCATTACACAATCTGCCATTATCGTCCTTCCATCAGCCTCTCGTCATTGTAACTCTCATCGTGGACTACAGGTTTTCTTCTTTAGTTTCCGGGATTTACCCTCATTTAGTAATTTGTAATCTAATTAATGACTGATTCTATCAGTCATTCAATGCTGTCACAAGCGTATTTTGGAAAGTGGCTTTCACAGCTGTATTTTTCGGCTAAGAAATGAAGTGATCGTAAGTTCATTTTGCTAAAAAAACGTCTGGAAATGAAAATAATGTTTGTACGAAGTTAAATGAGAACTTATATAACGTATTCTTGTGCAGGTATAATCAATTAAATGATAAGTATTCAACCAATGAGATCAGCGGTCAAAAAATATAACGAATACAAATCAATCCGCCAATTACCGTATTCGCCCCCTTTAAGCGCATCTGTCTCTTTCATTTAAAATAAATTAGCTGCCGCTTAAAAAAAACAGCTACAACAATAACAAACCTGTTTTACAGAAACTGTTGTAAACTTGCCTAAAACAGTATTACGAGCACGTCAATCATTGCAGAGAATGCAATGTAGTTTATTCACATCAACTGGACATCATACTGTAATTGTGTATTTACAGGTGGCTATTTATAGAACTGCCATGTTGTAAACATTGGATTGGACACTCTCGTGGTCCATAGGTAATGCGAAATACCGCAAACACTGAGTGCTTAAAAGTCAGTGAAAAGCAGTAACCGTTGCCAGAATTCAGAAATTACTTGTGTACAAGATACAGAATTTCGGCATGTGCATGAAGTGATTTGCGCTAAATGGCTTATTTACATTGTTAGAGTAGGACCATATACAATCAACAGGGATGAAATCTGAAATTAATTTGAGCCGATGTAGCATGACGCCATTTTAAAGAAGCTAGCCGACCTTTGCTCTTCATATAATTGCTAATAAGACCAACGAATATCGGCATCAATTATAATTGTATTTCACTAGCACGGTTTCGTTTCTGTTCTAACATCAGAAACCAATACCTTTCTCTTTTATCTCTAGTGCAGCTCTGGACCAGTAAAATAAAATGAAAACTTAATAAATTAACTTTTATCTTTCAGTTCAAGCAAAATTTAGACACTGTACCGGATAAATCTACATTTTGAATAATTCATTCACTTGAAAATTCATTTCAACAACATTCTGTCATATCTTAACGTGGTAATCTCCGCCTGGAGCTATTACCTGAAAGCCGGAGTCGTGTCCTAGCGTCGCAATTTACGGAAACCACCGGCAAAAAATAATCAGTTAAAATTTTAACAAATATTGTAAAAAGACCATTTTATCATTTAGCTAGACTAATAAAATTTATATCAGATAAAAATATACTCTTTCTTCTCATCTGATCTATTCGTGATACATAACATTTTGTATCAATTTGATTTGAAATGAGTCGTTGAATTCATGTGCCCTACTGGTTTTACGGAGATTTTGTTATTTGTTTTAATTAATTAAAATTCCCCCAAAAAAGAGCATTTTGTACTTGTGCTAGAATCCAAATTAAAACACAATATTAAAGTTGAAGAATTTTACTTTCTGATACCGTTTGTGATGTAGAAATATGTTAAGAACAAAAAGAAGTTATTAAGTGATAATGAAACTTTCCCTTATTACTCGTATCTGTCAAATTGGCATACACCTGTAGAAGTGCTAGTACGCAGTTTCTATACTTTGCCTGAAGATGTAACTGTTCTGAATATTCGCTTGTTTAGGATGCCTGGCCCTTATAATTCTTTTGGCAGCAGGAAGTATGCAGCGAGCCGTATAAGTACAATTTAGTGTCATATTTTGTATTTTCCTTTCTTTCAGTACTTGTCTTATGTTCTGTGTTCTCCTCCCCTTGCATTTAAACTCTCAAATCTTTTACTGTTACCATTGCTAGTATTAGTATATGATACACCGTCCGTTTGCCATGTTTATTAGTATAAAGCCCCAGTCACACATTCACGGTTCAGGACACGGTTCACCACGGTTTCACAAACCGTAGCACACCGTCGTGATTCGTAGTAGCACCGTAGATGCATCCGTCGTGTTCCGTAATGGTCCTTGAAGAACCGTGGTGATCCGGGAGTCGCTAAGGAAATTTTAAACTGTTTAAAACTTCCGTGGTGAACCGTGGTGGGCTGTGGGCGTGGCCTAAACCGTAGCGCAACCGTAACAGAATCGTGCTCATTCGTAGCGCTACCGTAGCTGTATCCGTGATTATCCCTGGCTTTCCGTCGGTATTCGTAGACAATCGTGGTAGTTTTGTCACTACGAAAACTCACTTTTTACGAGAAAAGAGTTCCAAGACTCGAAAGTTTATGACCTTGGATTACTTTCCATGTCAATGCAAAATGCCGACTCAAAATTAAGTTTTAGTATAAAATTTTTATTTGTTAACCGATTTTCAAAATTTTTGCTGCACATTTTTCGTAAAATTCAGTACTATTTAATGTCATAAATACTTTTCTTACCTATAAGTAAATTAAACGTTATCAACAAAAATCATTATCATGACCACCGTTAACCCGTAGACAATCGTAGGAGCCGTGACACTACCAGCTTGAGTCGTACTAGCACCGTATCGAACCGTAGTGGCATCGTAGCGTCCGTAACACGACCGTGGATTAACCTTGTTGTCCGTAGTGTTGCCGCCTTGCACCGTCGTGAATTCGTAGATGATCCGTACAGACACCGTACAAGCACCGTGAGAAACCCTAATGGAACCCTGGTAAACCGTATTGATGCTGGATTTTCTACGGTTCATCCCGGTTTTGCCGTCTAGGTCAAACCGTGGTGAATCGTGGTGAACCGTAGCCTGATCCGTGAATGTGTGACTGGTGCTTAAGAGAAATTACTCATTTTGTCATGTTTACATGTACTTTGAGTGAATAAAGTTATTGCCTGTCTTGTCTGTCTGTAACTAAGCATTCAGTTTGGTGCTTCCATTTCGTAAAAATATATTCTACATTTCATATTTTATGCCTCCTCCTTTGAAGAAAGTGAAGCTTTGAAACTCAATATTCATTTATAAAAGAATCTCAAAATTCTGCACACGGAATCTTCGTAAGAAGTACGCAGACATGTACAGTTATTCTTCTCCATCGAATGATAGAGTTATGCCCGTTTTAACAAACTGAAAGAAGTCAAGAAAACATCTGAACAACGAATTCGACTAGGATTATGATACTTGATACACTATAAGGTATTATTTTCATCTCAACTAGTGAGCAAATTTAATAAATATTTGGTGGTGTTTTGCCATTTTATTTGTAAACAGGTGTTAAACAAACCACTACAAACCAACACATCAGAAAAACATATTGCGGTACGGCTACGATAATTAATGGGCATAACTGGAACGAGTCAGAACTGACCTCATTTACTTATGAGCATATTCTGTATGACTTTATCTCTGTAATATAGGGATAACAAAAGTAAATTTTGGAAAATAATGTGACTAATTATGTCCCTCTAACTTGTTCTCAAAGTTTTGACTTGTTTGACATACATATCTAATTATAATCTAATTATCGAATCTATCTAATTATACCTGTCAAACTGGTGATGGTTTTGTAGCATGTTTTTTTTTGTGTGTGTGTTTGTTTTTTTTTTTTTTTTTTTTTTTTTTTTTTCCTGTTGTTGTTGTTCTTTATATAGTTTAGTATTTATAATTTTGAAAAACATATTGTAGGGGCATTGTGTTTTAAAACATGTTTTAAAATAAATTTTAGCTGTCAACCTTTTTTATAACTTCAGGGATGACGTCACCAACAGAATCCATTTTCGTTTATCCTAATGGATATAGTCATGCAAACTATTCCCATCCAGAATTCACTCCAAAATTTCTGGACGAGGCTGATGAAGACATGGTTGCCAATGCAACAAAGATCTGTGGAGAGGACAATCTTGAATGTATTTTTGACCTAGTGTTTACAGGAAGTGAAAGTGTTGCTGAAGATACAAAACGTACAGATATACAACACACAGAGGCTGTAATAGATACCGGTAGGTATTGAAGATCATGTTGGACTTAAAAAGCTTTTCTGTGAACTTGCAAAGTGAGTAAGAATCCTTAAAAAGGAAACAATTGAATTATAGCACAGAGAGAGAGACAATAAGTTTTTTCTGCTGCTGCATGGGCTGTTGGACGTCCCAGTGATCTTCCGGTGTCGGTATGCGTTGTTTCTGTCCAGTGCTAAGTTAAAAGATATAAAAAAAAAACAATTGTTTCTTTCACAAAAACGAAAAACGTCGGTATAAATACATCGTTCGTGTGTATTAGGATACATAAGCCGTTAAGGACCACCCTGATGTTCATACAAAATATACTGAAGTTGATGTCACAAAAAGGATGGAATTTCTCATAGACAATATTTACCTGAAGTTCAGCGGGCAAGTTTTTTCAACAGACAGTTGGCATTCCAATAGGCACTAGCTGCGCCCCGTTATTTGTCGACTTATTCTTTGAAGGGTATGAGGTGGAATTCAAACAGGGGCTCTTAAAAGCAGGTAATATGCCTTGCACAACAATTCAACTTTACATACGAGTACAAAGATGATGTTCTATCTCTGAATAATTCAAAGATTTCGGACTTTGTTCATCTGCCCCATACCTAGATTGTTAATGAAAAGCTTGTTACTAGGCTTTATGACAAGCTGGATAATTTCATTTTTCCCCATAGTAAATTTTCCATTTCTGAGTAGACTATTCCTTTGGAACCTGCATACGGCGTTTATGTTTCTTAGTTAGTCCTATATGTCGGAGACTGTTACAACTATCAAGACCTTGTTGATCGAAGGAAGCTACCCACCAGCAAATTGTCGTCACAAGGTTATCGCAGATAGAAACATTTGTCAACTCTTAAAAACTTTCATGACTGTAAATATTTCAGATTTGTCGATGTTTGTATGGATTATATGAGTTTGGACTTATACTTTTGGTACTTTGACCGCTCTACTTCTGTTCAGTCCTCATCTTTTAGTCCTTATTATACCCTCCACAGACTGTGTTTGTGAAGGGGGTATACTGTTTTCACGTTGTCCGTCTGTCTGTCCTTTCATCTATCGGAAAAGCTCATGGTTTCCACACAGTAACTTAAGTTTTATAGATCCTATTTTGTTGAAATTTATATTGTACTTGACCATCAATGAAATACAGGTTGAGTTCGAAGGAGGTACTTTTTGTACAAAAGTTATGGCCCTGATAGGCGCGAAAATGTGCATTTTTTTTGTTTCCGCTCAATAATTTCAGTTACCATGAATGGGTGTCTTTGAAATGTATGTGGTAAATGACCACTAACAAAATAAGGTTTGAGTGCGAAAAGGGAGGTTAAGCATCAATTCAGACAGGAGTTATGGCACCTGATATGTCTAAGAAAAAGGACAATATTTGGTGTCCGCTCAATAACTTAAGTTTAGATGAATGGGTTTCTTTTAAATTTTGTATGGTACATGACTATAAGTAAAATACAGGTTAAATTCTAAAAGAGAGGTTATGCATCAATTTTGTCAGGAGTTTGCCCCTGATAGCCCTAACGAAATATTTCGGTTTCTGCTTAATCAAGTGCACGATGTGCTAGTGTTGTTGATGTTTTCTATGATGGCTAATGTGACCAGTGTTAGTTCTAAACTGTGTTATAGATAGATTTTGTGGGGGGAGGGGAGGTCTAATAAGCCCTGCTTTCTGCCATTTCTAGTTGTTTAATCTGTGATATTTTTGTTCCCACGACGAGTTTTTGATGGTTAGGAAATCTTCATGCGGACAGAACAGCTAACTACATGATTTGAACCATTTCTGAAACTAAGCGGGCGTGGAGGAGCGGGCCAGTTAAACGAATTTACCTTCCCCTCCCCATCCCTACCCCACCTGTCCAGTTAGTTATTACTGACCGTTCCAAGGCGGTACGTTTGTTGTGGTTCCTTACTGGTGCCCATGTCGTTGCTTCCGGTCACCTGTTGTGTGAGTGACGGTTTCAGTTGGGGGTAGCGAAAATGCCTACCTGTCTGGAAAAAGAGCTGTCCATGCGTGCCGTTCGTGAACTGTTGTCAGTTAATGTATATATTTCTTTTTCTTTTGATTTTGCGGGTGGGATATGGAATCTGATGTATTAATTCCTGATCATCCTTTCTTTTTACCTTTGTCTGTAAATGATTTAAATTGGCACTTACTGAATCCCCTTACTCCGAGTATGAGGCGGAGTTCATACAGGGACTTCTAAAAGCAGCTGAATACGCCTTGCACGGTCTTTTACACGGTCTTTTCTTGATCTTAATTGTTGACCGTGATGACTCTCTGATGAGTTAGGGGACCTCCATACGAACCGAACTACCAACTAATTGTGTGCACCGCAGCGGAGGGTGAGGGTGAAGGTTTGGGCCCAGTAAAACCGGTTTAAACCCCCCAGTAGTTATTACTGACCGTCCCAAGGCGGTACTTTTGTTGCGGTTGCATTTGTTTTATGTTCGGTGCTGTTTAATTTATTTTGTTCTCAATTTAATCCTTCTATCATAAAAATAGAAAATAGGTAAAAATAAGTGTCAAATGTTTTTCATATAATTTGCTTAGTCCGTTGTAACCCGTCTGTTGGTCTAAATTATTTAGTTCAATAAAGATAGCTGAGTTGCCATCTATTTGGGAAAGAGCTGCTGACTTGGCTTATCACTTGTAATTTATTGTTTGTTGGGATGTCTTTGTCAATCTTTCCCTTTGATGTTGGGGATAGGGTTTGGGATCTGATTCAGTCAGTTCCTGAAGTGTAGTTACTCTTTAAATTTGCACAGCACTTCAAATTTACCTACAGGTACATAGATGATGTTCTGTCTCTGAATAATTGAAAGACTTCGGAGTTGTATGGAATTATCTATCCAAGCGAACTTGAAATTAACTATAATACAGAGTCCAGTTCATCTGCTTCATATTTACATTACATCTCTATATTGATAATGAAAATGTTGCTACTAGTCTTTATGGCAAGAGGAACGAATTTCGTTTTCCTCATAGTTAATTATCCGTTTTTATAAGCGATATTCCTTCGGCACATGCATACGAAGTTTATGTTTCACGATTATTCCGCCATGTCAAAGCCTATTTCTTTTGAGATAGAGAAGTAATTCATTAGTAAGTTAGTGCAAATCAAAGCTTGTTTCGCTTCTTAAAATTTTTTTATAGGAGACACCATATTTTTGACAAAACAAAAGCTTATACAAATGTCCAGGGTATGCCACAATCACAAACGGCAGCCAGCCCATGCCAACAAGAAGAAGAAAAATAGGACAAACACTCACGTGCAAAACAAACAATGCACCAGGAAAAGAAATACTAGCTCCCTATGTCAAAAGCAAGGTGATCAGAATGCTGAAAGAAACACAGAAACAAAGACAAGGAGCAAAAGACGACTTTAAAACATAAAGCGCCCCATATAAACCACAACGCAACATAAAATGAAGAACATCATCGGGACTGCCGCCTTAGAACGGCCAGTAGCATACCGGTGGGAGGGTAAAACATTAACTGTCGACATACTTTGTCCTGGTCCCGATGAATTGATAATACAAAAGTACATAAAATGTTCAGTTCGCGTAATGGTTCAAGCTAGTTCCACGCGGACAGCAGACTCTTGTCAGATTGGGCGGATGCCCAGGCTGATCTGATCTTTGCTGGGTGCATATGCCATTGTGTTGATTTTGTCAAATTTAAACTATGATGAGGTGGTACTACACGGCACTAAACACAACAGTAGTGATGTCAGATAAAATTGTTAAAGTTACATAGAAACTTGTTTTAAGAAGTTAGGAAATACTTTCAAATCGATATCATCAAAATGACTCAACTTCAAAACATACATGTAAATGAACTATTCCTGTAACGATAAAAATTGATATCAGAGAAATAAAAATAAACTATACTCGTATATTGTGTATTTCAGAAAATGTGATTCCTTCTGTCAGTGGTGAGAAACGAATTGAAATGAGTTATGGGGAAGGCTTCTATATACCAGTTGTTGCTACAGATGAAAGTGAAGTAACTTTTTCCATTTCGGGCGGCTTTGATGCAACAATAACGAATGCAACGAACAACACCGCATTGGTATACGTTAATCCTAACAGCGATCCACAGCAAATAAGGTATATTACAGTAACAATTCTAAGTATAGGGACAAAAAGGCTTGCTTAGACAGAGCATTCCATGTAAAGATTGCTCCAGTTTGATTAGTGTCTACACCGTTTGCCATTCCATCTGCATCTTTCGGGCGCATTACTGCAATGACGAATAAACCGTTCTATTTTAAGTCTACGGTAACTCTTTTCGGTGTTCCAATTTCTGGAATTTTACGGTTTTACTTGATTTAAACTCAAGCTGGCGCACAGTCTGCATAGTCTTTTTTACTTGGTCCTGTTTCCTACTGCCTTTGTTGTTGATGGATTATACCAACACAAACACAGCAGCTGAAAACTAGACGTGGTGCAGAATTCAGGCGCTGGCATGGCTTGTACGGTTGACGGATAGACTAGACTAGAGAAAACATAATTTTATATCAGTCAGTTATTTGTTTTATATTTGTTCATATATATACGGTTAGTGCTTTAATCACAACCCAATATTTTATCATTCTTGATCACATACAATATTTATTACAGAAATTGAGTTACACTTTACAAATAACTACCTTCTTAAGTACAGATGTACACTGTAAGCATTTTTATGTTTACAGAACCGAATGTTTGGGTGTAGACTGCTGCATTTGTTTCACTTCCTTATACATGTACAGGAAACAAGATATTTCCCTAGCATGTGAAGCGTTGATCAAGGAGTCTTCCCCAAACAAAGACCCATCGATGCCGAGGGTCCCATAAACAAATAAAGACAAGCAGAGCAGATTAAGATCAGACGCTGCAGAACGCGGCGTCTGACAAGGATCTACATTGTTTACAGGAAATTAGCTGCAATTTCCATAGAAATGATAAGAAATAAATACATACCTGAAGTGATGAATAGACTCATCTAATTTGTAATGAAAGAAGATCTCAGTGTGCAGAAATGGATTAATACCTCTAGAAAATTATCTGTCATCATGCTTAAAATATTATTATTTTGTTTATAAGTGTGGTAGCCACAGACGCCAGAGGAAAAACGTCAGCACCGCATGCATTTGAAATGGTGCTCTGCACTGGGTGTAGCCAACATGGTATTTGTGACTTCAAACAATACAGAGAAGGCACACAGCAAACTGATGCTATAAAATATGCAAAATGCATATGTGATGGTGGAGAATATCCATACTGGTCAGGTAAGAGGAATTTTCCGCTAAAGAAATGTTCCAGTCTATGAAAATGTTTCAAACAACATGTGCAAATCAGTCTGAAGATCTGCGCCGTATTAAGCATGATGAGCTTAATGTCCCGTATTAGGACATGCTTAACTGAATAGCGCCGTATCAGGACATGCTGAACTGAATAGCGCCATATTAAGACATGCTAAACTGAATAGCGCCATATTAAGACATGCTGAACTGAATAGCGCCGTATTAAGACATGCTGAACTGAAAAAATACCGTTCGTTAATGGCTTTACGAGTTAGGCTTCAGCTCTAAGGGACCTTGAAGTATTTGTATTGCTTTTCAAATGAGGGTGCTTTTATTGTTTGTTGGTGCGCATTTGTATTTTCTGCGTTTTTACAAAGCGGCAAAATTTTGTGATTTTCTGGCTGCTAGCCTCGACGACAAACCCTTCCAAAAAGGGTTCCATTTATAAAAGAAAGAATTTGCTGAGTCCCAAATCGAGAAGGGAGGTAAAATAAAAATAGCAGAGTTGCTTCACTGAATGCTTACGCACTGACCTCACTCCAATGGAAAGCACATTCTATCCTCTATGAAGAAAGAGAAGCAAACGCATATCTTTAAAAGGCACCTCCGTTGCAAGAGTGGTGACTAAACAATAAAACTGTATCCAAACACTTTAATCCGTCTTTCGTGTCCACTGTCAACATTGAGTACACCTGCATTGTGAGAGGTACCATTTTGTCCTTTCTGCTTGTGTCTGTTCTAAATACGAAACAAACATTATGACACATGTATTTGCCATTTAAACATTGCTTTGAGAGAATCTGAAATGCTGAAATCGAGTCTGCGAACTTTAGATGCTGCTATAAAACCCGATAGGGTTTAACTTTTTTGTTATGCAGTTTCAGTTTAGTAAGAATAACTCATATCCGACTGTAAACGACTTACCCATTAATGCCTAGTGGCAACTAGTACCCAACAGCTCGGACATCTCTGTATGGGGTGTTTGTGCTGTTGCTAACTATATGTTCTAAAGAAATTTGTGATACTCGCGTCCTGCAGCGTCTAGCCTATTTGCAAGCGTTTCTTTTATGGGACACTAGACAGCAACGGGTTAAACACAGTATGTAACATAAGCAAAATATTTTAATACATGCTCACACTTTAGGTCATGACTGTGATGAGGATTTCGATCCGTGTTTGATGGAACCATGTGCTGTTGGACAAGACTGCATAAACTACAATGCTTCCTATCATCAGCTTCAAGGAAAAGCCTATGAATGTTCACAGTGTCCAGATGGATATGCTGAGATTGACAACAAATGTCAAGGTCAGTCAAACATTTTAGATGAAATGAACCGTGACCTACTGGTTTACAGCTTAGACTCTTTGCTTTTAACTTAGACCGTCATGGCTGTGGCTCGTACTAGGTATGTGCTGTATATTACAAAGACAAGTTACGGGAAGCCAAGTGTTATGTTTCTCATGCCAAACCTTTTCTAAACGAGATGAGAAGTCAGCCTAGATCATTTTGTATAAATTGATGGATGGAGTAACACCCATTTCAGAAGTGTTTTAGTTAGATTGAAACGATGCTAGGATGATAATGAAAGGTTGTATGCATTCGAACTGCGTTTTCGGAAATATTTTATGTAAAATCTGTCACTAAATCTTGCGTTGTAACTCTTTAACAGAATGAATGTTTATGAATATGCATAAAACTACGTCAATTCTAGCAACGAAAATATGGTATGTGAAGAAAATTATATATTAAAATTTGCATTTTTGTCGATCCCCTTTCTTTGTATAATAAAGGTTGGTTAGCATATATTCTGGTCGAAAGAATGGCTGGAAAGTTGGCACTGATTGTCCAAATGATGAATTGTACGAGTTAGTTAGATAAATTTATATTGTAGTGGAGAGGCGTAAACAATCAAAAATGTGAAAAATAGCTAGCTGCCATTCCAATGTTATTGCTATATTTAGTTGCGCAAATAAACAGCTACACGTATCAGCTAAGTACTAAAATAAACGAATGCCTAATTTTTTAGCTGTAGACGTTTGGCAAATAAAGAGACAAGAGCTGTTCAAAATGAAGGGAACGAAAAAAAGCTCTGATTCCTAAATGCTTTGCCTTGATAAAACAGATTTTATATATTCGAAATATTCTTTCATGAAGAACTTGGATTATAAAGTTTTTGCATGATTCGGGAATGAAAAAAGGATCATCATATTTATTTTAATCTAAGGACATGTATAATTTCGATGACATTTAGGTAGGGCGAAAACCAGGTAAAAGTGAAACAATACGACTCCGTCGATATATTTTTTTCATTTCGATAAACTTTATCATAGTACTGTCGAGCCCGCTTGCGATGAGCGAGACATAGCTGTTACAACTTCAGTTTGGTGTATGTGCGTGCGTTAGTCCATGCGTTAGTCCGTGCATTTGTCCGTGCGTTTGTCCGTGCGATAGTCCGTGTGTGAGTGCGTGCGTGCGTCCGTCCGTCCGGATTTGTCCGGGCCATAGCTTCTACATTTACGGATGGATTCAAAATAAGTTGGCACAGTAGTTCTCCTTGATGAGTAGAAGTGCAATTTGAAACATTTGATCAGGTAGGTCTAAGGTCAAGGTCACACTTGAAGGTCAAATGATAAAATGAACATAAATTGAGCTTGTCCGAGCCATAACTTCTACATTTACGGATGGATTTCAAAATAATTTGGCACAATTGTTCTGCTTGATAGGTGGAAGTGCCATTTGAAACATTTGTTCAGGTAGGTCTAATGTCAAGGTCACACTGGAAGGTCAAATGATAAAATGGGCATTAATTGAGCTTGTCCGAGCCATTACTTCTACATTTGTTGATGAATTTCAAAATAATTTGGCACAATTGTTTTCCTTGATTAGTAGAAGTGCCATTTGGAACAATTGTTCAGGTAGGTCCAAGGTCAAGGTCACACCTGAAGGTCAAATGATAAAATGACCATAATTTTAGCTTGTCCGAGCCAAAACTTCAACATTTATGAATGGATTTCATAATAATTTGGCACAATTGTTATCCTTGATGAGTAGAAGTGCCATTTAGAATATTTGTTCTAGTAGGTCCAAAGTAAAGGTCACACTTGAAGGTCAAATGATAAATTGGTTATAAAATGAGCTAGTCCGAGCCATTACTTCTACATAAGGCATGGATTTTAATTTTGCAAAATTGTTCTTCTTGATGAGTGGAAGTGTCAAATGACATACATGTTTGGGTAGGTCTAAGGTCAAGATCACACTTGAAGGTCAGATATTGTAATTGTTATAAATTGAGCTTATCTGGGTCATCATTTCTACTTATTTTTGTTTGTGAAAATTTGAAAAAAGGAGAAATATGCTGGCTAAGCATGATGTTGTTTGGCTTTTTTCCAGAGTGAAGCAGTTACTTAGTCTTGACATACTTAAAGGTCACTATAGCAAACAGCGGGCTCGACCAGTTGCCCCTGGATAACCTTCTACTTTTTTTAAATAGCTCATTTTTAAACAAATTGCATGTTTTCTTGTTTTTCATCACATTTTAGCCAGACACCTTAAGTTTGTACTAATATTCATTTTCGTAACGTGCCATTATTCGCTGGTACAAATTACACACTACAATCGTTAATGTTCCTTCCCTTTGCATGAAGCCGGCCTGCGTAGCGCTGTCGGTAGCTAGACTCAAGAGGCGCAGGTCACGGGTTCCATACCTGATCCAGCTACGTTCTTTCGTTTCTCTTTCCGCTATTTCAAGAAGGTCATTTGTCAGTTACTGGCGAAAGTATGTGCACTTAGTACCGGTTAACCTATTAGGAGATCAAACTCTACCCATAAAATGTGTGGTTAGATTATCTGGCCGTCCCGACATGACCATAGCTGTTTACTGTGAGCGTAGAGCAACAACAACAACAATCCCTTTGCATTTAATTCATAAAAGTGTCAATGCTGTGTTTCAGATGTAAATGAGTGTAATACAGATAACGGTGGCTGCGACCAGGGTTGTATAAATACAGATGGAAGCTATGAGTGTGTATGTCGATCTGGTTATAGGCAGAATACAGACAACATGGCCATTTGTGAAGGTATTTGGTTAATGGTTATACATTTGTAGGCACCTGACTGATAACAGCTCCTATTTTATTTGTTTGTCCTCATTGTATTTGTTTATTATGTGCTTTCATGCGGTCTGTTGATGTCTGGACTTTGCCGGAAGGTAATGGCGATGTTGCACGCGTGAAAACAGTTTAACAGTTCAAGCCCCCGATAGCTTTACTTACAGTCTATTTCTAGATGAAAACTTCTGAGGCGGATCGTGTTTGTTTGTATTTCTTGCACTGTTATAGCAGTCCACTTTGCTTCTTGGTTTGTTTTGAGGTTTTAGAAAAAATATAATAGATGTATTAAACGATTTATGTGTTTTGCACATCCTTGTTGGTATCTGTGGCACTGACATACCATTTCCTTGTGTTGGCCTGCTTGTTTCCTTTGTGCAACATGCGCTGTATAATTAGGTGTCAAAAGTTTTGTTCAGGGACCAAACAATTTTTTTGTTCATTGCCTGCTAAGGCTAAGGAAATCTCAGTTTATACACTGAAGCTAAGCCTCAACGATCCTGTCTTTCTTTTTGTTAAGGCACCCAGCGATTCCTTACTGGGTTCCCTCCAAGTTTTTAGAGCCTGCAACAAGCTGTACTGCGACTCATGACATCAGAACTATTTCCGGCCCAACCTGACCCAAGAAAACACACCAATGGCATTAGCACAAAACCATTGTAATTATAATGGCCATTGTAATAAATGAAAAACGAACATCAGTATTGCGAAAATAGTTATTAGCTCTGCTTTGTGGATCTACAAGCTGATTTGACACTGGGGAGTTCGACAAAGTCTAATAAGTTCGTGTTCACAGCTAAGTTTTTTAGGTAACCGTAAATATCTATAAACTGTAGTAGTATGTACTTCAAAATAAGAATACTGTAGGATGAAGTTGACAGGGTAGGGTATTGCGAGAAAACTTCCATCGAGCATATCCAAGAGGCACATCCAAATGAGGAGTCTAGTCAAGGCATGGGCAGTTGACTTGTAAAATTTACTAAGTCCATCTGGTCGAAATGAGCGTGGTGTAATGTTAACATAAGTGGATGATAGTAAGTCTGAGCATTTATGGTCGGCATCCGCCTAAGTAACGTCTGTAATATAGCATGGCTCATCTGGAAGCAACAAACACAGCAAACAAACATAAATAGGAGAGTTGGTTCCATTGAATCTGTTCAGTAATTTATAAAATCTGGAATACTTGTCCCGCTCTAAGGCGCTGGCTGGAGAACAATTTTTTTTTTTTTTTTTTTTTTTTTTCATTTTTGTTTGTTATTTTTTTAAATGACAAAAGGTGCGGATATCTTAAGGAAATTCTTCAAAAAAGCAGAAAACTAAGAATACACTGGGAGAATGTTTACGACCGCCGCACAGCATGTAACGCTAGGACTGGTATTATAAAGGTACATACGTTCTGGAAAACATCAACTATAGAGAAAGAAGGAAAACGTCGAAACAACAAAACTAGCGAAATCGGTTTTCTCACGACCCAAACTGAATTAATATAGAAACAGTTACAGTTTAGGGCTAAAGTTAGTGTAGAGGTCTTTCCCTTTGATGTTAGGGATGGGGTTTGGGGTCTGGTTCGGTCGGTTCCTGGGGTGTGGTTGCTCTTTGGGTTATGGTAACCCTGAGAACGAATAGAAACCCGCTTTATTAAATCGATAAATCCCCTGAGCTAAAACCACGGATGTCTTTGGAAGAATTATTTTGATGGTGTCTTAGGAATTCAGTAAAGCCAAAAATAATCTGAGTTGGAATCCTAAGAAATTAACTTTATTTTGTAGGTGTAAATAGATAAACGCTGGCAAATTACGCGCAAACTTAACACGATTATTTTAACACTACTCCCTCCTCTTTTCATGTCTAAGCGGTTAGGGTTATTTTGGTTTGTTCAAAGAATAAATACATGCTCGTTTTAGGTATGCGTGTTTGTTATAAACAGCAGTAATCCTAAATTAAACAATATAATACCAATAAAAAAACATGAATTCACTTCGACTGGACTAAAGTTCCTGTATGTAACAATTTTACATTAAAGCCTCAGTATCCAGCATAACTTGTATGTTCAAGATTTTGTTCTATTTTGGAGATACTGTTTCTTGATACAGCACTTTATTCTGATTCCGAATAAAACGATAGTACAGGTATCTTTCAAAGCTATTTTTATTATTTTCAGATATAAACGAATGTGACGAAGCTTTACACAACTGCCAGCAAATCTGTACCAATGGTGATGGCTTCTTCAACTGTAGTTGCTTTTCGGGATATGAACTACATACAAATTCTTCCATGTGCAATCAGATAGGAGGTTTGTAACAACATCATTTTTTATCGGGCTTAAATAGGGGTCGCTCTCCTTCTTAAACGTGTAAAATATTAAGAAATTAAATGTATGTAGCTAGCAAGCAGTTTCAAACAACATGTACATTACGTTTCATTGACATACCAGTTTTCTTCCCTTCTGACACATTTTGAAAATAAACATAACAGGTTAAAGCGCTGAAAATCGTGTAATTAACCCTTTAATGACTAGCGTCCCATAAACAGGACATTGGCAAACAGTGCAGACCATGATCGGACGCCGCAAGACGCGGCGTCTAAGCAGGGTCTTCACTATTTACTTAAGGCGTATGGACATTTATCTTTACAGTAAAATAAAAATCATAAAAACAAACTAAATCTGCCACCCCTCAAATGACAAATGGACTCACACATTTTGAAGGGCAGAATAGGCCACTGGGCAGAATTTGGTTATAAAAACATTTAATCCTGCGTACACCATACTTACGCGTATTTCTGGCTTGTTACATACCTGTAAATCAAGTGGGGTGCGTACCGATGAATCGCTGTAAGCTGTATGTTTGGAGGCGCACTGCGTACTGGTAAGTGACCAATTTTCAATTTACTTTCTATTTTTCTCGCATGTGTTGTGACCTGATCACTCGGTTTTGGTTTACATTTAATCTTATCACCAGAACGTCTCACAAAAGTATATAAATAAATTGTCCGATTCTGCTATTTTGAATTTCTTCTACAAATATTATGACAGCATTACTGTTACAGAGCAGCAACTGACACAGAAACAGACCGGTTATTATGAACGGGTTACACCACAAAACAGTTAGACACGGCATTTACTACACGTTACTATATTTGAATCACTTGCCCTAAGAGAATTGCAGGAATTTTAGCATTAATGATTAAGATCTTAAACTTAACAGGGGCTCCAGCTTCTTTCAATTTATATCTAAGAAAGCATTTGAAAGATTTGTGCTCAATTTTATTGATCGCCATTTCTTTTTGCTTCTATCTTGTTGCAACAAATAAGGCATGACTTAGTAACGGCTTCAAATATTTCGTAACAGGTCAGACAAACAATTGTTTTGGGTCCCGTATGGTGGTAATCTTTGAAAAGCCATTCAAATATTTACGACACTAGATATTCGTTATGCTGATGTTTACTGGAACCCTACTGACAGTAAAATTACCTCAGATCCTGTCTGTAACTGCATCACGTGTACTGTAGTCAACTCTGGATATCTCGAACACTGATATCTTAAAGATCCCTCTAATATCAAGGAATATAGTTTGGACTCATTTCCTATTTTCCTTTACCTGTCACTCCTGTTATGTCAAACTACTGATATCTCAGAGTAAAGTTTCTGGTGGCAGAAAATTTACATTGACATAACAGAAGTTCGGGATTAACTTCGACTTTGAGATATCGATAGTTGTCTGTTTGACTTTTTCTCCTCAACAAGTTATAGTAATATAAAAAGTATAATATCAACAATTTAATGGCCCAGTTTATGCTTGTCTAACCCTTACTTGATTGCAAAGCTGTCTTGCTAGTGTAATTGAAGCTTGAATGCAAACAAAACCACTCTATACTTTAAATGTCGTATTTGAATATCGTAAGCAAACTAGCTTACTTTCATTACAGATGTTTGTGAAAACTCTGGTCTTGATTGTTCGGACACAGCTGGCTGTCATAAAGAGACTGGTATAGCGCAGTGCTTCTGTAATACTGGTTATGAACTCACAGATGATGGAATGCATTGCAACAGTAGGTAGCAGTTATGTAGTCTATATTGTAAATGCCCAAATGAAACTGACACAGCAAAGCTAAGCAAGAACTGCGAGTTGATACTGTAAATTCGATTTTAACAAAACGTTCGTATAGCAATTCTTTTATTTGAATCATTGTTACTTTTGCAAGACTTGTTGGTACTGTATAAGATCATTTGACATTTAGCATACACGACCAAACACGACACGATATTTTATTTACAGTCTTACGTTGGTAGATGCATAGTATACAGTTTTTATGTAATGCAAGAGCTAAATAATACAGCTGCTGAGAGCTATGCAGACTCTCAAAAGTTAACTGTTTCAGAGCTTATCAAAGCATGAGTGTACTGAGACACTATGTATACCGACCTAAACAATTTTAAACCACCCGTATTTTTCCCATTTACTTCATACACATACAGTAATACTTGTTGTACTGTAACTTTTTACTGGATAAAAATTTTCAACATTTTCAGTAAAGATGCAGCAATATCTGGTATCTATATGTGCCAAAGTTCACCCCTGCTGTTTGATTTCCTGCTATGGCACTAAGATATGAGTAACATCTCTGCTTTATTTCTTATCATTTCTACGGTAAAAGTGTCACCTAAACCTGTGGTCCTGAAATCGAAAGCTTTAAAAGATATCTTTGTGAAGTAACACACAATATGTTTCTGTAAAAATTCAGATGAATTTTAAAGTTCATCTTATTTTTTCAGTTGGTAATAAATGATATAACTTTGACATATTTGCATGGGAAACAAGGTTTAGATTCTTTTGACACTTTATATTAAACTGCTAATATTGGAAGTACTCGAAATAATGATGTACATTTTGTTAGTCAAGTTTTAATTTCTTCTGTTTATTCTTCCACAGATATAGATGAATGCAAAGGCAACGTCTGTGCCCAGAAATGTGCTGATACAGAAGGCAGTTTTACCTGTAGTTGTCTTCCTGGTTACAGATTATTAGAAGATGGCACTTCATGTTTAGGTAATTCTCTCTAGTTACTTCTCTGTGTTCTGATGATGTACTAACATAACATAACATAGACTTTATAACACTCATGTCAATGTGACATAAGATGATATAACATATTATACATAAAAAGACATTAACCTGGTAGCAACGTACTTTATGTATTATGAAAAGAAGAAAAAGAAAAAAGAAAGTGAAAAAGTGACAGCACAACAGTCCCAGCCGGCAAACAACGTCGGAATGACGTCGCATCACCGTCGGTGACATCGACACCACGTCATTTCGATGCTGTGTGATTCCGGGGCTACGTTAAACACTATTGAAAAATTATATAATGAGAGGGGAAAAGGGGTGGTGTATGTGACAAATGGAAACTTATTCCTTCCAATCATTTAGACCAATATTAAATACTATTTGATAAATAAACTTTCAAATACAGTATTAATGTAGTTACGAACAAAAGACGGTTTTCCTTATCTTTTTCCCCGATTATTTTATTATTTGAAATATGCCTCAATGTATTTCATAGCACTTTTAACGAAAGTTATAGTTATCGGCGAGAAAATGCACTAAATACGCCTAACTTTTCGGCTAGAATAGCAGTTCTTTGAGTGAACCCATTTTAGATCGTGGACATTTGTCATATTAGGGCTGTCTAGATTATTATGCCCCCAACTTCGGAGAAGTTGAGGGAGCATATTGGTTTGGGATTGTCCGTCCGTCTGTCCGTCTGTCCGTCCGTAACACTTTTTGGCAGCTGGGAAACTCCAGAACCGCTTATACTAGGATCTTGAAATTTTATATGTGGCATGTACATGAAAAATAAGCAAACCCGTATTTTTTCTTTTTTCTGCGGGTCAGGTATTTTTAGAGTTATGCCCCTTTTTGACTTAGTCTATGGAACCTTGTGACCAAAATATCTCAAGAACCCCTGATGCTAGGATTTTGATTTTTTGCAGGATGGCATTGCCCAAGGTGCAGATGACCTGATTAACTTTAAAAAAAAATTCGTGACTTTTTAACCGAGTAGTGCCCCTTTTTCGACTTAGTACAATGTAAGCCTATGGAACCTTGTGAACAAAATATCTCAAGAGCCCCTGATGCTAGGATTAATATTTTTTGCAGGATGACACTGCCTGAAATGTAAATGATCTGATTAACTTTAGAAAAATTTGTGAATTTTTGACCGAGTTATGCCCCTTTTTCGACTTAGTGCATTGTAAGCCTAAGGAACATTGTGACCAAAATATATCCAGAACCCCTAATGCTAGGAACATGATTTTTCGCATGATGACATTGCCTGAAGTGTAAATGATCTGATCAACTTTTGAGAACAATATTGTGATTTTTTTACCGAGTTATGCCCTTTTTTCGAATTAGTGCATTGTAAGCCTATGGAACCTTGTGACCAAAATATCTCAAGAACCCCTAATGCTAGGATTATGATTTTTTGTAGGATGACATTGCCTAAGGTGTAGATGACCTGATCAGGTTTCGAGAAAAATTCGTGAACTTTTTACCGCGTTATGCCCCTTTTTCGACTTAGTGCAGCATTGTAAGCCTATGGAACCCTGTGACCAAAATATCTCAAGATCCCCTGATGATAGGATCATGTTTTTTTCGCAGGATGGCATTGCCTAACGTGTTGATGGCCTGATTAACTTTTGAGAAAAAAGTGTGACTTAGTGCATTGTAAGTCTATGGAACCTTGTGACCAAAATATCTTGAGAATCCATGAAGCAAGGATCATGATTTTTTGCAGGAAGACATTGCCCGAGGTGTAGATGATCTGATTATTTTTTTGAAAAACATTAGTGAATTTTTGACTGAGTTATGCCCTTTTTCGGACATAGGCATTTTGTATAGGAACAAGCTTGTGAACAAAATATCTGAAGAACCACATAAGCTAGGATCCTTATAGTTTGCATGCAGTTTTGGTCCAAAGTGTGGCCTGATCAACTTCTGAGCCTATTCCATAAATTTTTGATACGATTTTTCCACCTATTGGACATTGGCATTTTGAATATGAAGAAGCTATATAAATTACTTTATGAACAAAAATTCAGAAAAAAAAAAACAAAGCTATCCTCCTTATATTTAGCATACAGTTACAGGCTAAGATGTAGATGACACGATTAAAACCCCTTTCTGACTTAAAGATATGGGGATAACCCTCTTTAGAGGCAAACATAAGGTTGGGGGCATAGTGTTTCATAAACACAATTTCTAGTTTTAATTTTTATCAGTATTGTTCTTATTTTAAGGTGAAATTTCCAGTAGTATTATGCAAAAAGCGTAGACCCTGATCAGACGCCGCAATTTGCGGCATCTGATCTGGGTCTGCGCTGTTTGTCTATGTCCTATTTATGGGACGCTAGGCATTAATGGGTTATTCAGCATATCAGCACAGAAAACATATAAATCAAGATAAAAAGACTAGGTCGAAACGCGGACAACGGCTCATAGCAAGTATAGCCGATGGTTCAAATGTGTAAACATGAACCATAAACTTTTAATTATATTTTTCATATCAGAATGCGATGCGACCGGGTGGGGAGACAACTGTGGTAATATTTGCCAATGCGGTCGAGGGGCAACCAGATGTGACAGGGTCCATGGCTGTACTTGTGAGGCAGGATGGACAGGACCGACCTGTGACCTTGACATCGATGAATGTTCAGTAGGCAATATTTGTGGCGACATTAATAAAGTATGTTCTAACGACGTAGGCTCATTTGCATGTGCCTGTCGAGAAGGATTTCAGCTCCAAGACGATGGAATTTGCACAGGTATTAATGATATATATGAACGCGGTATCTGATCAAAGGCTATAATTATTATTTTCAAATGTACAGCTGGTTTAAACTTGAATGGATCAGCCCCCTCCTCCTACTAACCTCCCCCTCCCCCCCCCACAAAATGATCAATGGACTAGTCCTATTTTAAAGAATACTACATAGTGTCTCAGAAAAACGTGGATCTTTTTTGAAATTGCTGTAACTCCTTTGTTTATCAAGGAAACTCTTCAAAAGTTTTTGTGATTGTAGCAATTTGACATTTCTTTGCATTAATGATGTTTTAATACCAGGCGGCGCTGCCTACAGGAAGTGACATCATAATGTTTTAAGTTTTAACTTATGGCGTCATCTCCATTTTTTCTGTACTTCTGAAACTGCATACTGGCATTCAGCGAAATAAACTAAAATTTATAGTGTTCCAAAGCTTACATTCTACGAAAAGAAGGATGCGGACCAAACAGCTAACTAAATGTTTCGAACCACTGTAGACGCAAGTCTTTTCATATTTAAGTGAGTGTTTTCCTTTAACCTTATCTCAGCTAACGGATATTGGGAACAATTGAAATAAATTGGTAATGAAACGGTCGCTCGTAGTCAAATGTCAAATGGAGTGCTTTGAAGGAAAAGTTGCAGGTCATCAGGACATTATCTCCCAATTCAGTATGAAAACGTTGTCAAAGTACATCTTTACAACTTGTTCAGCTATACAGAAAATAAGTAGGACACTTGAGGAAACAAAATGCTTTTCAGTGCTTTGCCATTTCCAGTCCTTACATGATCTTTGAAGATACCTTTGTTGGCCTGCCGCTTCCCTTTTCTTGCTAAACTCTCCGGTTTAACTAAGAACAGCCTATTTCACCATCCGGTTCAGCTCATATCATTACAGCCAATTTCATCAGAGATTTTTTTCTCAGACTTTTTGCCATTAGTTGATATTTTTTAAATTCTTGTTGCATCACAACACAGACCTCGGATTGCCCTGAAACTATTTCTTTTTTAACTTGATGCCATTTTATGTTTCCAACAATGCAGATGACAAAAAAATGACATCATTTATACATCATTACGTAACTTTCTGTTAAAGTACTATTTTATAAATAATCTTTACTAGTGTCAATTTGCTACAACCATATAAAATTTTGAAAAGTTTCCTTCGTAAATTAAGGTGTTACAGCAATTTCAAAAAGGTCCACGTTTTTTGACACCCTGTAGAGTCCACCAGGGTCAAATATGCAGTTATCGAACAAGTTTTTTCTTCTAGATTGTCAAGCAATTATTATATTTGCATCTGCAATACCAAAGTTTAACAGTAACCATACGTGTATTGACTGTGCAAAGTAACTGGTGCATATTATACTCACAAATTTCGAGATAATCAAATTTCGTGACTGCAGCAAAACCAGAACCTAGACAACATTTTCCATCTGAATATCAATTTGTGTACACAATGACCAGAAAAAAGAAATATGTAATCATGCTGCTTCTCTCTCTCTCTCTCTCTCTCTCTCTGTCTCTGTCTCTCTCTCTCTCTCTCTCTCTCTCTGCGCTCGTATTTGCCTGACATTTGTCTAAATATTTATTCTAATGTATGAAACGTTCACTTAGCACTCATTTAAAATCAGAAGTATTTACCTTTTAGCATGTGCAATCAGTGAAGACTCAGATCAGCCACTGCATCATCAAAAACACATGTTTTTGTTTATTTGTTTTGTTTAGGTTAACAGTCAGTTGACTCTGAGAAATATATAAATCGAAAAGGAAAGGATTAAGTCATGCTACGCTGTCTGAATATTCAATATTTTGCTCTGGCTCCAGGTCAGTGAAAAACTATTGTCTAGGCGGAGACGACATGTAGTGAACTTCAACGACACATTTTAGGAACGCCCCTTATAATAAATGGCTCTGCCATGTCTATGAAATAGAAGAATTGACTTGGTATTAAGGGTCTTAGTTGGTAAGTTGGTCTGTTAACTGTAAAAGCTAAAGTTAAGGTTATGATGTAGTACATGTAGTAGCAAATAAAATTTTCATTCCAATCCCATTAATTTTATTTTGTGTATATCTTACGGTGCATGTCAGTGAAATTATGAATAATGTATGTTTGAATTAAATAATATTTTCAGACATTAACGAGTGTGACGACCCAGCGTTGAACACGTGTCACCATACTTGCTCCAACGTTGTTGGGAGTTTTACATGTGGCTGCAACGAAGGATATATAACTGATCGAACTGACCCTGTTATGTGTGTTGGTAAGTTCATAATACCTGTTCTAAAGTTTGAGACCTATGCAGGCACCCTTAAGAAAATGGGTAAACACAGCAATATACATGTACCTATAGACATTGCCATTGACGGCTTCGTATGACACCGGCTCGCAGTTGTTGAATGAAGTTGCAAACAACAGAACATGATGCTCGTTGTTGACTGTGGATATTCAACTGTGTGAAGTTTATTTAATTGATACTGAGTTCATATTGCGCAGGACACTCGAGCATGTCTCTGTTATATGGACGAGTGCCGAATATTTCACAACATGAATTGAAGAACCTTTTCATAATACTCTTATAATGTTTATCGTATTATTTTCTAATATTATTTTGCTTTAGGGTCAGATTACATTTTAGCCACATCATGTGATTTCCAACAATGTGGCGTTATTGACAAACAAAAGCTCTGATCAGACTGCACATACGTGCAGTCTGATCAGAGCCTTTGCTTGTCAAAGCCATCCGTGGAAGTGACCCAAGCAATAGAGCCAAGGTTAAGTCTCTGATCACTCTGTATAAATAAGAAAGATAGTCACATGACAAAATTGCCACATTGTTGGAAGTCACATGACGTGGCTCATTTTATTTTTTCCTTGAACAGATCAGCTGCCATTAATTGTTCTGTCGATCAGATTACAGTATTGCTTCATATTAATAATCCAAATTTAAAGAGCAACCACACCCCAGGAACCGACCGAACCAGATCCCAAACCCCACCCCCAACACCAAAGGGAAAGACCGACAAAGACATCCCAAAGTCTACTTTAGTAATGAATAGGAATATATAAAAGACAGTTTTATTTCTTAAGCACACCTAAGAGACATACATGTATACATATGAATATACATTGACTGTTTTAAATAACTTTATCTTTAGTAAGTACTGACATGATGCACTTTCTTGTGGAATAGTAATAGTGCGTATGCAGAGTCCAAAATAGTGACAAAAACTTAAACACGCACTTTCTAAATTAATTATCTATTGTTTGCTGTTTTCAAATTACGTTTGTTGTGTAGTCAAATTTTTATTATAGATCTTGACGAATGTTTAACTGGAAATGCAGAATGCGAGCAAATATGTACTAACGTGCATGGACGATACAACTGCTATTGTCATTATGGCTACATTCTTAACGATGATCGAAGAACTTGTAGAAAAGGTATTTCTTGGAAATTTAAGACAGATATCGGTATTTGATTAAACGGAATATCACACGAAATACGTTATTTTATTTAAACTTTTCGAATCAAGCCCTGGTTGTTTCATGTTTTCATTCCATGTTAATTACATGAAACGAGCCTTCTGAGACACGCATAATCTTCTTCGAAAGTGAAAACAAGTGTGATCTGACTGATTGTCTTTGCCTTTTTACTGCCTCCTATTGAAAATATAGGTCATTGTTACAGATACCAAGGATGTGTTTGGCGATTTAACAAAATGATATGTAACTTGCGATCATGCACTTTTATATGATGGCGTTAGAATACTTCTAACGATACTACTCATGTGGTAAATTAATTTGTCTTATAGCTGAAAGTTTGTGCTATTTACGTAAATTGGTATAATTTCAATGAAAGCATCTCTGCCATATTTATCCTTTTATTCACCCTCTGTGGGCGGGCCAACTTAAAGGATGAAATTTGCTCTCTGAGAAGTAAATTCTTTCCTTTCGGTGCATATTCTTTGTAGCTCACTGGCTCAGGGTGAGCTATTGTGATCACCCAGTGTCCGTCGTCCGTCGTGCGTCGTCCGTCGTCCGTCGTGCGTCGTCCGTCGTGCAGCGTCAACAATTTGCTTTAAATGACATCTTCTCTGAAACCGCTATACCTAGGGCTTTGATATTTGTATGAAGCATTGTCTAGTGGTCCTCTACCAAGTTTGTTCAAATGGTGGCCCCAGGGTCTAAAATGGCCCTGGGGCAGTGGGTCTTGGGTTCGAAACTAAAAAATACTTAAAAATCTTTTTACACCAGAACTGCTTGGCTCAGATGCTTGAAATTTGGTACGTAACATTGCTTAGTGGTCCTCTACCACATTTGTTCAAATGGTGGCCCCAGGGTCCAAAATGGCCCTGGGACAGGGGGTCGGGTTCGAAACTAAAAAATACTATAAAATCTTCTTCTCCAGAACTGCTTGGCTCAGATGCTTGAAATTTGGTATGTAACTTTGCCTAGTGGACCTCTACCAATTTTGTTCAAATGGTGGCCCCAGGGTCCAAAATGGCCCTGGGGGAGGGGGTCTTGGGTTCGAAACTTAAAAATACTTAATAATCTTCTTCTCCAGAACTACTTGGCTCAGATGCTTGAAATTTGGTATGTAACATTGCCTAGTGGTCCTCTACTAAGTTTGTTCAAATGGTGGCTCCAGGGCCCAAAATGGCCCTGGGGCAGGGAGTCTTGTGTTCAAAACTAAAAAATACTTAAAAATCTTCTACTCCAGAACTGCTTGGCTCAAATGTTTGAAATTTGGTTTGTAGCATTGCCTTATGGTCTCCTACCAAGTTTGTTCAAATGGTGGACCCAGGGTCCAAAATGGCCCTGGGACAGGGGGTCTTGGGTTCGAAACTAAAAAATACTTAAAAATCTTCTTCTCCAGAACTGCTTGGCTCAGATGCTTGAAGTTTGGTATGTAACATTGCTTACTGGTCCTCTACCAAGTTTCTTTAAATGGTGGCCCCGGGGTCCAAATGGCCCTGGGGCAGGAGGTCTTGTGTTCGCAACTAAAAAATACTATAAAATCTTCTACTCCAGAACTGCTTGGCTCAGATGTTTGAAATTTGGTTTGTAGCATTGCCTTGTGGTCCCCTACTAAGTTTGTTCGAATGGTTTCCCTAGGGTCCAAAATGGCCCTGGGGCAGGGGGTCTTGGGTTCAAAACTAAAAAACACTTAAAATCTTCTTCTCCATAACTGCTTGGCTCAGATGATTGAAATTTGGTATGTAACTTTGCCTAGTGGTCCTCTACCAAGTTTGTTCAAATGGTGACCACAGGGTCAAAAATGGTCCCGGGGCATGGATTCCCAGGTTTGAACCATAGAAATACATAGAAAAATATTAAAAAATCTTCTTCTTCAGAACCGCAAGGCTCAGATGCTTGAAATTTGGTATGTAGCATTGCCATATAACCTTTTACCATGTTTGTTTCAATGGTGGCCCCAGGGTTAAAAATGGCCCCGTGACAGGGAGTCCTAGGTTTGAACCATAGAAATACATAGAAAAATATTCAAAAATCTTCTTCTTCAGAACAACTTGGCTCAGATGCTTGAAATTTGGTATGCAGCATTGCCTAGTAGTCTTTTACCAAGTTTGTTCAAATGATGACCCCAGGGTCTAAAATGGTTCCGCCCCAGGGGGTCCTGGGTTTGAACCATAGAACTACATAGAAAAATTTTCAAAAATCTTCTTCTTCTGAACAACTTGGCTCAGATACTTGAAAATTGGTATGTAACATTGCCTTGTTGTCCTTTATCAAGTTTGTTCAAATGATGGCCCCAGGGTCCAAAATGGCTCATCGGCAGGGAGTCCTGAGTTTGAGCCAAAGAAATACATAGAAAACTATTAAAAAATTTTCTTCTTCAGAACCACATGGCTCAGATACTTGAAATTTGGTATGATGCATTGCCTGGTGGACTCCTACAAAGTTTGTGTAAATAGTGGCCCTGGGATCCAAATTGGCCCTGGGGCAGGGAGTCTTGGGTTTGAAGTTAAACTGTACTTAAAAACCTTCTTCTCCAGAACCCCTTAGTGCAGATGCTTGAAATTTTGTATGATGCATTGCCTAGTGGTCCCTTACCAAGTTTGTTCAAATGATGGTGCCAGGCTCAAAAATGGTCCGGCCCCAGGGGGTCCTGGGTTTGAACCATAGAAATACATAGAAAAATATTCAGAAACTTTCTTCTTCAGAACCACTTGGCTCAGAGGCTTGAAATTTAGCTTTTAGCATTGCCTAGTGGTCCTTTACCAAGATTATTCAAATGATGGCCCCAGGGTTCAAAAAGGCCCTGCTCCAGAGGGTCCAGGGTTTGAACCATAGCAATACATAGAAAAACATTCAAAATCTTCTTCTTCAGAACCATTTGGAAATGGTTGCAAACTATGAGGTTTGTTCAAATTATGACCCTAGTTTGACCTTTAACATTTTGGTCAGGTGAGCGATTCAGGGCCTCTTGGTCCTCTTGTTATACCCCGCCACACGTTAGTGGTGGGGTATTATGTTTTCCTGCTGGCTGTCCGTGTATCCGTCCGTCCGTCGTACGTACGTCTCTCCGTCCATCCATCCGTCCATGAGCACTTCGTTTCCGTTCGATAACTTCAGTATTTATTAACGGATTTTCTTCAAACTTGGCATGTGCATTGGTCTTGAGAATATCTCAGTTGGGATAGTTAATGGGCAAATTTCGATATCTTCTGATGGAGTTATTGCCCTTGTCAAGGTCTTAAAAAAAAGGTCTTGGTCTGTAGTTCCTTTACATTTTGAAATCGCTTTATGAAATTTCACAGAAATGATAGAAGTAACATTACCTTTCTGTTACAAGCGGAATTTTGTTCACCTGGATTATCTGCCCCTGCCCTGGGGCTATTTACATGTATTAAATAATGATAAAAATGTATAAAATCAGAGTTCTAGGGGTTTTTCTGAAACTTCTAAAATATAATCATATTAATATAAGCTTTCCGTCTTGATAAAAACAATTGATCCCCGGTGGCTACCTGCCCCTGACACAAGCTATATACTTGTATGAAATCATGAAAATGTCTGTATAAATCAGACTCTGTTTATCTGGATGAAATTCCACAAAAATTATTGAAATGACATAAGCTTTCTGTTAGAAGCAGAATTTAGTCCACCTGGGCTACCTGCCCCTGCCCTGGGGCTATATACATGTATAAAGTTATGAAGAAAAAATCTGTATAAAATCAAAGATGAACAAGGATTTTCCTGAAACTTCCAGCACATTATCTAGGTAATATGAGCTTCATGTCACGATCAAAATTTTGTCCCCAGAGACTATCCGCCCCTGCCCTGGGGCTATATACATGTATAAAATAATGATATTCGTGAAACAAATGTATAAAAGGTAAAAGAAGGGCTATTGATTCGCAGTGGCGGGGTATTACGCAGTCGTTTACGATGCTTTTATTTGTAAATGGGTTAATTTCTTCTGGAAGATCAGAAAAGCTATCATCTATGTACCAAGTGTAAAAAACATACATGCATGTGTATCCGGACGTGTTAAAGGTTCAAACAATAGTTGATACTAAAACTCTTTGCTTCCTGTCATTCAGCTGATCAAGTTCTATAATGTATGTTCTTGATGTTAAAAATTACATAGTCATATATATCTGAAATGCATTAGCAAGCAAGAGAAGACCACGCCTGACCATACATTCGTCATCCATTCTACCGATTTGCAGAAGCAGAGGGCCAGGTTTGGGCTCAGTAAAACTAGTTTAAGGCCCCCAGTAATCTATTGCTGTCGACTCCAAGGCGGTACTTCTGTTGCGGTTCCTTGATGTTACGTTCTGCTGAGTACGCTTGTCTATGGTCTTTGGCGGTTTGGTCACCTGTATTGCTGCCCAGTCTGCCTTCTGTTTGGTTTTGTTTTATAATTAAAATACAAATTAAGTAAAAATAGATGTTGATGCTGTTATTGGAGTAGCTGACTGACCATCTGTTTGGGAAAGAGATGCTCGTTCGGTTTACTGTGCGTGATTTCGTAAACTTATATCAATTACTGTCTGTATGTGCTTCTTTCCCTATTGGTTTTGAGAGCGGAATGTGGGTTTGATTGTATTAATTCCTGATCATTGCCTATCTTTTTACTTTGTCCACATTTGAATGCAAAGCAATTTCCCTTAGAATTTGTGTCAAATTTTATAAAGCTGTGCGAGTGGTCACCATTTGAGGTTGTGGTACGGTTTTGATTTTGGAAAGCATAATTCTTGTCGGAAGCATGGCCTTTGTCGGCTCAGAAATTTCCTTAGAAAATGGATGGCAGCAATTCAGTGTGTGTTCTTTGATACTTATAAGTGGAAGAGTAGTGCAAAATAATGTCCAAAGACAGTCCAAACAGTGCAAACAGTTTCTTTATTTTGCACAATCTAGCCTTTGCGGAATGTTAATAGCTTAATGGTATTTTTTTAAACAAAATACTAGGAAACAGAGATTTGTACAAAAGTTGGCCCAGTTGTACAAAACTAATGAATACACTAATTAACAACTTGAAAGCGAAAACATTTCGAAAAGTTTGAAAAAAATCGGTTGCAAAAACAAATAGTCATACGTGATTGTATGTGCTCTGGAAGACATATATACTTTAACTAGAACATTAAGCTGCCTATGCGTTGAACAACCTAGTTCATACCTTGAGTGAGGAATGGGGTGTTTTCTCGAAACCTGGTTTCACAGTTTTCGTAAATTATATTTCAGACAATGTTACACGTTAAAATGTTAAAAAGTTATTACTTCAGTACTATAGTTTGTAAGTTTTGCAAATTTCAATTTGCACAGAGATAATGCCTTAATAGTTTAAACAGGATAAAGACTTCTGTTCATCAGAATTTTAAAAAAAAAATGCGCCTTTTAATCATTTTTGTTTCACATTTTAGTCGAAGATCTTTGTGCAGTATACGGTGAGCTGAACTGTACTGATATTTGTGTGGTGGAAGACCGACAAACCAGATGTGAATGTCCGACTGGTTATCATATCGCCGCAGATAATCAGACGTGCATCGGTAAGAAAGTCGCCATAATTTTGCGTCAAACACCATTAATTAAATAGAATATCTTTCATTTGCTCTTCATATATGATGTCATGCAGCAGTGTTTTGATCTTCCATAAGACAGACGAATATTTTTACTTTGGACGTTCTCTATAATAATACTTTCCAGAGTTCCGCCTTGTTTAGCCTATTGATGTTTAGTGGACTCTACCGTCTCCCAGTTTACACAGGTGTATTTCCATTACAGAGTGTTAAGAAAGTCCGTAGACATTATTTAAACTGATACTGAAAGCTTAATAATGTTATGATTTTTGCAGATTTTTGTATGTGTGATATAGGAAGCCCTACCAAAGATATGCAACATAGAAATTCTTTTTTTATTTCAAAATGACAAGAAAATCTGAATTGCCATGGGCACACCCTCTACAGAGCTGATAATGGTGAAGGCAAAATTTTGAATTGCATAACAGTTAGGCATCCTAAGAGCTTGTTTTTTTTTTTGTTTTTTTTAAACTAACAGAAATATTTAAGATGTAAAAGTACTGGTATTGCAGGGAATATTTTCGTGATATTTTCATTTAGTTTTTAATTATTTTCCGATGGTTTACTACGGAATTCCAGAGTAAATCGACAGGGTACCCCCATTCTCAACTGAAACCTTTAATTTTAAGGGATTGGGATAGAATCTATATCAGTGTTTGTAAACACAGAGGCATTTTGCAGATTTCTTTTAGTCTCTTGTTATTAGATTTGTTCTCACATCGAGCATAAACATTTGATCTGATTTTTCTCTTTATGTTGTTTTGCAAAGTCACTCTGAACAAAGTAATCTATAGATTTAACTTCAAATTCATTTTTTAATTGAATTTGGCACTAAAACCTTGTTGATTTGAAAAAACATAGGTAAGAATATGAAATTGTTTAGGAAACTCGTGCAATATTTGATATTGGGGTAAAAAAAACCTTGTAATTAACTAATTGTCTTGTCATTAAGATGCATTATTGTCGTAGAAATGCTATTTTTTATCAACATATTTGCATAATATGATTTTTTGGTGGTAAAATTTCAAATATATAAAAATAGTTTGAAATTTTATTCTTGTCTCCCATACCTATAAGACCCACTCCATGATATAAATGATTTGATGTTATGTTCTGATTTCAATTTTTGTTTCAGATGTAAATTCATTACCCCCACCCCCTTCGCAAAATATTAATTCCTGATCTGCTTTTTCATGTCAATGAATCAACTGTCAAAATGTGCATGTTTTCTACGATTCCTTACAAACTGTAACTAATAAAGTACTGTTTGGCTTAGTCTCTATCATTTAAGTTAGTTTTGAAATGATGATTCACTAAGGGATAAGAGTAAATAACAGTTTAATATGCCACACCTTTATGCCTAAAATAAAAAATAAATAGAAGGCCACTTTGACACCTTGGGTATGAACTGCTAAATTTATTACAGTAAAGTGCAGTTGTAAAAGTTGTTACATTGTGGATCCTTTAATATTGAATAGTTTTTGGAACATGTAAAGTTTTAAGATTTAATGAATGTAACTTCTGAAGTTATAAGCAATATTGTAATGTCTTCGAACTTTCTTAACACCCTGTACATACTTGAGCGTTTGCGTACGAGTACCATTAAATATTTGCGCAAGTTTTAGACGTTTTGAAGGTCGCTCAAACCATTTTAAAGCTTTTAATTACATATATTTATATGCTGAGCATATCGTAAGCATCTTTCAAAATTGATTCCGTGGTATTTTACACATATCGTAAATGAGATACCAAAAATGCGTTTTGAAATGTATCTCTCCACCAATATCTGGCCAGCTATTGTCAGCCTTTTTCACTCATAAACCAATCTACTTTCAGACATTAAAGAATGTGAAGATCCAGAGCTTAACTTATGCTCCCATCCCAACACGTGCCAAGACTATGAAGGCGGCTATCGGTGCTCGTGCAGAAAAGGATTTCGATTGGAAAATGATGGCAGGACTTGTGTCGGTAATACTGTATGACTGAAATCTGGCCACAATCAAATTTTGCAGTCAAACAGCCTGAGTTAAGTGCCTCTATAGGCGCTCCTATAGACTTTCTCAAGACTCTATATTTATCTGTTTTATGTCCCTTTAAAGGAGATAATGGGTGAAAGTCCATTTAGAAGTTATCGCTGAATATAGATCGTGTTACTCACACTTGTTTGCAGCGGTTTTGCAGCCAATGTCTTTTTCTACATTCAGTGGAACTGGGTATATGTTGTAGTAATGTCTATGGGAAAATATCAACTGCTCCTTTAAATATTTTGAGCAGTGTAGATATATATCGTTGTAAGCGGGTGTAAAGGATGTGTATTTCAAAATTGTCTTAAATATAAAAAATGTGCTACCCAGCATTCACTTTATAAAATTCTTTAGGCGAATTCGTGACAAGGGCTATGAAACGTGTTATATCTAATAGCAAGATACACTAAAAATCATTGAAATGAGGGAAAAACATACCTACTTTGAATGCTTAGTTTAACTTATCTATGATTTCAGCGTGTGACGAGTTCCATTACGGTCTCAACTGCGGAAATAAGTGTAATTGTGAGATAGGAGCAGAGATTTGTGATCCTGTGACAGGATGTGTTTGTAAATCTGGATGGGGTGGACAGTATTGTGGTGATGACAAAAACGAATGCGATGCTGTCAGTAACCCTTGCACTGGTAAGTTTTGAAAACAAGGACTACACTAAAGAAATGAAATCCTTTGGATCCTTTGGAAGCAAGGACTACACTGAAGAAATGAAAAAAGCAGAGTCGACTTAAGTGAGTATGTTCATGACAAATGATGAAATTTGCGACACCGGCAACGCACACTTGCGCCGGCTTCAGAAACGCTCTTTTTCAAAATGACTAGAATGGTACTCAGTGGTCCCGAAGGACCGGTACTTTGATGAAGTACGGGGATACGCTTTACGGCCGACACACCGTTTTGCCTTCTGTTGTCATTTTCAAATGAGACTAATTTAGTTGTCTTTCTTTATGTTTCTATTTGCGTTAACGTGTGGAGAAAGAATTTGATATATCCCAATTTACATTTTAATGGTCACAGCATATCAGCACGACACGTTGACCTTTCGTTGCAAGCGAAGTAAAATAAATAAAGTTCAACTTATTATAATAGAATTCGCCGGTTTTCAATACATTCTGCATTTCTGTTACAAACAATGCAAATGCTTTCATTCTAGATACCGTATTGAACATATCTCGGATGTTTACGGGATACCTTACAATAATTAATAATCTATGATGTTTTTTTTTGTTGTTGTTGTTTTTGTTGTTGTTTTTTTGAACAGCAAATATAATACGTATTGTAGGGTTTACCTTTTATAAATATAGAATAGCTTGACGTCAAGTTAATGCCTCTGCAATAATTTTTAAAATATATATTGAATTCTGTTTGAGTCACACACGCAAAAAGGGTGTTAATGGTATTATGTAAGTAGAAAATGCTCAGACTGATAGTCGGGTCATGGTCTTGGCTGTTCGCATACACAACTTATGGATTTTAAACTATCTACAGGTACAAAACAGATGTCCAGCTCAGCTGCAGGGACTCGAACATTAGTTAGAGTTAACGATTTTTTTAAGATAAGTTAAGCATATTTTCGCGTGACAAGACTCCTTTCTTATTTTCTGACAGAACCAAATACTGTTTGTGAAAACACGCCAGGGTCATACAAATGTGCATGCAAGACGGGTTTCATTTTGAACGAGAGCGGACAATGTAACGGTAGGTTATTTTTATCTATTTTTTTGGCTTTTATACATTTTGACATTGAACGATGACGTAACGTTCCTCGCCGCAATTATACGATTTGTATCCTTGATCATATCAAAATTTATATGATTGCATTGTGTCACTGCATAGCAGGAGGGTAATAGTATTTTAAATTTTTACCTATGTTTTCCTCGTTTAACTTCATTTGAGCCACGACACGACAAAACCAACAAAGTGGTTGAGCGCCCAGCGCAGACTCAGCTCAGCCTGGGCATCTGCCCAGTCTGATCAGAGTCCTCGCTGTCCGCATGAAGGTAGCTTAGACCCTTAGCTACCATTTAAGCGCTTAAGGAAGAGTCTGAGCAGACTGGGTGGATGTCCAGGCTGATCTGAGTCTGGGCTGGGCGCACAACAACTTTGTTGGTTTTCTCGTGTCGCGGCTCATTTTAAATCTTATTTGCTAACAGGGTCAAAAATAGAACAATTACAATGTTTTGCGAGGTTTTATGGTAATGCATTGCTACATTTAAAACGACAGGTGTGTCATCCCCATCGAATTAATATTTTGAATTTCAATCGCATACATTATAAGTTATTGATTGTAGATAAATCTTATTTGAAAATGATATTGGATGCTATCGTTTGGTACTGGTTATAAATATTTTTTGCATTGTTAGACGGCTATCTTGTTCAACTTTTTGGACTGATTTCATAAATATTAGCCCTTGCGTTGCCAGGCTGCAATTAATTGCAGTGATTAACTAATCCTTATTTGGAAGACTATTGTCTTATTCTGACACCTGAATGAAATTCTCGAAAGTGCATAAGTATTAGGACACCTAAATAAATTTTTGTTTGATCCAAATGGAAAATATTTTATGCCCCCAACTTCGAAGAAGTTGGAGGGGCATATTTCTTTCGCCTTGTCCGTTCGTCAGTTCGTCAGTTTGTCAGTTCATCAGTTCGTCAGTGCCATCTGATACAGCTATATTCCCTGAGCCTAGAGTTTTGAAATTTCATATATGGATAGGTCATGAAAAATGAGCAGACCGGTATTTTTTTTCCTCCGTCGAACTTGTACTTTTGGAGTTACCTCCCCTTTATCAAAATTAAAATGAAATCTTGTTCCCACGACACCTCAAGAAGTACGTGACCTAGGATAATGAAATTTAGTATACATGTTTTGGGTGAGATATACAAGAACTGATTACCTTTTGGGCAAATTCCGTCAAAAATGAATGAGTTATGGCCCTTGTCGGAATTTGGCATTTTTCCAACTTCTGAACCGCTTAACATAGGAAGCTGATTTTTTGGTATTTAGAAAGTCCTTGATGTGATAAATGTTTTTATAAAGGTCAGATAACTGTATGCTAATTACTTATGGAGTTATTCCCCCTGCTAGTTATAACTTATGCAGCTACTGGGAGCAAGAACCACTAGGCCTAGGGTTTTGAAATTTCAAATATGGATAGGATATGAAATATGAACGGACCCGTAATTTTTCTTTACTCCGTCAAACATGTATTTTTGGAATTACCTCCCCTTTATCAGAATTAAAATGAAATCTTGTTACCACTATATCTCAAAAAGTATTTGACCTGGGATGATGAAATTTTGTATACAACTTTGGGGTGAGATATACAAGAACTGGTTACCTATAAGGCAAATTCTGTCAAAAATGATTAGTTTAAACAACTTTATTTGATTTGCATAAACACTAATACATTTATACACATTTCAAAACATAGCATTTTATGCAAATGGGATTCAGAAGAAAGTCAAACGACTTTTTTCAAAAAATGATTGAGTTATGGCCCTTGTCGGAATTTTGCATTTTTCCAACTTCTAAACCGCTTAACCTAGGAAGCTGCTTTTTGGTATATAGTTAGTCCCCGATGTGTTAAATATTTTTATTAAAGGTCAGGTAACTCTATGGAGTTATTCCCTCTGTTAGATATTACTTATGCAGCTACTCGGAGCAAGAATCACTGGCCCTAGGGTTTTGAAACTTTTAAATATGGATAGCTTGAAAAAGGAGCGGACCCTTTAGTGGTAAGCATATGGTTGGGGGCATAGTGTTTCACAAACACAGGTTCTTTTTTGTTTTATTGTTCCATTATTTAAGCAGAGAGGAGCCGTAGTCGAGTGGTTAGAGTGGCTCGGTTATTGTGCAGAAAGTCACCGGTAGGTCGTGAGTTCGCGGCTCACCATCGCCATCCGATGACTGGAAAACTCTCTCTGTCGACCTAGCAGTATTGGGGACCTTTTTCGAATTAGGGAAGGCTAAGGCAGCGAAAGGAGAGAGATGGGCTCCGACTTTCATCAGCTGTGCCCAAGGTACAGTGGGTCTCTAACCCCCACTGCTTCTACGGCTATTAGGCTATGGGAAACTTTTACCTTTATTATCTAAGCACATTAGGGTACGGCCTACAGAATAAACGAAATATGACTTAAAGCGTGTACGAGAATACTGTTTGCGAAAATACACCGGGATCATATAACTGTGCATGCACGCGTGTTTCACTGTTAATGAGAGCGGACTATGTAAAGGTAGTCCATGTATTTTGGCAGTCTTATCAGATGTGTCTTTAAAATGCTTGTTAATCGTGGATCCTACAAATCTGTAGAGTAAAAAAGCGAATCCCCTTAATTAGATCATATGGATGCGTAGGAGATCTGAATTGTTGCAACTCATTTTGTTGTCTCCTTTTTCATAGATATAAATGAGTGCGAAAGTCAATCGCTGAACACCTGTGAACAGACTTGTGTGAATACAATTGGCAGTTTCTCATGCAGCTGTGCAGATGGGTTCATTCTTACGGACGGAGTTTGCAAAGGTAAATCTAATACAGAAACTTCCTAGCGCCTGAAGATTTCTGAATTATCCGTGGCATCGTACAGCATCGCTTGATATCAAGATGAAATTAGTACTTGATGTAGAACTGAATATTTTCACTGCAAAATACTTATTATTTTCGTCTTCTGTCTGTATTGCATGATAAATTGACTCCATAGATTATGCGTGTAAGCTCTTTGGAGAAAGTCAAAAGAACTTATCTAAGCTTGCTTTTAAGATATTCTCCAACTTATCAAATTACAGTCATCTTCTACAGTACTTACCTTTTATCATTCTACGAAAACAGCAAAAAAGAACCAAACTGAAAGACAATAAAACATGCATGACATTCATGAACATGTCAGGGTGTCAGTCTATGCCAAAGTAACTGTCCTCATGATACAAATATTGATCTACGAATCAGCTAGGGCGTCAGTGTGATATCTATTCTATTCTATTCTATCCCATAACCCTACTAGGTCGTTGGGGCACCACAGATGACTTCAAAACAATCCATTTCACCTTGTCCTGTCTTCAGCTGCCCTAGTTGAGCTGGCAAAATCCATTCCTGTCCACTCCTTGAAATTGTCTTCCCACCTCTTCTTCTGTCTACCTCTTCTTCTTTTTCCTTTCACTGTGCCCTGAAGAATTGTCTTTGCTAAACCAGAAGACCTTGAGACGTGGCCAAACCACCTTAGTTTCCGTTTCTTGACCAGTGTAAGGAGTTCATCATATTCTCCAATGGCTGCTTGGATCTTCCTTCGAACCTCCTCATTGGTTATATGGTCCTTGTACGAAATGTTCAGTAACCTTCGGTAGCATCTCATCTCAAAGGCCTGCGTTCTTTTCTCTAACTCTGCTGTCAAGGTCCATGATTCACAGGCATACAGAAATATGGAAATTACAAGGGAGCGCATAAGTTTCACCTTTGATCCAAGAGATATATTTGTTATCTCTCCAAATTGGTTTCAGCTTGGTAAGAGCTGAAGTGGCTTGTGCAATCCTTGAGAGAACCTCCTGTTTTGAGCCATTATCTGAGACAACTGCTCCAAGGTATTTGAAGCTGCTTACGGTACACAGCTTCTACCCTTTTACCTTGATCTCCCTCTGGATGCCGTCTGCGCTGTTCGTCATCAGTTTGGTCTTTTCAGCACTGATCTCCATCTTATACCTTGTGCAGGTTTGGTCGAGACTTTCAACTAGAGCTTCCAGTTCCTGCTCTTCCTCAGCTAGAGCGTCTATGTCATCGACAAACCGCAGATTGGTAATGTTTCTGCCGCCTATGCTAACCTTTCCTTCATGTTCTTCCAGAGCATCAGACATGATCCGTTCAAGAAAAATGTTGAAGAGGGTGGGTAACAGAAGACATCTTTGTCTTACTCCAACTGTTGTTCTGAACCATTCTCCTGTGCTGCCATTTATCAGGACTGCACTTGTAGCCTTGTCGTATAGCTGCTCAATGGTGCGAACTAGATTTGCACTGATATTGTACTTCCGCATGGTTGCCCATAAGGCTGCATGCTATACCCTGTCAAAGGCTTTTTTGAAGTCAATGAAGACATGGTAAAGATTCTGCTGATGTTGGAGATACTTTTCACACAGGATTCTAAGGTTGAAGATTTGTTCTGTGGTGCTCCTTCCTGCTCGGAACCCAGCCTGTTCCTCAGCAATTATCTCCTCGGCTTGTGATTTAAGCCTGTTCAAGATGACTTTCAGCATGACTTTGCTTGAATGACTGATGAGGCTGATGGTTCTGTAGTTCTGGCAGAGCTGTAGGTTGCCTTTTTAGGGAGCGTAATAATCAGCGACTGAGTCCATGGGGTAGGCCATTCTCCTGTTCTCCAGATCCTGTAACAAATATCTGTTAAAACATCAATCATGGTCTCCCGCACACCTTGAACAAGTTCTGCTGGTATATTATCAACTCCGGCAGATTTCCCCTTCTTTAGTGCTGCTACTGCAATCTCAACTTGCTCACGAAGGATCGGTTGTTGATGACATCAATATTAATAAAAATCGGGATGTTATGTGATTGTTTGTTGCAAATATAGTATGCCTGACAATTAGTGTTGTAAACGCTATTAAAGTGTGTCAGGGTGGCAATGTCTTATATATGGTTGAAATGTGTTACAGATATCGATGAATGTCAGGGTGTCAATGGCTGCCAGCATCAGTGCAGTAATACTCTTGGAGGCTACAGATGTAAATGCGACAGCGGATTCAGACTTGATCTTGCTGACAGACGTTCATGCATACGTACGTATTAACCATAAAATCGTTACAACACATGTGAATTCAGAAGTAACACTCATGAGCTTGTTTACCGTAAAATTATTAAACATATTATTGCACATACTTGTTCTCGTTTTGATGAGGGAAGTGTGCATAAGCGACATCATAATGGTTTCAAAATGTCATTTAACTTTACTTGTGAAGGTCCTAATCAAAGAACTATGATTGGGTTCAAATCATTATTAACATGTTGGTATTTGTTTGGCACAATTAAGTGTTTCTGTCGTAATTAACCTCTAAAATGATCAGCTTTTGCTTTTACTGTTTTATTACCCCACATCTGAACACATAATAATAGACATGGTAAATATTTTATTTTAGCGGAATTTAGTTGCACGCCTGAAAATAAAACTATTTGTTCGGCGAAGAATGCTGATTGCGTGTTCAAGAATGGTGACTCAATCTGTTTCTGTGAAAAAGGCTATGAAAAAGATGCCAGTGATGTTTGCACAGGTAGGTTGAAAGCATAAAGATTTGCAATGTATTAACATAAAATTTACAAAGACTTTAAGAATTAAACTTTAACATGAGCAACAACTATAAAATAGTATCAGCAGACAAGTTAAATATTACAGATAATAAAATCGTCCCGTTGGTGTAAAATGAAACTCTTGTTCACGGTTCATGTATATGAATGCTCTTCCACGTTTTTTTCTCCCGTTTTACGAAGGGAATCTTTATGAGTTCCGGTTTGCTAACTTTGACTTTCAAAATTGGAGTTTTTCTCAAAGGAAACAAAACTTCCTCTAGAGAGAAGTCCTTCCCTTTGAGAGAATCCCCGACAAAGTGGGAGAAAGGTTTTTTCTTGGTAAGAGTTGCCGCCCTTTAAAGCGTTTCCAGCCACCTTATGTAGTTTGGTTGTGAATATCAAATTGATATATAGTTTGTAGTGTGAAAGTGGCATGTTTTGTGTAGAAAAGGCAGTATATCATACCATCCTATAATCTGTTTTATTAATTTATACTTAGTAGATCTTTCTGCCCTTATAAAACGTTTAAGTCCATTTTTCATTTAGGGGTGTTATATTTAGTTATTTTTTGCATTTGTATAGACATTTTTGTACATTTACGCAAGCAGTGAAGAACCAGGCCAGATGCCTGCGTGCTGAGGCGTCTGATTGGGATTTGAACTGTTTGTTTTTGTCCAGTTTATGGGACGCTTGTTTTTAATAAACGGTGTAATTAAAATGAGCCGCGATGTGACAAAACCAACAATGTGGTCGTGCGTCCAGCGCAGACTCAGATCAGCCTGGGCATCCGCCCAGACTGATCAGAGTCTTCGCCGTCCGCATGAAGGTAGCTTAGGCCCTTAGCTACCCTTTAAGTGCTTAGTGTAGAGTCTGATCAGACGGGGTGGGTGCCCAGGCTGAGCTGCGTCTGCACAGGGCGCACAACCACATTGTTGGTTTTCTCGTGTCGCGGCTCAATTGTTTATTGATCTTGCAGATATAAAGGAATGTGAAACAAAGCCTTGCAGCCACATTTGTCTAGAACAAGATGGTGGATATACTTGTCAGTGTCCAAAGGGCTTTTACATCGGTGCAGATGCCAAAGTCTGTTTTCGTAAGTGTAAATTTTATTCACTATCTGAAATGGATAGGTCATTTAGCTAGCCTGAAATCGTATTTCTTTATATGATAAAGAAATTCACCATTGCGATAAGCTTTGCTATTCCTGCCTGTTCATTTGAGTCCGTCGAGACTAAAGTTCCCTTGTTAATTATGGAACATAACCTTGCATGATCTTCTTGCTATTGTGCTTTATCATGAATTAGCAGCATTACACAGAAGTATTTATTTTCTATGCAGGAAGCAAACTATTATCAGCCTGTGCATCAGCGCACTGTTGTCTCTTTACACACACCATGTATGGACCATTTGGAGTCAAAGGGGTAACAATAACAGCTGATGCAATATAGCAATGAATAAGCTTGACCCATTTTGCATATCGCGGCTCCAATGAACATCATATATTTTAGGAATGGATTTTATTTTTATAGATTTTATCGGTGTGTAAATGCCTGCGAATACTTCACAAACTAAATAAAGGAGGGCTTTATGTTAAGTTTGTGAGTGATACGCCGACGTTTACACATCGATAACAGCCACAAAAACAAATTTTATGTCTTCTTATTCCAACTCGATCATCTATTTCTGAAAAGTGTCAGTCATATTGCGTACATTATAAATCGTCGCAAAGAAAATAATTCCAATAATCCGGTTCAGGGGATTAATATCAAATTGCACTAAGTTTATTTAACATCAGACCGTTGAGTTGGAATTATAAGGTGTATGGATATACCTCTCTTTCTTTGGCCACTTTCACTAAGGGGTACTAAAAGCACGAAATGCCATGTCACTTGCTTTCTCAGTAAACCAACGAAAATAGTACTCTTGCATAATTGCTATCGTAAGAATCGTTTCAAATGACTTTATTACGAATTATGCAAAAATTCGCAAAAGCATGGAAAAGAATAGCAAGCCGATGGTAGGCTGATAATGAAGGTGATGGAACTTTGTTTACGACTTAAACGAATTCCATCTGCAACGGGATTCAAACGAGAAGGTTGGCGCACAACCCATTGATCTACCGAGGCTGTGTGTAAAATAAATTGAGATAAAAAGCTATATTTTAAAATACATTGTTCCATGGGATGGTTTTGTCATCAGTGAACCTGAGTACATGTTTCTATCAGTTCTGCCAACTCTGTGTAATATTTGACAATACAAAATATCAACTATGTTTCAGCATGCGAGAAAGGCTCTTGGGGAGATGAGTGTAAGGAAGCATGTGCCTGCGACTTTGACAAAACAGTCGAGTGTAATTCCACAACGGGACACTGTCACTGTAACACTGGTTGGAAGGGTGAAAACTGTACCGAAGATATAAATGAATGCCAGGCCAGTAATAACTTATGCCCTGATAACTCAGACTGCAACAACGTTGACGGTTCTTACGTTTGTACATGTCGCACTGGATATATAAAGACGAGTGACGGAGTGTGTATAGGTAAATTTTGTTTATGTTTATAGAACGAGCTTATAACTTAACGTCAAGTTTAAAATCAGAGGAAATTGATATACATGTATTAATAACTAATAATATGCAACTCTGAAACTGACAAATTAATAACTCGTTGCAATTGTCATTATCGTGTATGCAACATCAGATTTGCAAGCTAATATGTTCTTTCTAATTGTATTAATTATCAAATAATAACTCGTTGCCATTGTCATTATCTTGTATGCAACATCAGATTTGCAAGCTAATATGTTCTTTCTAACTGTATTAATTATTAAATAATAACAGACCAGATAAAATGAGTAAAAAAGATAGGCAATGATCAGGAATTGTATTTTCTTATATTTCTGTTTCTTTTAGTGCAGAATAGAATTCGTCCGATTCTGAAGTGCATTTTAACACATCAGAAAGCAATATTAAAATGAACAAACATTATTGAGCCGCAACATGACAAAACCAACAAAGTGGCATGTGCGCCCAGCAAAGACTCAGATCAGCCTGGGCATCCGTCAGGTTTGATCAGAGTCTTCGCTGGGCGCATAGAGCTAGCTTAGACCCTCAGGTAATCTTTAAGCGCACAGCGAAGGCTTTGATTAGTTCGGGTGTATGTCCGGGTTGACCTGAGTCTTCGCATAGCACACTTGCCGCTTTATTGGTTTTGTCCTGTCGCGGCCCATATGCAGACAGCATTTCTCCATGAACATAGAATAAATACTGTTTACCCAGTTTTATTTTCCAGTACAATTTTTGATTGTGCTAACTCTTGTCAAATACACCCTTTGCCGAAAGTTGAGCCGAATTGTAAAGTCAATGTAAATATATAGATTTTTAAACTCATAACCATTTAATTTTAACTTTTTACTGAAGAAGAATCTAGCACCAGCGATAAATCATCGTAAAGCCTCGCGTTTTTAATTGATTTTGAGTAAGAGCTTAGCACATCAGTCAATTTCCAAAACCTGCACGCGCATATTTGGAGAGAACATTTTTTTTTCATTAAATGTTTATAAAAACAGTAACATCGATTCGCAAAATTCTTCTAGAGTTGCAGAATCTAACGTTTAACTGATATAGCAGAAAAGTCATTCTTGATGCATTAAACGATTTTTTTTTCTCTCCGAATATGCATTGTTTAGTCATTAACGGCAGTGCTCGCTTTGCAGACTTTTCACTCAAAATAATTTCAAACCTGGTGCTTCTACAATACTTGATAAGTCTTATAAGAAATTGAGTTTTAAATGCGCATATGCCTTTAGTTCATAAAGTAAGCAATAACATGACAGCCTTGTATCCATAAGGGTAGGTTTACACGATGACACATGTGTCTTGCAATATTTGCCACGGTGTACCACTCCAGAATATAGGGTTCATGACACAATTTTGTTGCGTACAATGAATCTCATCGTCTAAACACAACATTCGTGCAATTAAAGGATTGTCATGTAAACTCGCCTTAAAAGTGCAATGGCCGTATTCATCCTATTTAACGCTCCGGGGCTCTGCATTTTACTTAAGCGTTTTTCAAAGCCTACAAGGTAGTAAATCAGCCACTGCTATATAGTATTAAGATAAATGAACTTTTAGAGGAAGCAACTCCACTATTGTTTTGCCGCTCTTCTCTATAGGTCCTCCACCAGGAGCAAATTCTCTACTCTAAAAATAAACCCATTCGAAGGGCTGCCTCATTAAGGGAGGTGTACAGAAATTCATTCAAGTAAATATAACATTATTTTCGGAAAAGAGGCAGGGGGCGTTAATTAGACGTTAATTAGGGGCTTTTATTAGTATAATATAGCAGTGTCACTATAATGAGGGTTGGGTCCATATGAATTGATACCGGTTTAAACGGGCTTGCCAAGAAAAAAATGATGATTTTGTCTATTTATAGAGTGTGTAAATGGTAAATGGGGCGACGACTGCTTAAATGAATGTGCATGTATAGCAGTGAACACAGATATCTGTGACCCGAAAACTGGTACCTGCTATTGCCACGAGGGATGGTCGGGAAATATTTGCGATATTGATGACAATGAGTGCCTAATCGGCACTCACAAATGTAATACCACAACAGAGATGTGTACCAACACTCAAGGATCCTTCATCTGTAATTGCAAAGCTGGATTCAGAAGGCATGAAAAGACAGGTTGTCAAGGTTGGTACAGCATATGATAAAACGATCACATAGGTGAGCTGTATAATTGAAAAAAGTGCGTACTTTAATACGTCGTCAGAATTTTGCTCCTAAAATTTATATTTGCATCACCATTGCATAGCAGTTATTTAAGGAATGAATGTTATTTTTTAACGTTTACTGAAGTATAAACTACATCGGGTCACGAGCAAAGTAATATACACATATAAGAATCGTTTAAGAGACATTACCGGCCGAATTTTGCTATAGTTTGGAACAACGCATTGTCACTGCCTATCAGTAAAATTCTTCTCCTGCTGTAGATTTCACATGCAAGTAGGCGTAGCAAGCTGTCACTCAATGTTTCCTATGAATTCAAGTACATGGCATGTTGTAGATTCCACGTGCTAAGTAGTGAGGTTAGCTGTCACTCATTGTTTTCCTATCCATCCATGAATTCATGGCATGTTGTAAATTCCACGTGCTAGTTAGTGAGGTGAGCTGTCACTCAAAACAACGTGGTACAATTTAGTTATTGACTTGTAAACAACATTGACTCCCGCATCACTTAAATTGGTTTACGGAGAGCTTTGCACTGAAAATGTAAATATCAAAATTTATAAATTTAATATTTACGGCTAGGATTTCTTTAGGAAAATATCTGGGTCTGGGTACTCATTATTCGCACGGTTGATTAACGCACATGTTCGTTTGACATGAAGCAACATTAGTAAGATTAACATATGAACTCTTTTTTCCTAGTAGGTGGTCAATGATTGGTTGGTTGTTTGTTTTGTGTTTAACGGCCCTGTGAGACAGAAATTTAAGTCTATATCGGGCCGTCTCCCAGAGAGGCGGAGAAAGAAAAGAGAAATGACACAGGAGAAAAAATATGCAAACAACCCCCACCTTCACATACCACAAGCACGTTAGGCCCTTGCCCTACTTTTACCCAAATAAGTAGGACGCTCCGGCACTGCAAGTTATAACCAGCACCATCGCCCGCCAACCACCCCCTAGTCAAATGATAATCACATTATGCGCATAGAGTATGAATGAAGCTAGCAAGGGAAGGCCAAAATCAAAATGCATATCCCATTCAAGATACAAAAAGAAGAAGACGGGAAATTGTAAAAAATTCCCCTATGAGAAACAGCAAGTCTTCAGCAACAATATATTCACACACTGATGGCCGTGTTGGAAGGCGGCGAGTTTTGTGAACTTAAGGACCTTATAAGTTCTGGTAAAGGCCAACGGTCACAGTCACAGTCTGGTGTCTGCAACACGACTTTGAATCCGTGCGAGTATGCAACTGAAATCAAAGCATTGACGGAAAATATGAACAATTTGAAAGCAAGTCTTTTAAACATTCAACAGACTCAGCTTGCGACGGAAACATCCCGATCATCACAGATTCAGAACTTAAAATCAACAGTTTTAGGGTTAAAAAACGACATTACATTGCTTTCTGCTACAGTTTCCAAAGCTGTTACTGACATTCGTCTTTCATGTGAACGTATTGAATCGGAAAAAAGCCTTGGTGTCGTTAGTTTAAAAGCTGAATTGCGGCTAGTAAAGGACAATGTGCGTGATATTCAGGATGCCCTAGAAAATATGTCTAGAGTTTCCTCTCCGGACGGACTCTCTACAACATTGAAAGGTCATAAGCTATCTAAAAAGAGTAAATCTGCCAAAAACAAACGAAACTCTTCTGAAAATGATTCAATGAATGATAGCCAGTTAAACGAAAGGGTCATCGAGTCTGATCCGGGGGGAACCTCTAGTAACATTCAAACTTTGTCAGGCTCATTCGGGCCCCAATCTGGTGAAAATAATGCTAGCACTTCTCAGTTTAATAATGATAATTTGCGGGCGACGTCGGGTGCGCGGGCTGGTGATGATCACGTTTCGGCAGTGTCACCTACCGACGATTGCCAAAAGTCGGTGGGTGAGAATGCTGAGGCGGCTCACGGTAGCGCTGCCCGGGTAGCCGATGCTGCTAGCAATTATTTTGATGATGTAACAGCTGCTATAGCTGGTCCAGTGAGGGCTAGGAACGGGTCTAGCTTTTCTGATCAATCTGAACAGGTAACAGCAAATGTACAGCCAATGGCGGATGTCCGCGATACAGGCAATTTTCGTTCTTTAAGGTTTGAGCCAACAGAAGCGCAGCCGGTAGCTTATAGTGAAATTGTCGCGTCGACTAGCGGGCCGCGGTCGCAGAAAGAACCAACTGTTAACAATAACTTAACACAAAGTATGTCCAATATACCTGTCCATACGACAAAGCCCGCGCAAAGAGAGCTCAGTCAGTTTGTCAGGCAAAATGAAAATCTTGATAATAGTGATGATGACGATGATTTTGTGCAATTTGTAAAAAAAAAGGCTAAAAGGTATTACCTGGGTGGTTTTCTCCCCACTATAACTCGACATAGGATTGAGCAGTATGTTGACAGACGTGGTCCAACGGTAACGTGGATTCGTATGTGGCAGAGTAAGCGTAACTCCAGAAATATGGTAATTAGATTAAACGTTGAAGACAATGAATATGCGTCGTACGTTGAAGATCCCATGTTTTGGCCTCCAGGCGTTACATGTAGGCCCTGGGTTAACAGAAGCGAACGAGGCCGCGGTATAGGCGGTTACTCCCGTGACTGGAGTCTTGAGCATAATGATCGTCATCTGTATGGCAGATCCGACATAGATGAATATAATCCGTATTCACCGCTTCGTGACGCATCAAATATAGATTAATGTCGTGTCTATAAGGTACTAGAGACAGAAAAGTGGAATACAAATAAAGCCGTATAATGTTTAGTACAGATATGAATATTATGTCCTGGAACGCGACAGGAATAATGTCAAGCGCGTCATATCTCTGTAACAGTCTAAAGTCCAAGCAAATAGATATATGTGGAATTTCTGAGCACTGGTTATATGAAAAAGATTTGGTTTTCTTGGACCAAATAGATAGTAACTACAAAAGCCATGCTACATCGGACTTTGACTTAAAGTTTCCTGGCCGCAGAAGAGTTGGAAAGGGTGGTGTGGCTCTCCTATGGCACAGAAAGCACGATAAAAGTATAACAGCACTGTCTTTTGATGATGACAAAATTATCGGAATTAAACTTGAAATAAATCCCTCAACATATATATACTTCTTTCAGATCTATTTACCCTGTACAAATCATTCATTTGAGAGTTTTCAGGACTATGTCGATCGTTTAAATAACATTCTTGGGCTTTATTCTGACAAAGGCCTAGTTGTCATTATGGGCGACGTGAATGCTAATATTTTGTCTGCCAAATTTCGTAAAGCTTTAAATAATCGGAGTCGGTATGTTGAGAAATTTCTGAACGAGAATAACTTGGTATCCATTAATACCTTGGATATTTGTACTGGTGCTAGGTCGTCTTTCGTTTCTTATGATAATACCTGTGAATCGTTAATAGACCATATAATATTTCCAATAGAGAAAGTTCATTATGTATATTCGTGTGAAATATGTATTGATGATGCCCTTAATGTTTCAAGGCATCGTCCGGTGTTATGTCGTGTTCGAATACCTGCCCAGTACGAGGAAACACCGAATATATGCTCAGAAAATAATCTTAATTGGAGAAAAGTGACTGTATACTCTACAGATTGTTACAAGGAAGGACTTATGCTTAATGACACACTAAATACTTTGACACAGTGTGATCTGGATTCAAAAACTAAAATTAATAATGCATATACCGATTTTGTCCGAGAAATTAAAGCGGTAGCAAAACAGCATTTCCCTGTTAGGAAATATAGGCATTATCTTAAGCCTTATTGGACTGATGAATTAAGCATATTGCATAATGAAATGAAAAGATTGCGTAGAATTTGGATTAGGAATGGCAGGCCTAGAAATCCTGGGCATGACTCGTACAAGGCGTATAAAGCAGCGAAACGCGATTTTCGGCGTAAGCATCGGCAGTGTTCGGAATATTTTATGAAATCTCAAATTGACGAAATCGATAAACTGGCAGAAGTCGATAGCCGTTTATTTTGGCGTCATGTAAACAGCCGTCGCAAAAATACGCTTACTTGTCCTGGTTCCGACATGATTTTCGATGGTAAAAGGGTCTGTGGCTCAAGAGAAATAACTGACGGATGGGCTAATTATTTCAAAGCTCTATATACTCCCTCTGAACATACCAAATTTGATTCTGAATTCAAAGATACTATTATAAATTATACTCAGGAAATTAACAATTGTTCGCAAGATTCAGCCTTGAGAAATAATAATGTATCGATTAGCTCAGAAGAAGTTTGCGCGGCTGTCAGCATGGCCCATAAGGGCAAGGCATGTGGAGAAGACGGAATTTATTATGAGCATATTTTATATGGCGGTGAATTTCTGTACGAAATTTTGGCGAAGTTTTTTACTGCTGTTGTTTTATTTTCATATGTACCCATTGAAATGAAAAGGGGGGTTATCATAACTTTATTTAAAGGTGGAAATAAAAGAAAAGACGACCCCGACAATTACAGAGCTATAACTTTGTCTTCTGTCATACTCAAATTACTTGAAAGAATATTACTCACAAGAATCCAGTTATTTGATAACATAGCCCAACCCATTCACTCTATGCAGGGTGGATTTAAAAAAAACCTTGGGTGTCTTATGACCTCGTTCCTACTAAGAGAATCTATAGGTTTTGCAAAAGAAAACAGTAGCAAACTATTTGTATGTTTCTTAGATGTTAAAAAAGCGTTTGATCACGTGTGGCACGAAGGTCTATTTTATAAGCTATACAATTCAGGAATATGTAAATTAATCTATTATCTTATTGTTAATATGTACACAGATATGTATAGCTGCGTAAAAGGTCAAGGTCATAAATCGTATTGGTTCCCTGTATTACAAGGTACACGCCAAGGCGGCGTATTGTCGCCGTTCCTGTACCTCTTTTATATAAATGACTTATTGTATCAGCTAGAATCGTCGGGGCTAGGTTTCTGCATGTATGATATCAATTGTTGTTCTCCATCAGTCGCTGATGATATGCTTTTGGGATCTTATTCAAAGATCGGTTTAGACAAGATGATGAACATTTGCTTTGGGTACTCGGTCAAATGGCGGTATCTATATAATGCATTAAAATGCTTAGTAATTGTCTTTAATGAAAGTAAGAATGCTTATCAGCAGTCAAATCGTACATGGATGCTTGGAAATGACCTAGTCGATGAGGGCACGGAATATGTACATTTGGGTGTTAGATGTGATAAGTATATGTCGATCGATGAAAATGTCAAACTGGCAACAAATAAAATCAAAAGCACATTTTTAAGCCTGTCTAATTGTGGAATTTACGAAGATGGACTTAATCCCATGTCAATAAAGCATATATATAATTCGGTTGTTTTACCGAAAGCTCTTTACGGTTGCGAATTATGGTCAAACATATTACCAAAACATATTGTGTCTTTGGAACGCGCACATCGTTTTTGTGTTAAATTCATGCAGTTGTTACCGAAGAACGTCAGCACTGATGTTGCTTTGTCATTAATTGGAATGCAACCTATCGAAGCCGAAATAGATTATAGAAAACTGATTTTTTTTGGACAATTATGTCTTCTGCCCGGGTATTATAGAATAAAAGAGGTGTTCCTTCATAGGCTTGTTCACTGCAATAGCAGTTTGATGTCCCATAAACAAGGTTTTCTACCTGACATTGTTCGTATTTTGGATAAATACTCCATGTCACATGTTTTCAGTAGTTTTGTTGAAAATGGGTCTTTCATGACCAAAAATGCTTGGAAAAAAGTTATAAGACAGACTATAGATAAATTTTACAGTAATGACCTGATGTCTAGGGTATCCACTGTTAGCTCATACAATCGTATTCTCAAAATTCATGTGGACATTACCTTTGGGCCACACGTATTGTGGAAACTGTCTAAGCATTATCCTAGGTTCAAAGGGATGGTACAAGTAGCTATACGCCTACTAGGCATGTTGTTCTCCGGAAAATGGTTTCGGAAATGTTATAATTGTGATGAGACAAATATGTTACTAACAGAACACTTGTTGCTGTATTGTCCTTACACGGATAGTTTTAGGAAAATTCTGTGGCATAGACTACTCGGCCGATTTGGGGTACGGTTTTATAATAAATTTAAGGCTTTGTCCCCATCTGATCAGATAGATGGACTGTTTTCGGGGTGTTTTGACTTTTTGACTGATGAAGAAGATCGATGGGAAATTTTAAAAATCTTTATATCATCTTTAAAAATGATACAAAATAATGTAAAGCTTAGTTTTACGAGTCTAACGTAGCTCACTGATCGAAGTTCTGAATAATATGTCTATTTTTGAAGTTGTATACATTGTTATTTATCTTGCAGAGCTGTCCCGGCGAGCACATCACGTCTGGGTGACGTCGTACTGACGTCGTTGCGACTTTATCACGTCGCATTGGCGTCAGTGCGGCGTCGTTCCGACGACGTCATTTGCCTGCTGGGGTAGATGTGAAGTGTCTGATGTTAAGTCATAGACGATAACTAGCTGGTACGTGTTGTGGCCTCTTATAAGGGTTGTCCAACAAATGTGGTTCTGATGATGAGTTGCGGTATGTTTGTGTGCAAAGCAAGCGAGACTGTCCGAGGTTATCTTCCGTTGGTTCTTCTTGCCACGACTTTGCTTTTGCTATTTCTCGAAGACGTGACAGTATCCCAGCGGGCGCGTGGCGTCGTGGTGGCGTCGTACTGGCGACCACGTCGCGTCAGTCGACGTCAGTGCGACGTCATGCGCCTGCTGGAACAGTACTAATTGTCTTCGTTTTTGGTTTTATAACAAGAAATAATATATGATCTAAACATGATATGTCTCTCATCCCATACCTTATATTACGTTTCGGTAAGGTATGGGACATGGGACATGGGCTATTACTTTAGGATACGCTAGAAGTTCACGTTATGTTTAGTAGTATCATGAGTATCATACTCATATCTCCATGCTGATGTTGAGTGACAATCTGGTCTCGCTGCAGTCAGGGTTGTCACTCGCATCAGCATGGAATGCATTTAAACATCGTGTAATGGTAATATAGTCAGTAATAAATAATATGAATCATAATCATAGGTATCGTGCTTATATGACTATGCTGATGTGAGTGACAATCTGGTCTCGCCGCAGTCAGGGCTGTCACTCGCATCAGCATGGAATGCATTTAAGCATCGTGTAATGGTAATATAGTTAGTAATAAATAATATGAATTATAAATGTCATAGGTATCGTGTTTGTATGTCCATGCTGATGTTGAGTGACAATCTGGTCTCGCCGCAGTCAGGGCTGTCACTCGCATCAGCATGGAATGCATTTAAACATCATGTATATTATGGTAATATAGTCAGTAATAAATAATGTGAATTATAAATATCATAGGTATTGTACTTGTATGTCCATGCTGATGCTGAGTGACAATCTGGTCTCGCCGCAGTCAGGGCTGTCACTTGCATCAGCGTGGAATGCATTTACACATCGTGTATATAATGGTAATATAGTCAGTAATAAATAATATGCATAGGTATCGTGTCTGCATGTCCATGCTGATGTTGAGTGACAATCTGGTCTCGCCGCAGTCAGGGCTGTCACTTGCATCAGCATGGAATGCATTTAAACATCGTGTAATGGTAATATAGTCAGTAATAAATAATATGAATTATAAGTATCATAGGTATCGTGCTTATATGGCTATGCTGATGTGAGTGACAATCTGGTCTCGCCGCAGTCAGGGCGGTCACTCGCATCAGCATGGAATGCATTTAAGCATCGTGTAATGGTAATATAGTCAGTAATAAATAATATGAATTATAATTATCATAGGTATCGTGTCTGTATGTCCATGCTGATGTTGAGTGACAATCTGGTCTCGCCGCAGTCAGGCCTGTCACTCGCATCAGCATGGAATGCATTTAAACATCTGTATATAATGGTAATATAGTCAGTAATAATTAATGTGAATTATAAATATCATAGGTATCATACTTGTATGTCCATGCTGATGCTGAGTGACAATCTGGTCTCGCCGCAGTCAGGGCTGTCACTTGCATCAGCGTGGAATGCATTTACACATCGTGTATATACTGGTAATATAGTCAGTAATAAATAATATGCAAAGGTATTGTGTCTGCATGTCCATGCTGATGTTGAGTGACAATCTGGTCTCGCCGCAGTCAGGGCTGTCACTTGCATCAGCATGGAATGCATTTAAACATCGTGTAATGGTAATATAGTCAGTAATAAATAATATGAATTATAAGAATCATAGGTATCGTGTTTGTATGGCTATGCTGATGTGAGTGACAGTCTGGTCTCGCTATAGTCTAAGCTGTTACTCGCATCAGCATGGATTGCATTCAAACATCGTGGAAAGCTAATATAGGTGGTATTAATGGTATCCATTATAAGTCTCATGGGTATCGTGCTTGTTTGGCTATGCTGATTTGAGTGACAGTCTGGACTCGCTGTAGTCTAGGCTGTTACTCACATCGGCGTGGAATACAATCAGGCATGATATGGTGTGCATTACGGGTATCATGGGTATCGTGTTTGTATGATAGTCTATTTATACCATGTATGTTTTTTCCTTTCTTTTTGCATTTTGTGTTCTTGTCTTTTGTCTTTGTAATTGTATATATGTTCGTTTGTAATATGTATGCTCTCCTGTATTGGAGGAAAATAAAATATCTATCTATCTATCTATCTAAAACACAAAGCAAAATAAAAAGCAAAGTGGACAGTTATAACATGCCCAAAATGCTAGGAACCAGACGTTTCCGCCTTAGACCAGACTTTAGATAAAGCAAGTAGGGGCCTAAACTTGATTAACAAGTGCAGCCGATGAAGCTCACAAAATAAGAAGGAGGTTGGTTTGCATAGAGGCTTCTACCTCATAAGTGACACATCACAGTATAACACATAAAATCATTAGAAAACGCTGCCGGAACAATCTTTAGGACTGTGTGTTATCCGAAACCACATTAAAATAAATCACTTGTTGCACCTCGATGAGCCTACAAAAGATGCTGCTGGGCAGGCATTCATTTTTACCTGTTATCTACATGTATAAACATACAATAGAATGAAAGCGAACAAACAAATAAAAGAAACTGATTTTAAAAATAAAATACCACAGAATATAGGGCATATACAAGGCTTGATCCAGAAGTAATGCAATTGTGTCCCTAGCACGCTTATTCATCGTGTTATTAATATAAAAATTATATTAAGCTACACTCTGAATCAAGGCTGATTAAAAATAAATATAAAGTGGGAATCTTTTCCCGTTCTAGTTATATAGACGTTCAAAGTACGCCACCGTCGCAATCGCGCCGCAGGTTAGAATAACGTTAATTACCATGATGAACACAATTTTCAAAGGCAATTACAAATTAAAAGCAAACTAATTCACCAAATCAGATGAAAATTTGATATGATGACGAAATTTACATTTCTGCCGCCCACTGTCGAATCTTTATTAAGGTCATATCAGTTTAAAATTCGCAAGGTACGTGGATATGAATTTTTGTTGCTTTCTTTTCACCTTACACCTTGATTTTGTAGCTGCAGTGACACCAAAAACATAATGGAACGGTCGGTAATAAAACACAAAGTGCTTACACCGGTTTTACAGAGTTCCAACCCTCACCCTAGCTTAGATCGTAGTTCATGTATCGTAAAGTTTCGTCCGAGTTTGAAAAAATAACGAAATACGCACTTTAAATGTAGAGGAGAACTCATCTATATTGTAACACAAGCAAGTCTTCGATGAACAAGACTTCGATGTCATTAATTACACCTTCTGCGACCATGACAAATAAAATATCTCACGTTCAGGAAATATCGTCCTTGGGAGGGATGGAAGTGTATTGAATAACGTGCTGGAGGACCAATCCATGTGTCACAGGTTCGATACCCCACTTCTCCGGTTGTTTCGAATGAGTCTTTAAACCCAAGGTCCCTTCTACTTGATGGAATGTTAAAAAGTTCACATATATATCGTCTTTGTGTGGTGTTTCTGCAGTTGCTCTGAAATGGTGCAAATCCGAGCCCTAAAATAAAAATGATACCGATATTAACGTGAAACAATTTTTGTTTTTGGTGCAATGTGCAATGGTCAACTCTTAGAGCAAATTGTTTGCAACCCAGCCAAACAAACAGGCAGTCACAAAAAAATGTTTCCATTTTAAGTTGGTGTGAAAAAACATATACCTTACACTTATTTACAGAGACTACGATAAATCAGCATCATTAATTAGGGTAGACTCTTATAACTTCGGACAGCAGGTAAATTCGGACACTGACATTGTTTCCTTTATATGTCAGTTGCTTAGAATTAAAATAAAAATAACTGGGCAAACAGTAAAAATCCTGATGAGACGGCTCATTATTAGCCCTCTTATCTGGATTTTCACTGTTTGCAATGGTATGTCCGAATTTACCCGCTGTCCGAAATTACCCGACTTTACCCTATCTATTTATTGCAGATATAGATGAATGTTCAGAAGGTAAACATGGTTGTCAACAGGTTTGCGAGAATACACTTGGTGGGCACATATGTAAATGCTTCATCGGGTACGGAGGATCGGGAAATGATTGTTCAGGTAAAGTATACGAAGGTAGTAAAGCAAACAAAAGAAGTTCAACAAAAGCATAGGCAGTTCTTTTATATCGAATGAAAGCCTTGACAAATTTGATTCTATAGTAAATACACAGTAAACCAACAAGGGTTAGCCGAACTATTTCAGTCGTTTGGCGTGCTGTATGTACATGTAAGTAAAGAAGAAGCAGGTAGTTCGAAAGTACCACAAACGTCAGAAAAGAGCGCTACGTTATATGACAATTGTAAACTAAAATACATAACCTGCTCTTTAAAATGACGCATTAGTTTCATTGGTATCTTGATGGTTGGAAAGTTACATAATATTCACACTCTTCCATGCTACGTTAAGCATCGCTTGTGCTTGACATCAGAACAGTTAAGACCGCCACTAATTTCATTACTGGCCGTCCGAAGGCAGCAGTTCTGTTTTGATTCTTGTTGGCTGTTTTAAGTGTTTTTGTTGCGGTGTCTGTTATTGATATATTGTTTGTGATGTCAAGGCTATCCCGTTGACCACCTACATGGGAAATAGCTGTTCACATGGTTGTCGCTGGTGATGTCTTCGGCGTTGACTAATTTTGAGTCGTCTCTTTCCCACATGGTGTCTTAGGTGGGATTTGGGATTGAATTGTGTCAGTTCTAAGAGTCTTCCTACTTACTTTTAAAGATGTTTAAGTTTTTCAGCAAAGGTTTTGTAATGTCGGTCTATGTTTCTTTTCTCAGAATGCACTGACAACACATTTGGAGATAATTGCTCCCGAGCATGTGACTGCATAACCCAGAACTCTGCCAAGCCCGACCAGTCATGCGACCCTGTCACTGGCAGGTGTGGCTGCTCACCAAAGTGGGCAGGCGATAGATGTGACATTGATGTTGACGAGTGCACAATGAATACTCACAACTGTGATGTCGTTGAAAACAAGATATGTCAAAACAAACCTGGTGGGTTTGACTGTGTTTGTAAAGATGGATTCGACCTTAACTCTGATAACAGTTGCTTCGAAGGTATGTTTATTTATTCTCTTGGAATACTATTACAGTTCTAAATAGGGTATACCTAAGCGTTACTCGTGGCCTTATGCTGTTCAACATCGAATGACGCTGACAGAATAACATTAATTGCACTTATAGTCAGTAATGAATTCTCTTATTGACTATCGAACAGTCTGCATAGAAACTGCAGTTTTGATGGTTACAAAATATTGAACACAAATTAAAATTTAAAAAAAAAAAGTTCCTTCAATAGCAGAGAATATATACAGAAATGGCAACATGGGCCAGACTACTTAGTTTCCACTTGATCCGGCCCGTTGTCGTGATGTGTTAAAACATGCCATAGTTTTACTACACCATGTCAGAAGGCTGAAAATGTTATACTGCATATATACTGTTAATTACATTTTATATAAATATTCAACATAGCAAATCTTTTTTGCAGTGTCAAAGGACAAGTTTGGTATGATAGTTGGACTTTCTGTCGGAATACCGCTCGGGGTGCTAGGTTTGATTGCAGTTGTTATCGTTTTAATCTATTTCCTAAGACTGCCAAAGAGGAAAAGGTATAGAGTTTCAGTTTTGTCTAAGCACTAAATTTAGTAATGATAAAATATTTCTTTAGTTTGATTTCAACTGTTTAAATTATAATAAATACCCTGTATACTTTACAGCAGAGCATTTCCGTTATCTAGAGTCCATATATTGAATATTAGTTTTAAGTTTGTCCTTTCTGCTGGATCCATTGCAATTATAGTCGCAGTTCTATTTTTACTTAACTTATATATAAAAAGGAAATGTTCTTTCGCTTTTGTTCTACAAGTTGAAAACTTCGTATTTATGTAGGCCCATTGATTATCGCGTATCATCCAAACTGTTTTATCAGTCATTAAATCTAATAAAACTTTTTTCCCGCATTATGAGCAAAGCATAACAATTTAAGCAGAGCCTCTAAATTAAATGGGTATATCTCCATATTTTTGCCATTTTTAACAAGGATCAACTTCGGTCATTTTGTGTTAGCTTCAATGGGGGTAAAATATCTTCCAATAAGGGTCTGCTTTTAAATGTCAAAAATTGCTCCTTGAGGAGCGGAGTTGACTGATAATGGCAAGGTTGCTTCCCCTTAAAGTATACTCATTCATCTTAAAAGCAAACAGATCGAACTCTTTCATGATTTCTACAAGACATATTCATCACTGTCTTAAATGATTTCGCCATTTATTAAAAGGAAGCATAGCATTTAGACAGAAGATTCTGAGCAAACGGTGCAGACCCAGAACATTCTGAGCAGGAACATTCTGAGCAAGATCTACACTGTTTGCCGTTCAATCTTCATCGTCTGGACACATTACTGCATGGTAAGACCAAACTGTTCCATTATTAGGACAACTGAGGTATTGTTAAACCCACTGCATTCTGGGTATTTTTGTCGTCTGCTGAAATTGTCGTCTGCATCAAAACTCAAGAATATTTTGATAATATTGTTCTTATCAACTCTTGTAGAAATGATGTCTAGGCAGCAAACAGTTTGGATCTCAGATCAGGCACCACTGGCCTGATCTGGATTCAAATTGTTTGCCCAGATACCCCTTTACCCTTAAACGCGGCCCTTTTTCAGATGTAGAATTTATTTTAATTAGTTCAGCGGAAATACACAGAAAGAAACAAACAACAGAAGATGAAGAATTCTCGGATATTTTCCGGAGGCGTCCATCAGGGCAGCTTCCACCAGGACAGGCTAAGTTTGACTCTGTAGCCTCATGGGAAAACAGGAGTACCCTGTCCTCAGATCAAGGTAGGTTCTGGCTTATATGTAAACGGCGTTCTTCAGTGAGAGCTTAGCCTATTCTTAGAATCAGCAGTTTACAAATTGCAAACCAGAGTTTTAGTTTCTTAACTAGTGAAATCATCATTTTTGAAAGAGGGGCGGTAACCCATTTGGTATAACTCAAACTATATCGTAACAGCGACCTTCAATTTTCTTTCAAATTTCAGCGTTCATACTAAGTCTTGTCATTTGAACAAATATGTAAATGTTAGATTTTAGAAATGTTTCACTTTTAAACATGACCCTAACAAAGTCCACTTCAGACATAAGTACATCCTTAGGTGAATATGCCAAAACAGCAATATATTTCGCAAAAAAAAGGAACTCATTACAGATAAACACTCCCTTTCATAGTCAACATATATCTCTATTAAGGTTCATGACCGCACTTCCATGGCTCTGTTTGATCTGACAGTGCTTGTATCCCTTCTTACAGGGGAATACTCTCAGAGAAAAAATGCCCTCGTAGATAGCAAAATGTTTTCTTAAGAGTAGCCTCCAATATTTGAGAAGATACTCACCTTAGAGAGTAGCAACAAAATTCAATTAAGTTGTCGGCCGTTTTAAAATTGGCATTGCGCCTAAAATAGTTATGTGTATCCACACATCTTACATGTATATATATTTTTTCCTTTTATTATCGCCTGACAATGGAAAGACCGTCTAATACATATAATGTTTTTTATGCTAGGAAGTACTGCTCCCTCCAGAAGTTGGATTGAGAGATCCCTTTCGCAAGGGGAAGTGGTTAGCCAATTTGACTTATATTATTCGTAGCTGTTAAGTTGTTGAAGCTTATTAACACTCACCAGCTTAGAATAATTTTAATTGTAAAAGACACTTTTTATTGAAGCCATCATCTCACTTTATAGTTTTACCTAAATATCAGTATATATTCACGAATATCTCAGATATGTAGATGTTTTTTCATAAAACAAACGAAAGCGCTTTTCTAAAAGAATTTGAATCCACGAAACCGCGTCAAACTATCATAAATTCATTTCTAGTCTTGGAGTGATAAAGAGTAAATATGTACTTTTTTCTTTTTACTTTTTAAGCAGACTCGTTCATATTTATACGGTCTGACTTTCAAAGGATTCATAATTCATTTATCTTTGCTGCAGCTGCTTAAAGTGCCATAATATGTTCGTCCAAACTGTATCATAGTGCAAAGTTTATACTTTCTTGTCTTATGAGATGTGTGTTCTTCTCATGCCTGTGCTCAGGAGCTTGGTCAGTATCACTGTAATAATGGTCCCTGACAGTGACACAAAAAGTAAAGAAATTAGAGGATCTTACATGAGTGCTCATGTATTATTGAATTTATTAAACGAGTTGGGGAAAAAGATAAGATGCGAGGCTTTGTCGAGCATCTTATCGGTTTTCCCCAACGAGTTTAATAAATTCAATAATACAGGAGCACGAATGCAAGATTCTATTTATCATATGACACTAAAATCGCATTTTATTAGCAAAATTAGCACTAAAACGTCACGATTTCGCCATTAGAAAACGCGACGTTTTAGTGGACGTCAACGTATAACGTGACGACGTAATTTGCATATTTAATCCACTAGTGGATTATCGTTTTTAATGCATGGCTTTATTACACTCTCAGATGCGACGTCATATGATAAACGTTTCGAAATACATGTATATTTTTTAAAATTTGTTTAAATCTTTAATAATAAAGAAAGTAAAACTTTAAATAGTGAATGTACATTTCTGATCAGTTATCCAGCTTGTAACTGATGATTAAATTAATTCACAGAGTAGAAAACAATTAACTTTAAGATAAACAGTATTTCTTACTTTTAAATCTGTATAAGACATTTTTTGAAAATATATGACATCAGAAGAAAGTGCATTGTGGGTAAACTGTTTAAAGACAAAAACATGGAAATGGAAAACGCCTCTATGTTAAATAAGACAGCATAACTTTCGAACGGGTATGAATATTATCTGTGTTTTATTTTAGCAGTACTATTCCCTTTGTGAATTATTGAAGCAAAATTTATAACTGGAACATATTTCCTAATGGCTTTGTCACTTTATTCTTATTTTTCCTTGATTGGTTGTGTGTTGTGGCTTTTCCCGGATATCTTTGTGCCGGATTTTTTGGATAGGTCTGGAGCCGGTTGTTCAAAACTAACGACGTCGTTAGTTAACGTTTTGTTAAATTTTCAAATGTAAATATCTCAAATATGGCAGTATTGTCTGTTGATAAAAATGTGAGAAGCTTTTGCACTGCAAAAGCTTCTCACATTTTTTTCAACAAAAAATATCAATGTATTTGGTTATAAAGTCTTAAAGCACTTAACGAACTGACCTCTTAACGAGCTCGTTACACTAACGATGTTTTGAACATCTGGGCCCTGTTTTATTGAGCATATCTAACAGTGAAATATTCTGTGTGTTGGGAGAAGCGTCTCAGCATTTCTAACGTAGCGTGTGTTTTGTTCTACTTCTCATAACGATGTTCTCCAAGTGGCTGGACGACTTTGGTCTATGGCTTTACTATTTTTACATAGCTTTTTGTCGGTTTCTATTTGAATATATGTTTCTACCTGATTTTACCGCTTTAATCTTCGGATGCCTACCACTAAACCCTTACGATATTTAAATTAATCATCCTCTGTAGTCAAAGACAGAATATTTCAAGGCATACGAGGGTCATCCAATAAGTCTTGCAAACGCCGTCATTACTGCTTTATTAATTGAGGTAGGGTTATCAAATTACACCATTAGCAACTTACGTATATAATACACATATGTGCTAAAAATCATACATGTGCTATTCCTTTCTCAGATATTGGAAGGTTTTACACGCAAAGGTGTAAGCGATACCGGCGGTGAAATTGCACAAACATGACGTTTTTTTTTTTATAAGAGGTTAGGGGAAGAAAATTCCTGCATACATGTTTATTATTCTTTCAAATTACAAGAATTCATGTTCTAACGTAATCGCCTTATATTTAAGAATTCAAATAAGAGACAATTGTCACTTCACATTACCAGACAAATGTGGTTGCTAGGCAACAAGAGAATATTACAGAATTTTAGCAAAATTTTAGTTTCTGACGTTTACCTCTGGTTTCTTAAGGCTGCAAACGATATCAAACAAGGCTCGAAGCTTATATTTTCTCTTCTATCTATATTTCAGCATCTCGGGACTATTCTTTGATAACAAATTAATGCCGGTTTAGGAAACATTTCATCTGTGTGAAAGCCTCTTCTACATATACTCATTTTATATGATATTTTAGCTGCCCGAAAAAGATGGTGATCTTCCTTTGAACAATGATTATATCTTGAGTGATGGCAAGATCTTAACCTTGGTACCGTGTACATACTTCAGTATTCACTTCCGTATCTCCCAGCAATTTTCAGATATTTACAAGGATTCTGAACTAAGCTAGGGGATCTTAAGGTGAGGTGGGAGTAATTCAGCGCCGCCGTGCGGCAGTTTCTGTCGCAACGTTACGTAATGACGTCAAACGTTCCGTCAGGGAAAAACAAGATGGTGTCAACATTATCCGCTTCTGTGATTGCATGTACTACATGGTCTGATGACAAAATGCAAAGAGGCTGAGCGCTGGGTGAAATTAAAAGGAGATAGAAAGTGTTGTAGAGAAGAAACTGCAAAAAATATAGGTAGTTACTACAAGCGGGAAAGCTTTTCTCTGGCAGTTTCTCATTAGTTTGTTAGATGGAGTTCGCAATTGTTGTTGCAATAATTTTATTACAAATTTCATACGGCACAGCCTCATGAAATTGAAATGAGAAGTCAGATCATGAAATTGAAATGAGAAGTCAGATCACTGTCTACACTTCGACCACGAATTTTAGATTTCCGCCTCAAGTGATTCTCGAATCTGGGACCGCTAGATCAGAAGGCTAGCGCTTAACCTACTCAGCTACCGGGGCTCCTCGAGTGTTATCACAGATAAAGGATGGATGGATGGATGGATGGATGAATTGAGATTATACGTCCTTTTTAACAGTAATTCAGTCATATCAGGACCATTGTTATGTGATAATGAAAGGCTGTGTGCTATGGGATGTTATCATACCACCCACCAGTTAGAATTAGGCCACATTGCAGTGATATTAAAAATGCTTAGACTGTCCATAGCATTTCACGGAATAACGCCAGGCAGCCGTATCAACGTCGATGCAATATCAGCAGGACCTTTTATGAACGTTTATTCGATAATTCAACGCTTTGTTCTGTCAATATCTTAAAAGAAATGTGGTATTTCTTTTTCCTTGTCTTTCTTTCATTTTTCCGTCTTTCATTTTTTTTTTACTTCAAGTGTATATCAAAGAATCGTTTCACTGAATCCCCTAGACACTAAAGTGAATTCAAGCTGCATTTTCACAGGCATTTTCAGAGAGAGAGAGAGAGAGAGAGAGAGAGAGAGAGAGAGAGAGAGAGAGAGAGACGCGAGGTCCAGTCGCAGTGCAAAATATTATCTGTTCTTTCTTGGGTCGAATCATGTACTGGAAAACTTGCATTGTTCAAATGTCATAAGACATGGAAGCCCACCCTAAAGCTGTTGCTTCAGAGAGTTTGTCATCTCAGGTAAGCGTAAAGTGTATTGAAGGGCATAATGGCAATGTTTTCGATTCCTTCTTCAATCATTTTTACAGAAAGTTAGCCAAGATGGCTAATGTATTGAGAGAAAATGTACTACATTCGCTTTCCCGAGGATGACAATCATGAGTGACGAAAGTCCTAGACAAATTTTGCCGGGATCCTACAATAAGCGACGGTTGATACGTGGCGCGAAAAGTAAAGTAACGTTAACGTCACCATTTCAGTCTAAAGGGACAGCACGCAGGGCATTTTATGCACTTTAGCCCGAAAGTTAAGTCGGCGACCTACTTTGTTTATTGCTTTAATGTAAACTTCTATTATTTGGCCATACTGTGTTAGTTTTTAAAGAAAAAAATGTGTTTTGTTTTCTCAGAATGAAAGTTTTTGTCCAAGAGAGACGTGCAAAAAAGTGCGTTTTCCATAGAACGCCATTATAACGTCGGGTCGAAAATGAGGAAAAATTGACGTTTTCGAGGTCAGATATCTTGAAAACGACAACGGCGACACCCCCTTTTTATTACATTTTCTGAAAGAGGGACTGAAAATGTACAATATAGGGAAGTATGAATAAAATCATGTGTTTTGTCAATTACTCCCACCTCACCTTAAACAGACAATTAGAAGCCACCGCCGCACCCATAATGGTAGTATTCTTCAGTTGCCTAGCAACGCCATTTGCAAGATCATGACGTTTCTGGAAATTGTTGACTAGAATGAAGGAAAGATGCAATGTAGGAATGTGGATTGCTTGATTCATTTTTAATTATCATTTGCCTGAAACTCGGCCGTTTGCAGGACTTATTGGATGACCCTCGTATTTTAGCAGAAAAAGAGTGGCAGCCAAGATTTTATTAGAGACATTAAGTCAAGAGGGACACAATACCATGTAGTATTATTATCTTTCAACAATAAGTTGGAATTGATGAACCATTACATATGTACATGTCGTCTAGTTTTAGGTAACACATATTTGAGCCGCGACCCGACAAAACCAACAAAGTGGCATGTGCGCCCAGCAAGACTCAGCTCAGCCTGGTCAGCCGCCTAATCTGATCAGAGTCTTGGCAGCGGGCTTAAAGGATAGCTTAAAGTCTAACTAGCTCTCTGCGGACAGCTAAGACTTTGATCAAACTGGGCTAATACGCAGGCTGATCTGAGTCTTTGCTGGACGCACATACCACTCTGTTGGTTTTGTCGTGTCGCGGCTCACTTTATTACTCTCTTGTTGAGGCACTCCAGCAAGTGGTTTTTTGAAGTTTATGCTTAAAGGATAAAGAAACAGCAAATTCCACTTACATGGTTCAATTTACTACCATTTCTCGTAGTCAGATTTGTCCTGTAGAGTTTTTGAAATTCATTGGTATGCTCTCAAGCTTGAAAAGTAATCTCTTGCAATGTATTTTTTTCAGTTTCAAAATGGCGGCCTCAAGATAACCCATATTGCTGTAGGGGTGGCATGTTTCAAGCACATTCTTGAAAATTACCATTTCATATAAAATTAACATGAAATCAGTTCAGAAGAATTTATTCTTATATCTTATAGCAGTTATTTTCGTAAGTAATATCTTTTTGGAAAACAAAAAGATGCACTATAAGTGTAGCTGACATTCCAAGCAACCCTTTGCTGAAATGATCATATTCCAAAACAGATCAGGTGATTAGTGATGACATCATTTCTGTTGTGATGTCATAATGGGTGGTTCCCAGCTTCATAAAAATTAAACTGAACCTCATCAAAGGCTGGAAACCAGAAGGAATATTTTTACTATTGGAAAACCCACCTCCAAACAAAAAATGATAAAAATAGACAAAAGAGGTCATGCAATATACTGCAAGTCAGTATTCAGCTACGAGAAATGGTTTTGGGTATGTTAAACCTAAAATTTTGATATTTAAGCATCTTTAAAGAAAAAAGTTCCACTAAAAACCACTTGCTGGAGTGCCTCAACAAGAGAGTAGGTTACAATTCAGCTTATACTCAATGACATTTGAGCCGCGACACGACAAAACCAACAATGTGGTTGTGCGCCCAGCGCAGACTCAGATCAGCCTGGACATCTGTCCAGTTTGATCAGACTCCTTGCTTAGCGCTTACAGGGTAGCTAAGGTTCTAAACTACCTCCATGCGGACAGCGAAGACTCTGATCAGACTGGGCGGATGCCCAGGCTGATCTGAGTATTCGCTGGGCGCACAGCCACTTTGTTGGTTTTCTTGTGTCGCGGCTCATTTAACAAGAAATAGGATCAAAACGAACGCAAATTGCATAGTGAACTTATATTTAAAGCATATTTATACACAATGTTTGCACTGAAGTAAAAGAACTTGTGGCGCTATCACAAAAAATGAAAATTTTGTAATATTTCCACTAAGTATTTCTTTTACAAAGTTGAAATGTTGTACTCATATATAATCCAGTTATAGATATGATTCGAATAGCTTTGATTTACGTTGGCTATTGATTATTTTTCCCTATTTTCAGTTTGAAATCCAAAGACCCCAGGTATATGGGTTCAAAAATCCCCGATATATGGTAAGTTTAGAAATTCGAAAAACAAGCCTTGACTGCATTTCAAATCCCTTAAGGTGTCAACTTTATTTTAATTGAAACAATGATTTGCAACCTTGAGAAACATCAAAAAACGCGAACTTGTAAATCGCATTTTCATTATATGAGCCGCGACACGACAAAACCAACAATGTGGTTGTGCGAACAGCGCAGACTCAGATCAGCCTGGGCATCCGCCCAGTCTGATCAGAGTCTTCGCTGTCCGCATGAAAGTAGCTTAGATCCTTAGCTACCCTTTAAACGCTTAGGGAAGACTTTGATCAGACTGAGCAGATGCCCAGGCTGATCTGAGTCTGCGCTGGGCGCACAACCACATTGTTGGTTTTCTCGTGTCGCGGCTCATATATGGCTCACCATATGGATATGGCTGACTAATGACAACGTCTCCATATTGGTCATCATGTCTTACCTATGAGACTGAATACCGTCATCGTACATTCGTCTTCTGTATGTATCAGCATTTTAATGGCGATAAATTGCTTTGAAAGACTTCAGATATGAGTATCTCTTGTATATAATTGAGCCACGTCATGTGACTTCCAATAATGTAGCAATTTTTTCATTTGATATTCAGATCGTCCGTCTCTTTTATATAGAGTAAACAGAGACCTCACTTTGGCTCTGGGGCATTGGCCACTGCCATAAAGGGCTGAGGTGACAAGCGAAGGTTCTGATTAGACTGCACTTATGTGCAGTCTGATAAGAGCCTTTGCTTGTTACCAATTCCACATTGTTGGAAATCACATGATGTGGCTTAATAATGACTCAATAATGATAAAAAAATACGCGTCATCCACACAACATTTTACAGCCGATGTTCTTTATTAATCTTAAATTCCAGTTTTATTTCAAATAGTGAAGCGTATAAATAAGGAGTTTGTAAATAAAACATGTGCCGAAAATGGTGAACGCTGTGCTGAGTGGTTCAAAAATGGCATCTTTGCGCTTCTATTGCTCTGTCACAAACCCTCTGATATGTATAAGGAGTATATCATTCCTTGATTTCTCAATTTTAAGTATTCAGTTAAATTGCAATATAGCACTATTTATCGTGAGGTATCGCTGTAAGCTTTTTACCATAATGACCGCAATTAGCCAACTTTAAACAAATAAAGCACCCTTCAGTTTCATATAAAAAGATCGGAAACATTATTTGGATCTTTTTAACTGGCAACTTAAATGACCTTCTGCGGATATCATAAAACTTGAATGAAAATTGTAAAAACACAATGTACAGACATGGAGGCCCATTCATTGTCACGCTTTTTTATATTGCATGGCTCGACCAGAACAGGAAGAGCTATTTATCGTTGTTAAAAAAGTGTTACCGTTCTTATTGCCTGTTATATGACCCACAATATCCGCATCACATTTTGCCATTTACTTTCATTTCCCCTCCCGCTAATTCAAGAAGGGCAGTTGTCAGTTACTGGTGAAAGTAAGTGCACTTAGTACTGGTTGACCGCCTAGGAGGTCTAAGCCTTCCCAGGAATAGTGTGGTTAGGTTAACTGACCGTCCCGACATGACCATAGCTGTTTACCGTGGACGTTAAACAATAACAAAACAACAACAACCCTCCATTTTTAGCTCACCTGAGCCGAAGGCTCAGAGGTGAGCTTATAGGATGGGAGACGAGCCGTCGTCCGTCCGTGCGTCCGTCCGTGCGTCCGTGCGTGCGTCAACACTTTCAAACATGAATATCTCAGAGACCAGTGGGCCGATCGCAATCAAATTTTATCTGAAGCATCATTTGGGTGGGGGAAAGGCTGCAATTGGTTTTGGTGCCGATCAGCTGAGAACTCTGGTTTCCATGGCAACAGATAGCCCCCATAGGGTTATAATGGGGAAAATGGCGTCATCACGTTTTCTCGACTGTTTTTGATTAGATCCTTATCATACTTGCAGGTAATGATGACATATACAAGAGCTTGCATGAGTTCGAAATTTGGCCAGATTCAAGCACAGACTACGGAGTTAGCTGCCCTTGAGCGTTTGAAAAAAATCCCATAGGGTTATAATGGGGAAAATGGCGTCATCACGTTTTCTCGACTGTTTTTGATTAGATCCTTATCATACTTGCATGTAATGATGACATACACAAGAGCTTGGATGAGTTCGAAATTTGGCCGGATTCGAGCACAGACTATGGAGTTAGCTGCCCTTGAGCGTTTGAGAAAAATCCCATAGTGTTAAAATGGAGAAAACGTCATCACATATTTTTAGAAAAACTTTGTCATCGCTCTATTGCCTACATTTCTCAACGGATTTTAAAACAACTTCACACAAATGTAGGGCATGACAATATCTCGAGCAAGTTCGACTTTCAGGATGCTGCGCCCAAGGTCAAGGTCACTGTGGCTATTTTTAGAAAAACTTTGTCAGCGCTCTAGCACCTACATTTCTCAGCAGATTTTAAAATAACTTCACACAAATGTAGGGCATGACAATATCTCGAACAAGTTCGACTTTCAGGATGCTGCGCCCAAGGTCAAGGTCACTGTGGCTATTTTTAGAAAAACTTTGTCAGCGCCCTAGCACCTACATTTCTCAGCAGATTTTAAAATAACTTCGCACAAATGTAGGGCATGACAATATCTTGAGCAAGTTTGACTTTCAGGGTGCTGCACCCAAGGTCAAGGTCACTGTGGCTATTTTTAGAAAAACTTGGTCATCGCTCTAGCCCTACATTTCTCAACGGGTTTTAAATCAACTTCACACAAATGTAGGGCATGACAATATCTCAAACAAGTTTGACTTCCAGGGTGCTGTGCCCAAGGTCAAGGTCACTGTGGCTATTTTTAGAAAAACGTGGTCATCGCTCTAGCACCTACATTTCTCAATGGATTTTAAAATAAATTCACACAAATGTAGGGCATGACAATATCTTGAGCAAGTTTGACTTTCAGGGTGCTGTGCCCAAGGTCAAGGTCACTGTGGCTATTTTTAGAAAAACTTTGTCATCGCCCTAGCACCTTCATTTCTCCATAGATTTTAAATCAACTTCACACAAATGTAGGGCATGACATTATCTCAAGCAAGTTCGACTTTCAGGATGCTGTGCCCAAGGTCAAGGTCACTGTGGCTATGTTTAGAAAAACTTTGTCATCGCTCTAGCACCTACATTTCTCAACGGATTTTAAAATAAATTCACACAAATGTAGGGCATGACAATATCTCGAGCAAGTTTGACTTTCAGGGTGCTGCAGTCAAGGTTTTTGGTTAGATCCTTATCATACTTGCAGGTAATGATGACATACATAAGAGCTTGGATGAGTTCGAAATTTGGCCAGATTCGAGCACAGACTACAGAGTTAGCTGCCCTTGAGCGTTTGAAAAAAATCCCATAGTCTTATAATGGAGAAAACAACGTCATCACATGTTCATTTTTCATCGGATCCTCTTCATACTTGCAGGTAATGAAGATATGCATAAAAGCTTGGATTAGTAAGCATTTCGGCTAGATCCCACCACTGACTATGGAGTACCTGCCCTGAGCATCCAAAAAATCAATGTCGCCACTTTTTCTTGGTTTCTAGTGATCCGATCCTTTTCAAACTTGCAGGTAATGAGGAAATGCATAATATCTTAAACAAGTTCAAATTTTGGCCAGATCAGGCCAACCACAACGAAGTTAGCTGCCCTTGACAGCTCTGTCTATTGTGCTCTTGATCGGATACTTTTTAAACTTGCATATATTAAATGAGGGCATACATAATGTTTTGGATGAGTTTAATTTTCAGCCTGATTGGACCACTGACTGTGGAGTTAGCTGCCCTTCAGCATCTTAAATATCCCTATAGGTTTACAATGTCTCTCAGGTGAGCAATTGTTGCCCTTTGGGCTACTTGTTTGCCAATCGTGGAGACTGAAGCACGTTTCATATTGATTTGGTTTTAGTTGGTTTTACTACTGAAAGGACTATAGAGACTTGTGAAGGTGTATAAGTACACTTGCATATTTTTTGACATTTTGCAAAGGGAAATATGTGACTTCTTTTTGCTTCTCTATGACGGAACCCTTCCAAAATGGAATCGATCTATTAAAGAAAAGAATGTGTTGACCCCTGTTGAGAAGAGAGGCATGAATGAAAATCTTAATGGCAGAATTGCTTAGCCTGAAATGTACCCATTCACCTTATTGTATTTTTATGGCCCATTACAATGACCTCAGCTGAAGCTGAGTTAAGCTTTAAAATACCGAGCTTCCTTTTTCACTGACTTTTTCCACTGAGACATAGATATGGCGGATGTTTTATCATAGGCAGGTGATGCTTATAGACTGGCTCCAGTCCTTATGTTTTAAATGCATATCTGTAAGAAAGCTAACTCTACAAGGATTTTTTTTTCATCAAGTAATTGCAGAGTTACCCTAGACCATCAGAATAAAAAGAGCCACGTTAAAAGTTGTACCATTTGAATACATATAACCATTTAGCCTGGAAGGCAGGCTAGTGATGCTTACTGCTCCGGATCACCTGATCACACCTCTATTTTAGGGTCCATATCTTTGTATCTTAAATATTCCGAAATTATCTATGTTAAATGACTTGTGATCTGGGTACTTTGACCACTTTCATTTATCATTTTATAAATTTTCATTGTTTTGCAGAGTCAGACAAGACGTTCTTCGGATGTGATACACTGAACCAGATTACTCATACGTGAATCTGTTTTAGGACGACGAGTATACTTTCAAGGAATTAACTTTGACACAGTTTATTTTGGCTCCCTTTCAATGAGATTTACATGTAACCCTTTGAGGAAAGAATTTGCCCCCGTTGGCGTAAATTTTCCACTGTGAGTTGATCTGAATTGATAGGGCTTTTTCGCCTAGGGAAGCGAAGAGGAGCCCTAATGCGCTTAAATATTTGGCCACCAAAAACCATTAATTTTCCATTTGGGACAAATGGAAAATTAATGGATTTTAGGTGTCCTAATATTTAAGCACATCAGAGTAAACATAAAAGCTTTTTTTTCGTATATATGGCTTGAAAAGACATGGAGGGGTACCCAAACATCTTTAATATTCGGAGGCTAGCTATATACCCTTATTACTTCTATCTTGATCATATACACTGTAATTTGTCTCATTTTTGTATTGCATCCGGATAAAAACAGTATATTCAGACTGTGAATGTCCTGATCGATCTGCACATGTGTGCACAAGTTGGTATAGACCAGCATGCGCAGCTGTCATTTGCTCAGTGAAAGGCTATTTATCGATGAGATCAGAGGACATACCATTTATATTTGGCAAGCATAAAAATATCAAGGCTCATTTGTTCAAAGCATTGTTAGCTAAATGGAGTAATTTATCAGGATTAGTTAAGTCTTTTACTGTATTTGAAATAGAGTGTGCCAATAGGGTCGAGTCTGGTAGCCTCGGACAGTGGATAAATTCGGACATACCATTGCAAACAGTGAAAATCCAGATAAGACGACTTTTAATGAGCCGTCTCATCAGGATTTTCTCTGTTTGCCTAGTAAATTTTGTTTAAATCCAATCATTGAGACAAGCTCCTCACACACATTGGCAAAAATTAGTAGTGTTTTAAGAACCAGTAGGTTTGAAAAGGTTACGTCTAGCGACGTCGTTAGTTTTGAGCAACCGGACCTATCTAATGGATGTTTTATTGGTTGTATACCTGAATTTATTGACTGCAGAGCTTAATGTTACAGGTGTTATGCAGTTAAATGTCTTTCTTGTGAGCGTTTCTGTACTATATTTTAAATGCTCATATGACCTTTTCTATGCTTTGTTTAAAATACTCATGAGCGTATCATCTTATTTTGACCTGTGTATTTATGCATATTGTCTCCACTTTTTGCATGCCGTTATGTACAGTCATCTTTGTTTAGTTATCATAATGTATCTGAATATTATATTACTCTCACTCTATAATTTAAAGGACTCAATACGAGATATGGTCAGTCATTTTCGTGTTTTTGCTCAAATACTGCGATGCAGAACAATTTGAGCCGCGACGCGAGAAAACCAACAATGTGGTAGTGCGCCCAACGCAGACTCAGATCATCCTTGGTATCAGCACAGTCCAATCAGATTCTTCGCTAAGCGCTTAAAGGGTAGCTAAGGGTCTCAGCTACCCTCATGCGGACAGCGAAGACTCTGACCAGACTGGGCGGATGCCCAGGCTGATCTGAGTCTGCGCTGGGCGCACATCCACATTGTTGGTATTCTCGCGTCGCGGCTCATTTTATCTTCTTCATCAAGTATGCAGCACAAGAGAGTGTACCTTGTAGCACTGGCCAAAGGTCAGTCTTTATATTCGCACAATTAGACCAATCATCAGGACGCATTTCCTCGTCGTAAAAAAACAACATCAAACAACAAATATTTCGAATATTAGTAACAAAATGGTAGTCAGCCCTATTCTAGACGTCTCATTTCCACTGATTGTTCCTGTAAATAGGAAAGACTTATCATAGGCCCGGATCTAGACCACAACTAGCTGTTGGGGCTTAGGGCCCAAACGGAAAGAGGCCATAACCAGGTTTTCAGATAAAATAGCGTATACGAAGAAAAAAAAAAGAAGATGATATCAGGCTTACCTTTAAACATATGTTATGGCATCTCATTGAAATCGCCTCGACGAAGCGATTCCAATTAGATGCCATAACATATATTTCAATTTGACATTACGGAACATCATCTAAAATTATCACGAGGTGCTCCTTATTATACCTGCATTCATGCATTATATTGAGCACAGAGACCCAGGAGGCGGAGCTCAAGCCCCAAAGCTCACCCCTGGATCCGGGGCTAGATCAGCTTCTTCATGATCACATTCTTTACTGTTAGCATATGTTATAAGGCACATCTCTTGTAATAACATTTTGTTGATGGAATTTGAGCCGCGACACGAGTAAACCAACAAAGCGGCATGTACGCCCAGCGAAGACTCAGTTCAGCCTGGACATCTACCCAGCCTGATTAAAGTGTTCACTTTCGGCATGAAGGTAGCTTGGACACTTAGCCACTCTTTAAGCGCACTGCAAAGGCTCTGATCAGACTGGGCAGATGCCCAGGTTGATCTGAGCCTGCGCTGGGCGCACATGCCACTTTGTTGGTTGTGTCGTATCACGGCTCATTTATTTTTGCAAGTTTGTATTGATAATGAAAGTTATCAAATGTATGTTAATAGTAGAAATGTATATTTTAAATGTATGTCGATCGTGGGCATAAACTAGCAAAACCAGCCCTAAAAATAAAATGATTAAAAAAACGTCTCATCCGAAAAAACGTTTTACAGCTGATGTTGTTTTTTTTTCAATCTGAAGATCCAGTTTTATCATATGACGTCGCATCTGAGAGTGTATTAAAGCCATGCATTAAAAACGATAATCCACTAGTGGATTAAATACGCAAATTACGTCGAAACGTTATGCGTTGACGTCCATAAAACGTCGCGTTTTCTAATGGCAAAATCGTGACGTTTTGTGCAAAATTTGTTTATAAAACGCGATATTAGTGTCATATGATTAATAGAATCTTGCATTCGTGCTCCTGTATTATTCAATTTATTAAACTCGTTGGGGAAAACCGATAAGATGCTCGGCAAGCCTCGCATCTTATCTTTTTCCCCAACTCGTTTAATAAATTCAGTAATACATGAGCACTCATGTAAGATCTTCTATTTATTTCAAACTGTGAAGTGTATAGGTGAGGAATTTTAAAAATAACATTTGTGCCGAAAATGGCGAATGCTGTGCAGAATGGGTCAGACATATCATCTTTGCGCTTCAGTTGCTCTGTCACATACCTCTGACATGTATATGGATTATCCAACGTTGGATCAGCATTGAATCAACGTTGATTCAATGCCATAAAACTTAATTAACGTCAAGTCAGTGCTGATTTTATCGTTTATGCTCAGATGAAAACTGTATATTTATCATGGAAATTGTCCTTGAAAATGTATGTTAACCATGAGATACATCTTTGCATATATTTTTTTATCAAGGCATTTCATGGCATTGATCTAGCAAATATGGACAAACTCGGTGCCAGGACTGTGCAACAATGATATGCTCCGCTGAGCTTCCTGAGGAACATTGTTATGAGAATGGATACAACAACAGCATCTAGCAAATGTGTGCTGGCAACTGAATTCATCTTTGTGATATATATATTGTTGCGTGTACAATTTGTCTTTGCAAATGCAGGTTAATTATAGAGTTTGTCTTTGCAAATGTATCTGGTCTTTATAAATCCGTTTTGCTTTCAAATATATGTGAACGAATTGATAATAAAGTCGTTACATAACATGTCTTGCAATGTAACCATCATCATATAATTCTAGATTTATGCCCATTTTCTAGGCCTATATCACCGCTGGTTATCTGCTAGGATGTTTATGGTTGATGGATACTCAATAACCAATTGTTAGGCCGCAATCTCACGAGCAAAGTTTCTATGTCACAGAATTTGTAACGAAGAAAGTATGCACAACATTTTGCGTTTACACGGAGCGAATTATTTGTTAAAGAAAACGTGACATAGAATCTTTGTCATATAAACTTTGGCAATGAAATATTTGCTGCAGTGTTCACACGACCAAATATTATTCGTCGCACAGGTGAACGAACTATGGTATTAAACATGAGCCGCGACGCGAGAAAACCAACAATGTGGTTATGCGCCCAGCGCAGACTCAGATCAGCCTGGGCATCCGCCCAGTCTGATCAGAGTCTTCGCTGTCCGCATAGAGGTAGCTTAGACCATTAGCTACCCTTTGAGCGCTTAATGAAGAGTCTGGTCAAACTGGGCGGATATCCAGGCTGATCTGAGTCTGCGCTGGGCGCACAACCACATTGTTGGTTTTGTCGTGTCGCGGCTCATATCAGCTTGGATCTTGTTCCCTTTTAGGTTTGAGTTTTCTGAAAAATACGGTAACTAAACTATATATGGCGAACTACATCAATTTCTTCAAACAGAGGTTATAAATTAGTTACAAATTACAAAGAAAATAAACGATAAATATTATTAAATATCATATTTGATTGATCACAAGAAAGGATGTAATTATACAGTAGGTCTTCTTATTATTGAACCCTGTAATACAGATCCAATGTTGTCAAATGTAAACAGATTCGCTCTGTACCAGCCGCGATACGATCATGTCAGTCAGTTTTGTCTATGCCGTTCCCTAACAATGATGGTACCCTTACGGGGCTGGCATGAAGAGCATAAATGATTTTCTCTTAAAATGAACTGGCGTGGATCACATTACGACTGGCATTGACAGGATTTATTTCAATCGGATGCAGCAAAAGTAAATCGGGAAGGTTGCTGAATTATCTCATTTAAGCCGCGACACGAGAAAACCAACAAGTGGTTGTGCGTCCAGCGCAGACACAGATCAGCCTGGGCATCCGCCCAGTCTGATCAGAGTCTTTGCTGTCCGCATGAAGCTAGCTTAGACTTTTAGCTACCTTTTAAGCGCATAGTGAAGACTCTGATCAGGCTTGGCGGAAGCCCAGGCTGATCTGAGCCTTCGCTGGGTGCAACTGCCACATTGTTGGTTTTGTCGTGTCACGGCCCAATGCCATGTGTTTAACTCCCTTACATACAAAACAATATATCCATAACTCAGCCCATTTATTGGTTTCAGTAATTCGAATAATGGAATTCAATATATCACAAAACCGAACTGTACATAACTATAAGTCGGTCGGATTTATGGATATTACTTATTCGACTTATTGATATCACTGATTCGAATTATTCGAATTATTGATGTCACTAATTCGAATTATCGATATCCATAATTCGAATTATGGATATCCATGATTTGAATTAGTGGTATCAATACGACGGGCTGAATTATTGATATCCATAATTCGAATTATGGACATCCATAAATTATCATGGATATTCATAAACAATAATGGATATCACTAATTCAAACTTTGGATATCACTTTTCTGAATTATGGATAACCATTTATTATATCCATTACTAATTATGGATATCTATCAAAAGGAATAAACAAATAGCAAGTCGGCAGCCTATATAAATCTGTCTATGGGTAATTAAGGGAAACAAAGAGAGGCAATACGCCTTCAGGGGAAGCAACTTGTGACTTTCATTTTTGCCTCCCTTCTCAGTGGGACATCATGATGAATTTTTTAGCAGTTTGTATTGTATGCGTTGCATATACGAATAATTGCTCCTCATTCCTTTATTTATTTATTTATATTTAGTTGCATCCTTTGATTAGTATTAAGGCTATTCTTCTGCGAACCATTACTATGAATCTTGATGAAATTTATAACTGTGCAGATGATGTTGAGACGGTGTGAGTCGTATAAAACGGTTGCTGCCCCTTACTAAGCTACTTTCAGAGTTATGGCTCTTTAATCATAAACTATTTTTGTGCGCGCCATTACTTAGTAATGGTTTTGAATATATTGATGAAGCTTTGTAGCAATGTGCATTAGGCTGAGTCTGGGAGTTAATTATTGGAATGGTTGCTTCCACTTACCTATTTTTGGAGTTACATCCCTGTGATTCTATGATCATCTTTTGTGCACACATTACTACCTGTTTGTGGCTAATTGTCATGGCTAGAGAAGCGCTCGTATATTTTTCCGCTTGCAGTGATCTTGGGACAAAGGAAGGGTTTCAATGTCCAAGAAAGCAAACAGGAGGCCACAAATATATTTCTGAGCAAAATAGCGTAAAATGGTGTAATAAATTACACTTCAATCTAGATAAGGGCAATGCATAGCTTTCCTTGTCATATACCTGTGGCTGAAACAATCTCCTAATAACCTGCTGGAATATGGTCATCGGATCGAGTATAACTTAAAAATTGCGCACTGAAAAATAACTTAAGAAAATATTATGGAAGTCGTCTCCGCAAAAGGCAATATTAACACTCAGATTGGGCGTCACATTCAAATCTGTATCTGACCCTATCCCCTCACGACGCGGACCATATCTGTTTTCTGAACCTCGTTTACAAACGCATATATTAACCAAGTACTCTTATGTACTCTTTAATTAAACTTGACCCTTGGTGCACTAAGGGTCTCTTTTATGTGTCTCATCCAGAAAGAAAATCGGATCCCTTCCTACGTCAGCTCTGTAATATATTCAAATGTATGCGTCATAAACGCAAAGATTATGTATAGAATCTCAACCTTGTGTGTGCCTTTAGGACCTTTCGAATATTTGCTATATCTCAGTTATTGTATTATAAATATGAAGGTGATACTTAATTTAACAAGACAGGTGATAGTATCTTTAGATAAATATCATTTTAAGGTGAAATGTATGGACTCCAAGAGTGTTTGGACATCCCCATCATTTCTGTAATAGAATATTCCGTCCTCATCTTTGGACGAGTCCATTTCCCTTTTCAGTGGGGTATTTTATAAACAAATATATCTTGGTCAACAGTGATGACCCTGATCAGACTGCCCTTGAAGGCAGTCTGATCTGGGTCTAAACTGTTTCAATGCAGGTTTTCTTGAAATTACGCTAAATACGGTTTTATCTTAAGCTAATTTTTTTCCACTAAAACCAGAAAGATGTCAGATTCGGCATCAGATAAACGGATGATGACAACATTAAAATTGGATGACGGTGCTACAATAGATTTCCTGTAATTTCTTCAGGGCTTTCTCCATAAAAGGAGCCCATGTAACCCAGTTAAGCGCTGGCCTGCTAAAACTGCGGAGGCGGAATCTGTTTATCCGTAAACAAGGTTCCATTGCGCATAGTCTTGCATTATGAAATCGGCTCGAAATGACTTAAATACAGTTGAAAGGGACGTAAAACAGCAAGTCTTCCATCCATTCATCCAACACAATACGCATATTAAACAATAGAATTAAGCAGCAACATATAGTTTATCATATTCAGCCGATTGCATCCCATGTACTTCCTGTAATTTTTTCGTGTGTGTGTGTGTGTGGGGGGGGGGGGGGGGGGGGGGGGGGGCTTTGTCCAGCATAAAAAGAGCCCCGGGGACTTTCTCCAGCATAAAAGGAGCCCCGTTAACCAGTTGTCCGCTACCCTGCTTAACTAGACATCCGGGTTCAATTCCCGCTGAAGGCGGAAATCTTTTCATCCGAAAACGAGGTTCCATTACACAAAGTCATGCATTATCAAGCCTTAATCCGTTCGATATGACTGAAATACTGTGTAAAGGGCCGTAAAACAGCAAGTCATCCATCCATTCGTCCAGCAAAGTATAAATACTGAACAATGGAAGTTTAGCACCAACATATACTCGAAGTTTGCCATATTCAGCTGATTTCATACAAATATATGTAAAAGCATGCATTCATCGAGCAAAGGGCGCAAATGTCCCAAATACTAATTCTATAGGTTTCTAAATGCATTCTACTGGCTTTGCTCGAAAAACACTGAAAATTGGCTCCACTTACATGTAAGTACATGTCATTTTGTGGTTCTTCGTTCGGTGATGCATGATTGCACTTTATCATATACAGAACTGATAAGACAATGAACTGACATTAGTTTAAACATATTGTCTCATTACAATATACACCGTTTAACAAACAATAGGATCACAATGGAAGCATAGATGCTTAGGCAGTTCTTCTCCTGACCTTCGAAAATAATAAACAACGAAGAAAAGGAAGAGAAAAACATTTATTTGAAAAAATCGTACATTGTTTGTTTGTTGTATTTTTCATTTTTTTTTTTTTTTTTTTTTTTTGGGGGGGGGGGGGGGGGGGGGGGTGGGGGGGTTCTATTGTTATCTTTAAAACAAGATGTACATATACAACATTTGATCTTGAATCTTTTTTTTATCAGTTTGACACAGAAAACGTGGGATTGTACTTTAGAAACTTTTGAAAATTTAGCTGCTGGCATTCACAACTTAAATTTCTCAATTATAGGTGACAAAATCCTATGGTCGAAGTGACCCTCCATTTTCTCGGCTGCATGAGACCTCTGTTTATATAAACTTTGCCCACGGTCACAACAGTTTTGCCACATACAATGCAATAATTACATTTTGCTAAGCAACTGTATTTATACAGTCACAGCAATAAGGTCGTGCGAATAAATGAAAAATGTCTTGGCAAAACATGTATTCGGGCATTTGCGAACTGCGCAGGCCAAGGTCAGACTGCGCATGTATGCGCAGTCTGACCTAGGCATACGCATTTTGCTAATTCCAGTTATTATATTGACGATCTACGCATGCGTTTAACGGACTGCTTTTTATACACACTTTATATATTCCCGATGGCACCGTTTCTCATGATGTTGTCCCCAGCGAAGGAAAACGTTGGTCCAGCTTTCGTGCTTTTCTTTATTCTTTCGAAAGCAAAATTCCATTGAGAATAAGCTTCAAACGGCCAGAGACTGTGAGAGCCGGTATGGAGATGTGCCAGAATGCAGAATCAAACCACGCGACAAATATACTGGCAAAACCGCGCATGTGAAAACGCTGGTCAACGCAAACCGCAGTTCAAATGAGCCATGACCTAGGTATTCGGTGTAGAAAAAGTCATTAACAGAGTGACAAAGTTTCTTATTTTATGGAGATATTCTAGATATATAGCAATTGCCTCATTTAATAGGCAAGTAAATGTAGATTTTATTAAGATTATTTAAAAAAAAAACTCTGTCCTTTGACAAAACCGAAAAAAGGTATGAAAGTGTTCTTTTCGAATCAGTGAACTCAACAGTTTTGGAGTTATTCTTAAGAAGCAATCGTTGTGTACAGATAGAAAGAGCGCATAAAGTGAAAAATAAATTAGTGAACGAATGTTTTTGGATTAAAAAGGAATTCTCGATGAGATGCCTGATATTTTTTTTCTGAAAAATCAAATATGTCTTTTGTACGGTTTTACCATATGGATCCTAATAACTGTTACGGACTTCCCGCAGCAAATACTGTGGAGCTAGTTAACCATGACGTAATAATAAAATTGATAAGGTCAAAGTTCAAAATTTTAATGTTGATGTGTATGAGAGTATTTTCATGTTTATCCACCATTTTTACAAAGGGTGACAACTTTGGTGACTTGCTGATAGTTTCCCAGGACAATGTAGGACTTTCAAAATGGGGTTGTCTTGAAGGAAAGAATTTGCTATCTTGGTGCAAATTCTTTCATTTAAGAGTTGGCCCAATTTAGAAAGGAGGCAATAATGAAAATGGCAGAGTTGCTTCGCTTAAAGCAAGTGCACCCATTCACCTTAATACAGTAAACAGTTCAGGAGACTCGATATTGAGGAAAATTGAGATATTTAGATAATAGTCTCCACAAAGGAGAAAAAATACTATAAAAGATGGCTGACAATACATCTACAGTTCTAGAGACTATGAATAAACATATAGCTGAATTAGAGACATGGAAAGGCGAGATCAAAGACAATATTGACCAGCTCTTCCTGCTCATCATGGGATTTCTTGTCTACTGTAAGTAACAGGATTTCATATTTTGCCAGATTGATCTTAAGGTTAATGAGTACACTTCATGGGAAGCAACCCTCCCAATTTCATTTTGACTCCCTTCTCAGTGATGGTCAACTATTAACCCATTGCATTCTGGGTATTTTTTGTCGTCTGCTGAAATTGTCGTCTGCATCAAAAATCAAGAATATTTTGACAATATTGGTCTAACTCATTCTTGTAGAAATGATGTCTAGGCAGCAAACAGTTTGGATCTCAGATCAGGCCCCACCTTTGTGGGGCCTGATCTGGATCCAAACTGTTTGCCAAGATACTCCTAAAGGGGTTATCCCGAATGGAATGGGCTAAAGGAAAGGATTTTGCTCTCCTTAGAGCAAGTCATTTCCGTGTAGCGTAGACCCAGATTGGGAAGGGCTTTATCATCAAGAGGAGATTAAAAGGAAGCCACAAAAGGTATTCCCTTTTACAAAATGGCTGGACTACATGGATGTGTACCTTTACACCTTACAAATTGTAACAGAAGTATGCAAGCATAAAAGTCTTAGATAAGACAGATCTCAAAGAGCAGTCAGGGTCTGAGGTTATAAAACTTGAGTAAAATCTCAAACTCAAAATAAAGCACACTGATTGGCTGCTTCCGAGCATGTGCTCGGAAGCAGCCAATCAGTGTGCTTTATTTTGAGTTTGAGAATGTACTCAAGTTTTATAACCCCCGGGCCTGATCATGCTCTGTAGCTAGTAAAATTAAGGTATATGGGTACACTTCTTTGTTTTTTCGCCATTTTTACAAAATAAGACGATTTTTGTGACTTGCTTGTTTCACTGTTTAACGAAACCCTCCGAAAAGGGATTTACTTTTAAATGAGATAATGCGAACCTAGGGGGAACACATTCATTCCTTTAAGAGTTGGTCCCCATTGATGAGAGAGGCAGAAATGAAAGGTCCCCATTGATGAGAGAGGCAGAAATGAAAATGTAACAGTGTCATCCAACGAAAACGGATCCATTCACCTTAACTGGTTCTCAGTTTCATTATAACAAATGCTAATTCAGCTTGAGTTTTTACTTTAAATTGCATAATCTACTTGCCATGATAGCATTGTCTATAAACATGGAGTCATAGTATTACATGACTTAAAAATACTTATTTGTTTGAGGAAATCTGAAATTTCTGTTGAAAAAATTTCAGTTTGTAATGCCATTGAAAAATTAGCGGAGCATGGCATAAACTGTTCGCCATGCTCCGACAGCACTGACATGATAGATCGGCTACCGTTCCAACTATAGAATTATCATCTGGTGTGTTTAGTACCGTGGCGGAATGACCTCTCGATTCCGTTATTTTGACATCAAAAAGAATTCTTAATATTGCTATGGTAAAAGATATATGGCGTCTTTGGAATCGGAGCATGGCAAACAGTGCATGCCATGCTCCACCCATTTCAAGTTTCTATGACATCACAAGCTGAAATTCTTTTTACAGAACTTCAGATTTTCTCAAACGAATAATTATTCTCAAGCAATTTAATCCCGTGTTACTAGTGAATCAAAAAGTAGATGAATTAATAAAAGTAGATACGCGCAAAACTATTTTCCTACCTCTAATTTGGTAGTGCAAGGTCACCAAACATAACAAAAGTAAAAAGTATGCAAAGACCAGGAACTGAAACAATCAAAATCCAAATCCAGCCCTCAAACCATAGTTGGAATACTGACTCCATGAGAACCAAAGACAAACTTTATCATATAGTGCTATGTCCATGATGTCTGGCGCCTTGAGATCGAGAAATAGTACATCAAAATTTGGATACAATATTTTGAAAAGGACTAGAACTGTTTTATCTTGTTTTGCCAAATGCCCCATAAAACTATCTTTTTTCCTTGCAATTAGAACAAACTTACATAAAACGCAAAATGCCTCCGGTTTTTTTTTCTTAACAAAATAAAACTGTCTGAAAATAAAAATATGGTTTAACTAAAAGCAGTACCCTTTTTTGTATTAGAAATGTACTGCTCGAACTCTGAGACAGAAGAGTTCACTAGGATCAAACATGGTTTTACATGCATTAACGTTCGCAAGGGCCAAAGGGAAATGTTGTAACCCGATGCCAAAGGCCGAGGTTTTCAACATCTCCCGAGGGAATTGGCAAACGTTAATGCAGTCAAAAAATGTTTGATCGCTATCATTGCATAATTTCAACTAAAACTAGTAAAACTTGCGAAAAATGATTATGGCATTGCATTTTGTCAGCATTTGACAGCCGCCTTTTTATTAATATCCTTCTTCCTAGTCCGAGAGTATCAAGCGATTCAAACTCCGATTAGACCTCAAAATTTTGGAAAAGCGTCCGACTTAAGACAAGATGGTCGCTGTAGTAGTGCAAAGGAGGTGCAAATTCACCCAGATATGCAATAATTTCCATGCGGAACAAGCCTGGTCCATTCATGTGCCATCCTGCAAAAACTTGGTAATGTACGTGGCCCTAAAGTCGTCAGGGTCCTAAGGTCGTCATCAGTCTATTTGCTTCATTCTTTTCCATCTGTGTCACAGAAATGTCTAGACGCGGGCGAAATTCAGAAGATAAATATCTTAATTTTGTCATGCAGCTTACATTTAAGGCTGGTTTTAAATGTTCTTCCAACTATCGAAGAGGAAACAAGGTAACCCATTTTTGCTTAAAACTCCAAGTCTGTCTGTTTACGCTGACAAAAATTTGTACGTCAAACGTCGAAATGACTTAGAAAGACGAAACGTCGAATGCATATGGCTAGAAGTAACGGTTCAGCAAAGAAAAATTCTTATTGGTACCTTCTACAGGCCACCCAATTCCACTAGTGACATTTTATTAGAAATCGAAAATTCAATCGGTTTGGCATATGATACAAATATTAAAGAAATTCTTATTACAGGGGACTTCAACTTGGACCTTTTAAAACAAAACAGCTTCAGGAAAATTGATGATATTTGTCAATATTTTGGCTTGGAAAGCTTAATATCGGAACCGACTCATTTTACAGAACATTCCTCTTCTCTGATAGATTTGTTCCTAACTTCTAATATAAATAGTACACTTATAAGTGGTGTGAACCCTGTTTAGAACAAAACATCAGATACCATTGTCCAATTTTTTGTGTTTTTAAATTTATGAAGAATGTCTCTTCAATATTTACCAGGTATATTTTGTTATATGACAGGGGAGATTATCAGTCTTTCTCCCGAGAAGTTGCAGACACAAACTGGAATACCCTGAAGGATAAAGATATTGATACCTATGCAAATAATATAACAAATCGCATAACAGAACTCGCTCTAGGCATATACCCAATAAAATTATTAAGGTAAGACAATCAGACCCACCATGGCTGAATAATATAATAAAGAAACTTATGAGGAAACGGAAACGTTTATTTGATAAATATAAAAGGACTAATAATTTGAATGACTTTGAACGTTATAAGCAGATTCGAAATAAGGTTACTGGTGAAATTCGCAAATCGAAAAAACTACAACTTGACAAGTTATCAGATAAATTAAAAAGCAGTAGTACCGGACCTAAAGACTGGTGGAGGACGCTGAAGGGTTTTATCAAACCCTCTAGAACATCCTCAGTACCACCACTTAACCTTGATGGAAAAATTTACTCAGACGATAAAGAAAAAGCTAATCTACTGAATATTTTTTTACTGAACAAACAATACTTGATGATGGTAATACGTTTTTACCCCAGTTCATCCCTCGGGTTGATTCGACTCTTGAATCTATCACGTTAATACCCCCACGAAGTAGAATCTATTCTTAACTCTCTCCAAGTTGGTAAAGCTGCTGGACCAGATCATACTATTAATAGGCTGCTGAAAGAACTGTCCCATCCGTTATCATTTCCGTTATGTGAACTTTTTTTAATTTTTCTCTTGCCAGTGGTAAAATACCTAGCATTTGGAAATTAGCAAATGTAACCCCCATTCTGAAAAAAGACGACCCGTCAAATGTATCAAATTATAGACCCATTTCTCTCCTCAGTACTACTGGTAAAGTTCTTGAAAAGCTTATACACAAATACGTCTTTAATTTTTTTCATGAACACGAAGTTTTGTCTACACTTCAATCTGGCTTTATGCCGGGAGACTCTACTGTAAACCAACTTGTAGATATCTATAATACCTTCTGCAAAGCACTTGACGATGGTAAAGAAGTACGAGCTATATTCTTTGATGTAATTAAACATTTGATGGAGTGTGGCATGAAGGGCTGCTTTTCAAACTTCGTACTGTAGGCATATCTGGATTTCTATTACAATGGTTTACTGATTACTTGAGTAATAGAAAACAGCAGGTTGTATTTCCTGGTGCAACTTCTGACCTGTCCACTCTGAAAGCTGGTGTTCCTCAAGGTTCTTTACTTGGTCCGTTACTTTTTCTTTTATATATATATGATATTGTTGAAAATATTAATTGTTCAATAAGACTTTTTGCAGATGACACCAGTTTATATATTATAGTCGATGATCCGCTGGAAACAGCACAACTTCTCAATTCTGATATTTCGAAAGTATATACGTGGGCCACAAACTGGCTTGTTACCTTCAATCCTAACAAATCTGAATCATTATTATTTTCAAGAAAGCTCAACAGACTCTATCATCCTCCTGTCTGTATGAATAATCAACCAATTGCTGAAGTAAATATTCATAAACATTTGGGTCTTGTATTTAGTAGTGACTGCACTTGACATGACCATTTTGAACATATAAAAGCTAAAGCTTGGACAAGGATAAACGTTATGCGCAAACTCAAATTCCAGTTAGATAGAAAATCCCTTCAAATTATATATTTTTCTTTTATCCGACCATTGCTCGAATATGGAGATGTAGTCTGGAATAATTGTACTATGTACGAATCTAATGAGCTTGAAAAAATACGATATGAAGCCGCGCGCATAGTTACAGGATCGACAAAGCTGGTTTCGATTAATTCTCTTCTTAGCGAAATTAAATGGGAACCTGTGGCTTCAAGAAGACGTAAACACAAACTTATTCTATTTTATAAAATGACAAATGGATTATGTTCGGATTATTTATGTTCGCTCGTCCCCCCAACAGTCGGAAGCGTATCGTCACACAGTCTTCGTAATGCTGCTGATTTGCAAACTATCCATTCTAATACAGAGCAGTATTTAACTCCTTTTTGCCATCAGTAATACGCGAGTGGAATGAACTATCTCCAGTTATTCGCAACTCTACTACTATAACCTCATTTAAATATCAGTTGAACGCGAATCTAACGCAGCCGCCGTCGTTCTTTAACGTGGGCAACCGCCTTGGGCAGATTTATCACTCGAGGCTTCGAACAAACTGCAGCTCCTTAAATAGTCATCTGTTTTCTAAAAATATAGTTGACAGTCCGTCATGCATTTGTGGGGTGAATGAGGACACCAAACATTACTTTTTTGCTTGTACTCGGTATCTTGATATAAGACAAGAATGGATTGATGCTTATTCTGAAATGTGTGAACCAACGCTTAACGTACTGTTGTATGGGAATAGTGAACTGTCGTATGAACAAAACAAGCAAATATTTTTAAATGTTCAAAATTATATTGTAAAATCTAAGCGATTTCAGATTCAGTAAGTAGATAAATCATATTCAACGTATTGACGAAACAACGCAAACCTTCATTGTCTTCTAGAAGCGGTCTAGTTTTTCCTGTTTATCTTCTGCTTATCTAAGAATCTTACTTACATCTTCAACCATCAACGTTTAAGTTAAGTAACGCAGTAACACTATTAGGAACTTTGGCGAGAAATATAAAGTTCAACAATTTGCAATTCCAATAGCAATCCATGTCTTACATTATTGTAATAGTTTATGCACTTACCACCGTCCACTCCCCGTGGAGAATTTTCTATTAAGAAAGTCTGCAATGTCCAAATGCCTTTCCTTATACGATTATTAACAGTGCTTCTTTCCATTCAAATCACTTAAACAGTAATTATATTATGTTGGCATCTTGGGATACAGATTTAGATAAGTCTGTTGACTTTTTTCTGAATCCCATTTGCATATATTACTTGTTGTTTGTAATAGTACAATTGCTGTTTGTATGTATATGCGAATAAAATATTGTTTAAACTAAGTCTGTCGACGAAGCAATCTGATTTTGATATTAATCTGGCGAACCAAGATTGACACGCTAGATTCAAGTTTCAGATGTAGTTTTGCATTCGCCCAAACGCATTATACAATAAACCAACAAGATTTTCTTACCTTTGGCGGTCAGAGAGGAAATTAAACGAAACAGACATCAAATAACAGTGATGACGACTTTAGGTCATGCTTGACGACTCTAGGGCTTACAACTAGGCAACAAAAAATTAATTTCTCCACTCTTTCACTCCTGTTTGACACGCATATATTGTGATTATTTCCGTATAAATTAATATGAAATAGGCGCCACCTAAATTGCAACCAACCTACATTATGACTCCAGTAAAAAACTGAAACAAGAAAATTTTAGCACAGCTGCATGGATAGCTCCTTTTGTTATTAGATTGATTAATTGATTGATTGATATATTGATTGATTTATTGACTGATTTTACCATTTTCGGTCGACATCTGAACAACACATTCGTATCACGAGATGTCAAATAAATGATAATGGAATGAGAATAAAAAAGTAGGCCTAGGCAAGAGACAGAACAGGGGACAGGTGTTTTGAAGAGACAGACAGAGGGAGAGAGAGAGAGAGAATGGTACCACTGGCAACCGTAAAACCCTGCACAGTATCGGCAGCCAATGGTGCCATTGGCAACCGTTGGCACCACTGGCAAAATTGCCAATGTCACCACTGGCAGTGCTTTGGTAGAGCCAATGGCGCCAAAGGTACCATTGGTAGAGCCGATGGCGCCTATAACACCATTGCTTTAGTTTTTCTAATTTTCTTTCATTATTGTGGGGAAAAATTCTCCTTTGTCAACTCGAGTGTTTATGATGGGTTCAATAAATTGCCGTATTGAATGACGCAAATTTACCACCACGGTAATTTTTTCCCACGCCCTTAGTTGTCTGCAGTATTGGCAGCCAATGGTCGGCAATGCTGGTTTCAATGGTAGAGCCAATGGTGCCAATATTGAAACTCAGAGCGTCATTAGCATGTCAATAGTGACATTGGCAAAAACCCGAACGCAACCAGTATTGGTTTTGACGTCACACATAAAAGATGCAACGTCACACGGTGCTTCATCCAATCAATTACTAGATTATTTATAATAACTGTGGGAAAACCGATAGGCCTAGTGGAAGTCAAAAGCTGTTTTGCATCTCTCCGTCAGCCTTTGTCGTTTCTAGACAGTTTCTAGACAGTTGTAAAGCTTTCTAGCTACATCACGTGTGCACCTGCCTGCTGCCGACCTAGAAATATAATGCGTGTCACCAATAAACAGATGCCGAGAAGCCGCAGTTGAAAGGTAGGTAAGGGTTGTTGTTTTTTTTTTTTTTGTTTTGTTTTTTTCGAGCTGTACGGCCTTCTAGCCGAATATTCTGACGGCCATCATAGGATTTTTTTTGGAATTCAGACGCGTGTTGCCAGGGAAGTGTCGGCGGAAGTTCAGGAATTTATTTTCGTCCAATAAAAATGCCAGCGTCTCGTTTCTCCATAGAAAGAAAAACGCCGACCGGAAATTAAGTGACACAAAAATTTCGAAGCCTTAGTGGTACGGGACAGAATAGAATAGAACAGAAATACCGTTGCCTTAATCGTAAAGCAACCAACTCTCGTTGTTTGCCGCCTTGGGCGGCAAACAACTCGTTGGTTGGTTGCTATCAATTTTATGTTGGTTTGCCTTCATATAAGCAAATGAAACAAAAATGATTTAAATTTAAAGGCAGAGAATGTAGAAAATTTGTGTATAAAAACAGGCACAAGTACAGTTTTAGTTGTGTCGGATTTGGTCTGAGAAAGGAAATTACCCATCAGTAAATGTTCCAGAAATACAGCATTTACCCATTTACTGTCACTTTTTAACCTCAAATAGAAATACAGGCACATTTTCTCTTTGTGCAACTCAAGTATTTTGTTAATGAAAATAGAAAAGTAAATAAAATAAAAGATTTTTTGATGCCATGAAACCTCAAATAATTCAGTTGATCAGCCACATCCCAATAATTTTATATTCCATTTTCGCCGACAACCGGGAATGTTATCTGTCAAATGATTAAGGTATATACTGACGGGTTGGCGTTTTTTAACGGACCAGTGAATTTTTTTTATTTTTGCAAGATATGTTGTTTAAAGTAAGCTCTTTGAACTGAAACAATAAAAATAGGGGGTCACCAGACTGGATTTTGAGTTACAGATGCCTAAAAACAGCCTTGTACGAGGTCCGAAAAATGCCATTTTTGACACTTTCCATGCATGTTTTACCAACAAAAAATATCAAAAAGATGTGAAGTAAAATCAAAACAATATGTTCTTATAACAGCAGAGATGCTTTTCTATGCAGAGTGCTGGTAGGGTCTCATAAGCTGTTTGAATACTACAAAAATGCCACTTATTCGGTGAAAAGGTTATTTTTTGTGGTTTTTAGTTTAGGTCCCAGAAGATGCACTAAACCTCATTTTTTTAGAAAACCGACCAGTGAATTTTTTTTAAAAACTTTTTAATGATAGATCTCTTTATTAGACATAATTCAAAGGAAAAAAAAATAGGGGTCATCAGATCCGCAAAAATTCTGCGGTCTGTTGTATTACCCTACCCCCCTTTCATTTTTCTGATTTTACCGTCATTCTATATTTTGATAAAATTTTGCATACTTATACATGTCAACATTATCTAACGACTCGCATGCATAACCGTCTGGTTTTTTTTTGATGGGCAAGGCTTTGCTGAGCACAAGTCGAAAATTTACAGTCAAGTAGTGAAAATGCTCATAACTCTTGAACCCCGTGGTATATATGGTTCAAATTTTGTACACTTATGTACTTTAACAATGTCCAGCCACCTGCATGCAAAACAGTGACGAAAGTCTAAACAGTATTGCACGACCCACAGGTGTGCACTTTAATCGCTGTGCAAGTCCATCAGTCTGTTTGTCCTTCCGCTGTAGTCAGTGAGTGAAATTGCTCATAACTCTTAACCACATGGTGTAGTTTGATAAAAATATGCATCATTCTACAAGAAATGACCAATTTCATTTCCATACATTCCTTCTGGCACCAGAAACTGATTATTCTACATTCACCACTGATTGTGCACATTACCATCAGTTGATTCGTTAAAATCATTAGATATTTATACAAAATCCATGTGTCGGTGTAGCCCCATAGAAATTTCACAGAAATGATAATAGTTTACCCTAAGCTTTCCTATACAACCAGAATTTAGTCGAACAGGATTATCTGCCCCTGTCATGGGGCAACATACATGTATAAAATAATGCAACGAATCTAAACAAAATCAGTTGAAAATTTGCATCAAATTATCAGTAATATAAATTTTCACTCATGATAAACATTTGTTCCCTGGAATTACATGCCCCTGACACAGTGCTATGTTTCACCTCATAGTCTTACTATATACCAAGTTTCAGCTTGATTGGATGTAGAATGTAGGGGGATATATCCAGAAACGAAAAGTTTACAATGAATGGACGGATGGATAGATGAACAGACAGATGGGCGGACGGAAGCACCATAACATAATACGTGCCATTTTTCAAACAGGCATATAAAAATGAACACTAGTTTCATAGTTACAGTATTAAACATTGTATGGACTGAACTTGCAGGACTAATCTTCAATCCATTCCATGGCTTTGTGATGTCGTTCTTATAGGAAAGAATTTGCTTCCTTGGAGTGAGCAAATTCTTTCTTGTATGACTACCATCCCAGGCTTTGCGAGCACATTGTACTTTGTAGCCTATAGAATTCATTGATTATCTCATCCATTCCATTCCGGGTTTTAACCTGTGCCAGTTTCATGTTATGTCAGAAGAGAACTGAGTATGTCCCCATGTGACTCTGGTGCAGTAGAAGTTTTCCAAAATTCTTTGTTTCCAGATGCTACTTCACAGTTTTCTACGGTTTGAATTTGCTGCAAAATTTTAAACACCAGCTGCATGTTTATGAAACACTGATCTTAACTACAATGCTTGCATGCACATGCAGCTAACGATTAATGTTATTTCTTTGTTGATGATGTTCGATTTGCGTCGCAAGAAGCTTGAAGCTTAACCATGATGTCGATGAGAGGTACCGTAATCACAGGTAATGTTGCAATCCCATGTTAATTCTCCTGTGATAAAATATCACTATCATTTTTTTTAAACTTTCAGAAGTTATGTTGCAGTCAAGGCATTTTTCAACACTTTTTGACCTCCTGTAACTTTGAAAATAGGATCTCAGTTCTTTTGCATCTGTGCAAGTTTGGTTCAAATCCATCCATCCATTCAGGAGATATAGTGCAGACAAGGCATTTTTCAAGATTCTTTGACTTCTTGTGATCTTGAAAATGGGACAGAGTGCACTCAAGAAGCTACGAAGACACCGACACAATCCACACCAAAAACAACATTTCCCCTTTCCCAGCCCCCACCTGATGGTGGGGGAATATAATAAAAACGGTAGTGCAAAAGATTCCTTTCAACACCTGATTTCTACTTTTTTCTCTCTTTTGGTGGTGGTGGAGGGGGTGGGGGTCTGGTGGTGGTGGAGGGGGTCATCCTTTCAATGTTCTGTCTATCGACAAATGTGTCTGCATGATGTTTTCAATATCATTTAGTGCTTCAGATAAGAAGGGATAAATTTCTATATTCCACAATAAAAACATATGCTCTGATCCCTCGTTAGAACCGTCTCACTCTCAACGAGAAAATTTTAATGAGAGTCAAAACATATCTTTTTTTTGGAGAGCTCTGTATTTAACAAAATATCTCATTATTGTCAGCAACCCCCGTAGTTCCATGGGTTATTATCAAAGTGCTGGCCTGCAGACCTAGCGTTACCAAGTTAGAGTCGCAATGAGGCAGAAATCATTTAAACCATAACAGGGTTCGATTGCACAAACTCCTTCAAAATCACCTTCAATATGACTCAAATACTGTTAAAAAGGATGTAAAACCACAAGTCACCCATCCATTCACATTTGATTACTGTGCTGCTCCAGATAAGAAAGGGTAAACAGGGATAATGTCTCCATGAGACGGTTCTAATAAGGGGTCACAATGCGGTGACTGTATTTACCGAAACGTACCGAAATACCGAAACGAACTGGAAATACCGAAACGAACAATTAAATATATAAATAGGGGAAAATGGCATTTCGGTAATTGATTGTTTATACAGGTACAGAATATGTGTGTTAATGATTGTTTGTACAGGTATAGAAAAGGCGTTGAAGATGTTTTCACAAGTATAATATACAGGTTGATGTGATTAAAGGGGTAGATTAAAGTGGCTCTTTGTGTTTAAAATATTACTTTAAAATAGAGATGGATTTTTGTACATAGCGGACCTCTCATGGGTCAGGTTTAGTATATGGGTTACCTCTCATGGGTGGACTGACGGACAGATGGGCGGTCGGATAGAAGACAGACGATAGCTAGATCATAAACTTCGAGCCAGAAGATGGATGGATGGATGGATCGATAAGATAAGATAAGATAAGATAAGATAAGATAAGATAAGATAAGATAAGATAAGATAAGATAAGATAGATAGATAGAACCAGTGTGTTTAGGTAGTTATACACGAATGATTTTAGTTCAACTGACCTCCCAGCAGGCACATTACGTCGAAATGACGTCGTACTGACGTCGATGCGATGTCATTACGTCGCATAGATGTCAGTACGACTACATTTTGACGTCCTGTGCCTGCTTGGCTTTAATATGTTGAGTGACACAATCGTTTGTTGTTTGAATATCGCCAAAATTCATTTTTTTTCTTTTAAAGTTTATTCTAAATTATTGATAATCTTATGGAATTGAAATCTTTCTAGTCTAGTCTAGTCTATCCCATAAACTTGTGAGGTCGTCGGGCCACCACAGATGACTCTACAACAATCCCTTTTCACCAGCTCCTACTAAAATCTTTATGGTTCAGAAATAGACATGAAACTGTAGCTAGAAGCAGAAAGGTCTCAAAACGATTTCAGTTATCCAGTTGTGATATCTAACCATATTCCCGGCTTGAGATAAAACGGTAATCTCTGGTACTTAATTTTGTGATATCATTGGCAAGGCGATTCTTTTGAGATGACGTCCTGTATGTTCTATGGAGAGAAGGCTTTTTAATACATAAGTAGTGTCCCATATTCATTATGCTTAATCAGCAATATTTCAGATACCCCTTAATAGTTTTAGCTTATAACGCGTCTCTACAATCCTACATTTCCCCCAGTTCAGCTTCCACACTGTGGAAGTAAACAAACACATTCGCCTGTAAATCACCACTATTGGTATTTGAGGTCAAAGGTTATGTTTATGCTGGGGAAAGTGAAGTACTGTCTAGATAATGGTGTTCATTGATAAGTGTGCGAACCATTTCTAATAAAACATGCTTTACAATGAGGCGGTTCCATTCTGAGATACAAGACCTCATCAGTAGGCTAAAGGAGGAATAAGTTTTTTTTCAGAATTATCACTTCATAATCTCTCTCTCTCTCTCTCTCTCTCTCTCTCTCTCTCTCTCTCACACACACACACACACACACGCACGTACGCGAAGGTTAAATTGAGGCCTCTGAATGGACTACTTGAATAGAATTATATCTGCAATTATTGTATACTTTATGCAATGGTGAATATGCAATAATGCATATATATGTATATATGAGCATTAGGAGATAATTATTATACAGCCCCTTTAATCTCTTTAATCTGTTTAACCTATGTATTGCACTTGTGAAAACATTTCGTTTCGGTATTTCCAGTTCGTTTCGGTATTTCGGTACGTTTCGGTAAATACAGCTACCCGTCACAATGTATGTTTTTATGGAAAAAAAGAAGGATAATGAAAAGATGATTATCCTGGTACAAATCTATTTAAAGGTGGATGTAAACTCATCCAACTTTTAATAAATTTGTACCGCGATAAGAACCTCCCAGCACAAATGTTTGAAGGTTGTTCAGAGTGTGACTCTGCCAATATTGGCCATGCACTTAATTGGTAGATAGGTAGATAGACTGATAGATAATTTAGGGATTAATATCCTTATTTAAACTCGACTTTAAATAAATTTGTACCAGGAAAATAAGGGGATAATTATCATAGTTTTACTATAAAAACGTACGTTGTGACCCTTCATTAGAACCAACTCGCCGAGACAGTTCTAATGAGGGGTCACAACATATATTTTCAATCAGCAATAAGAAAATTTGTATCTGAATTTTCCCTGTTACCTTTGGGCCTTCTATCCTGGAGCTCTGTGATGTGCATTCATTTTATGTTTGCCTCTTTTAAAATAAAACTAAAACGTGGAGAATTAAATAAGGTATAAATCGACTAGAGAAGGGTACGAACCGACAAGAGTAAGGTAATAAAACGTCCAAAGTTGGCCACAGGGCTACGGATTTTTTGGGGGTCCGAAACGTCCAGGGTACGAAACGAAGATTTTATCGTTTCTATTTGACAATCTCGTTGCCGCGTCTCACATTTTTTTTTACATTTTGAACGTACTTCAGTAGCAAATTAGAAATTCACAATCAGACATTGAATTGTAAAGAAATAGAAGCTACAAATGAAGAAAAAAGTTGGACAAACTTGCCATCGACCAGTTCACATTCCCCGTAAAAAGTAAACACATGTATAGTTGGCGTGTTCGATTTACATGTCGATTGGTTCTAAAAGTCCGCTTTCTTTCTTTCTTTCTTCGTATACTGCTACATTATGAGCAGGTGTACGATGTACACTCCAGTGTATCTATTATCTATTACATTTTTAAATATTTCCAACAACGTATTTCTCCTTTTAAATTATAAGAAATTATGTACAATGTCGTAATTTTAATTTTTTCCATTTATTTTTTGCGAGAAGTCGTCTAAAAATGATCTTTATTTGCGTTTGCCAAAATGCTCATACCGGTCTACAGCCACCATTTAAAAAAGAGAATCGAGAAACACCACGATTTATCTCCCTTATATTAGTAGAATTAGAGTAGCTTCCCATGGTGTCCGTATATACCTTAAGAACTTTTGACAAGAAGGTAACAATCTGACCAGAACCCGGACCAGACTCTGTGTTTGCATAGGCCAATCTGGTATTTAAAGCAACATTATTATAAGAATATTTCTGTTTCATGATCATTTAACGGCAAAATTAATAAATATTTGTAAATTTGTTTCTTGACATGAACTTTTTCTTTAAAAACGTGAAAAAAAAGACAATACGACACCATGACGACACTAGGGCCGCACTGATGACGACTCTAGGTCCCATAGGTCCTAAGGTCGCCAGGCCGACCCTTCCTCTGTAAACAGTCTGTTTTTCGAAGTTTTCTGCATTAGATCAGCCAGTTTCTGAATTGAATATCCCTTCTGAATGGCTTGTCTTGCCGGTACCATAACGCAACTATAAATAGCTGTCACCATATGCATGAGGTAATCATTTAAATGCAATAGAGGTGACGACCTTAGGGCCACGTACGTTACATGTCTTCTTTTACTCTCCATTTGGCACTGTAAAAGCATGTTAACAGCAGTGCTTTGAGACCTGTATCACGACTTGGTGACGTGATGAAAGAGTACAAAGACATGATGACGTAATGTAAGAAATCCCTGGCAGCCCACCACCGATTTTTATGACCGCAAGGGCATAGCGGACATATAACAGTGACCCAGACGAATATATTGAAAGTTGTGTAGCCGTACATTAACAGCGCATGAATTTCCTAGTTAATACACGGCTTTTCGCTGGTCAAGGTTGTTACTAGCGCATGGCACTTTTTATGCAATAATACTGGATAAATAGCGATGTTCCTTTGATATGCTCATCACATACCATAAATGGAATGATTTTTCGCTATGAAGGTAGCTGCTGCAACATAGGTTATGACAAGGCGATAGTATCCGCGGTAATAACAGGTTTAGTCACTTTCCACCTGTCCGGAAAGACCAGATCCTGTGATCAAGGTAAAATAATAAACTTGGTATGTGGATACAGGGCAATATGGAGATAATGAGTGTCAACCAATGAAGATCCTAATCAGAAACCGCATCACAGACGCGGTGCTAGACTGTTTGGAATTCCATATCTTCTATATATGCGCAATGTGCTTATATAGGCCCATAACTCTCTCGTCACATGCACAATTTTGATTATGTAGCACATGCATTTCCGCACCGTGATGATACATAGCTTTTTAATACCATCCGAATGGACTAAAAACAAAGTTATGAATACAGTCTCAGAGGCGGACAAAGGAACCAACAGAAGGATAGCACCGCTCTGTCAATGCCGTGAATTCACGCAATTGGCCGAGGAGTTCCGAAAGTTGTTAAGAGAAATCAAAACTTAGATTAAATAGTGATATGTAAAACCATCTTGCCTCTATACATGTACCAGATCTGAATCTGCAACATAGTATCGTCGCGTATTGAATTCTCGACATACCTTTATTCTCGATAGTTTTTTTTCCACACGAGTGTTTTGCGAGATTTTGACGTCACGCTCCTGGATGTAAACACGGAAGTGTCGACCGCATCATTTTCCAACATTGTCTGATTTGTTTTGAGAGAAATGCTACGTATTAAGGTATTTTTATATACATTTTAATCCTTCTGTGTTGTTTTACTAGTTTTTCACTATTGCCATTTTTTACTCATCATACAATGCATATTTTTCATTCTTTCTTTTAACTGTTGCCAACGACACCCTCCTGTGTTGACAGATGCTTGTTTGGTCTAAAATAGCAAATGACAAGAGGGGGCGGATACCTGCGAAAATAAAATATACGGAAGCTTAAAAGTGTCATATATATTATGATTTATATGAATGTTATTTTCCATTTTACTTTTAAACTTATATAGGGTACAATTTCTGTAGGCAATTAAATAAGTTTTGGTGAGTATGTAGCAAAATTTAAATGATGATAATTTGCTCTCCTTGTGGGTGGGTGTGGTTGCTCAGTTTAATTGCGATATACTGACAGGAAAATAGTGTCTCATCTAAATGAGTACTTACAATGTGTCCAGTGTGAATTTTGAAAGAAAATTCTGACTGATGCCAAAGATGTACCTACTTACTTAGTAAAACTCTAAAATAAAACATGCTTTAATGCATTTTGAATTTTTTAACTACTTGTAATCAAAGCGCAATATGTCACAAAAAAGCCATCATACATAGTTTTCTCATTCACTCAGACACATGCCCGTATGACGCCATTTATATTTACTATCGAGAACGTGGGTATGCGCACTTCATTGGTTGGTTTGCACTAGCCTACCCCGAAATATAATTAGAACACATAAATGGCAAAATGGCTGGTTGTTGATTACACATGTTACGGATAAATAATAAAAGTATGCAATAATTCCAAATGAACATCAGTGCTGTTCCGGTTAGTCGAAAAGCAAGGAAAAGAATCTTAACCTGTCGAGAACTGAGTAATCCAGGATATATGACGTAAATCTACCTATCTGAGCCATGGTGGATCGAGATGTGAATAAAACTGAGCTGCAAAACGGTCGTTTCACAAGACAGCTGTTGTGTATGAGTGGCCATGTAAGTTTTCAGAATAAAATCAAATCAAAACACAGTGTAAGTCCTTATATTTACATGGCAACAACAATTTTATGGACATTGATAAGGACTAGCCGCAGGCATAAATACTATGTGGCATAAGAAATTATACTTTATAATACATGCGAACAGCGTAAACTCAGATCAGCCTGCGCATATAGGCTGCTCAGAGGCTCCTCTGTTTGCATTCACTGTCTAAGGACCCTGAGCAACCATGAAAAATCGTACATGTATAAAGTTGATGTGCATTTTGATCTGAGTGCTTTCAGTCCGCACGCATGAGCTAAAATACCGTTTCTCGAGACGCCCTCCAATTTTGTCATCAATGATTTTTGTGGCTATGGTCATTAACGCCTCTATATTGTCAATAATGAGTTTTGCCGACCTTTTAACCCAGGTTTGTTTTCATTAACGTTCTTTGCTTTTTGTTTGATTATGGTAATCAGGGTTGTTTCCCTTCCAGTCATTCGCGATAATCGGAGGCGATCCACAATACGGTACCTTTGGGCTCACTCACATTTTCCTCGCACTAAGTCACAACTAAGTGCATGACCGCGCGAGCAGGCGAATCGCGGGCTATTTCAGAAAACTCGTCCAATTACGTGTATTATTGGCATTCTCACGATCACAGGAGCCCCGTTAGCCCAGTAAGCTAAGCGCTGGCCTGCTGATCTAACGGTCCCAGGTTGGAGCCCCGCTATAGGCGGGAACCTTTTCAATGGTAAACGGAGTTCCGTTGCTAACAGCCTTTCATTATTATGTTCGCTGGCGGTCTTGCGTGGCTGTGGGTGATCGTGCACCCAGTGGCATGGTCGAAAGAATGGTTGCACGATTAGTTGTTCGGCTTTACAACGGGTGGTCCAACCTGTTGTGACCTCCAAAGACTTCTACCTCTTTGATGTTGATGTTAGGATTGGCGGTATAGTAAATTGGATAAGACGCAGAACTACTAAATTAAATCCAGGTGTCGCAGGTTTGATCACCCGCTTTCGAATGAGACTTTAAACCAATGTCTCGTCTCCATATGTTCCATGTGATGATAGGACGCTAAGCCCGAGTTCACTCCCCCCCCCCTCCCTCCCCCCCCCCCCCCACCCCACGACACCACCCCCACCTTTATGCGGATGTGTTACACTTTGAGGAAACCAAGCTATTCAATTTTCATTTTTGCGTCTTTTCTTAAAAGCGGTCATCTCTTTAAGGCGGAATGGTAGACAAAATTGGAGGTTGGTCTTTACCCCCGCAAAATCGGAAAAGAAAAAAGGTCATGCGGCGCAAGATTGGATGTCACGTCCAATCTTGCGCCGCATGACCTTTTTTCTAATAGCATTTGATACTTTTACCACATTTAGTGCAAGAGATGCGTATTTCTGCATTTTTTACTATTTCAGTGTCTTTAAGCCCCCGCAGTTAAGACAAAAAGGTGACGGAAATGTCTTGGAAGCAACTGACATCCCTCTCTCAATATCATATGTTTAAAGCACCAAGCTTCTGTACTCAAAGAAATGATGTCAGAAAAATTGCTTACTTGTAGCCTAAACTTGTAGTAACCCACCGTGGTTTAACTGGTAGGTTTCTTTTGCTCCAGAATTTCAGTGTTGCTATTTCTGTGAGTCCTCATGTTTGTCGTATCTTAGTTTAAATTTTGATTTCTATGTTCTTGAGACATTACACTCATGAGTTAGGAATCTTCCACGCAAACCGAACAACTAAGAGTCTGATGAACCAAAGTAGGACCAAGGACTCGACTGCAAACCGGTTAAGCTCCTCGGTAATTTCATTACTGGCCGTCCCAAGGCGGCCTTCTGTTTTGGTTCTTCTTAGTTATTTCATGTGTTGTTTGTCGCTTTGACTGTTTTGATATATGATTTGTTATTTTAATGCTAGCCCTGGCATTATAAAATAATAGATGTTTAATGTTTTACGTATAATTTCAACGGTTCTTATTGTCAGGGTTGGTGCTTTTTGTAAGACTTGTGTGGGCGGTGGTTGTTACTAAGTACCTGATGAACCAAGGCAGAACGGGGAGGGGGGGGGGGGGGGTTGGTCGATCACAAACCGGTTACCCCCCCCCCCCCCCCCCCCCCGCCACACACACACACACACAAAAGTAAGTAAGTTCAGTTCAGGCCGTCCCGAGGTTGGTTCTTTTTAGTTTTCTTATGTGCTGTTAGTCGCTATGTATGTTATTGATATATTGATTGTGATGTTCAAGCTAGCCTGTTGACCACCTACATGGGAAATGGCTGTTCACATGGCAGCCGGTGGTGGTGTCTTTGGTGATGACTATTTTTGTGTTGTCTCTTTCCCACATGGTGTTTTGGGTTGGATCTGGAATTGAATTGTGTCAGTTCCTTAGATTATCCTCCTTATTTTTTTTCTCAGATTTTTGTCATGCCATGACTTATGATACCAGCAGGTACTCAGTGGGGATGCGGCATGGTTATCTGCTTCCGATCTGTCCTTTTGTCACCTGTTCGGCGAAATAATTTGTTTATATTTGCGAAGTTCATGCCCCGGAAAAAATGTGGAGACTATGATTAATTGCTGAATTCGAATAATTTGAATTTGAATAATCAATCTTCGGTAAAAGCTCTCGGTCAAAAGAACTAGTGCATGATACAGTAAACCATAATGACATTTTCAACTGTCGCAAACAGTCGGTATTTTCCGTACTGACGCGGAAAAGCTGGGAAATTTTTATTCGGAATACTCCGCAACTAAAGTAATTTATCGTTATCCAAATTTGGACAATTAGTTATAATTCCATTAGCCAGCATCAACATGTCAAATCAACCTGCTAGAATAGGCACTTCTGTACATGTAGGGTGGAGCCGGGTAACTTCGGACAGCGGGCAAATTCGGGCATACCCTTGCAAACAGTGAAAATCCAGACGACACGGCTCATCATGAGCCGTCTCATCAGGATTTTCACTGTTTGCTCAGTCAATTTTGTTTTAATTCCAAACAACTGACATATAAAGGAAACAACACCACTGTCCGAATTTCCCTGTTGTCCGAATTTACCCGACTTGACCCTAATTATCTAGACTTTTCAGCCCTCAGACTCGCGCAAGGTAAACGAGAGCTCGTTATGATCTTTCGTATTTGGCGCATGGAATTAAGGGTAATATCCAAAAAGATGGCAGGCTAAGCTAAAAAGAGTAGCTGCCAAAGTCACCCCAATGAAAACATTTCAGCTCTTCAAATGAGAAATGCAAAATATCGGTACAGTAAGTGTTGACTGTGTGCGACTGCATTAAAGCTCTGGACTCAGACTTGAGATCTCGAACTCAATTCTAAGGCTAGGCAGGTGCGCAACCGCAGACAATATTGGTCATTTCTTTCTTCTTCTTCTTGCTTTTTTTTTCTTCTTCTTCTTCTTCCATTTCTTCTTCTTCTTCTTCTTCTTCTTCTTCGGTTTGTGTCCACTAATTAATGTCATCTTTGTGTCCCGGTAGAGTTGGTGGGTGGGGAGGTGTGATAATGAGGGCCTGGATAAGTTAATTTGCCACTGGTGCAGGAATACAGCTGAAGGTTTTCATTCACACTATGCATAAGAGATTTACACACTGAAAAGATCTTTTTATATGGACAGACCGTAGGTGTCAGGAGTGTAGCCATTGGTTTGTTCCACTGAGCATCTTGGAGACCATCGTTTCGAGAAATGTAAAAACAACAATAGACCTATTCATGCTCATGTTGCATAATTGTATTCCCTCCTTGTGGGAGGGAAGACATACTTTTTTGTTGCTGTTGTTGTTGTTGTTGTTTTCATAGCTATCTGCTCCTTGTTAATTTCAATACAGAAATCGGTTCTCACTATCTAGATACTGAGAACCGATTTCTGTTTTGAAAATTAACAATGGGCAGATAGCCATGAAAAAAGAAACAGTGTCCTCCCTTTGGATAATTAGGTAAATATTTTAGGTGTCCCAATTTTTAGAATGTTTTCTGTATAGTTATGTTTATTTACAGTGATGCAGGCAGGATTTGCTTTTCTAGAAGCTGGGTCTGTGAGGAGCAAAAACACAACGAATATTCTCATCAAGAATGCTCTAGATTCTCGTAAGTATTTTTCTTTGACGGTCAAAATGAGCAGCGGCGCGTGAAAACCAACAAAGTGGCATGTGCGCCCTATAAAGACTCAGATCAGCCTGGGCATCCGCCTAGTCTGATCAGTCTTCACTGTGCGCTTAAAAGGTAGCTAAGGGTCTAAGCTAGCTCCATGTGGACAGCGAAGACTCTGATCAGACTGGGCGGATGCCCAGGCTGATCTGAGTCTTCACTGGGCGCACTTGCCGCTTTGTTGGGGCTCAAATAACAAAAGAAATGAGGAATATTTAGATATATAAGCATGGTTCATGTCCATTTTCATGCAAAATGCATTGATTTTCATTCAACCAATAAATAAAGAAATAAATTTTAACCAAACAAAATCAGAGGATATTTAGATTATGTATATGCGTAGTTTATGCCAGTTTACATACAACAGTGCGTTGTTTTTCACTGAAACTACAAACCAAAAACTCAGAAAAGGGCAAAAATGAAATGTATGTGTGCATAAGATATGTCAATTTACATATCACCATGCATGGATTTTCATTGAAAAATAAGTAAAGGCAGTCCTATCGCACTGGCGTAAGATTGTTCTTCAACATATTTTTATTTATTAATTTTTTTATTTATTTATTTATATCTGTGACAAATCGCATTTTTGTCATTAATTTTTCCCAGCCTGTCTTTTCAATACTGTTTATATTTTAAGGCACATTGGGTGCAATATCAGGTCAGCAAATCCGTTCTGGTTTGCCTCCCATTTCAATCAGGATCAACTTTTAGATGAAAGAATTTGCTCCTCTTGCGGCTTTCTTTCAACAGTAAAACTTCGTCGATGGTAGCAAAATAGACAGTCACGAAAGTTGTTTCCCTTTCCCAAATAAGAATGGTGAAAAATGAGGTGTTACATTAAAGGCCCCATTGCTCTATCAGCATGAAAATTTTTATCATGAGGTATCGCTGCAACCTTCTCACTATAGTTTCGTCAATGTAAATAACTGTGATTAGCCAGCTTTAAACAAATAAAACATCCTTGAGTTTTACATAAAAAGGGTTTGAAACCTTATTTGGGTCATTTTAGTTGGCAACTAAATTTACCTATTTTCGAATTCAGTGAGTTGAGTAAAATGGTAAAAATACAATGTGCAGCGTGGAGTCCAAGTCACTATCCCGCTTATGTTTATATAGCATTGCAAGACGGGAAACCAGAACAGGGAGTTTTAATTTGTGGAGCGATTTGTTATTTTTCAAAAACTTGTTTTCTCTATTTTTTGCCAGTTATATGACTCAGTATATGCACATCAACCCACATTTCATTACCAAACGTGAAGATTGAACCGCCTTTTACAATGATTTGAGTTTAGACCTTTTTACCAATGTTAGGACTATGGAGACTTTAAGGTACCAAACACTGATATTGAACCATAATTTTATAGAAAATTAATAACATACTTGTTGATTTTCTTAGTTTTTTTCTCCATCTTTATTTATGTTTTATATTCATTTATCTGGTATTTATTTATTTATTCATCTCTTTAATATTTTTGTTTGGTTTTATCTAATATTCTTATTTACTTATTTATTAATTAATTTTATTTTATTCTTAATTACTTATGTTTTTGTAGTTTTTGGTGGAATGTCGTACTGGCTGGTCGGCTACGCCTTCGCCTTTGGAGAGGGTAATGGTTTTATTGGCTATTCTTACTTCGCTCATTCCGAGTTCCCGGAGACACTGTACGCTAAATGGTTCTTCCAGTATACTTTCGCTGCCGCCGCTGCCACCATAGTTTCCGGGGCTGTAGCAGAGAGGTGTGACTTCTCAGCCTATATGATTTACAGCTCACTCATCACAGGTAGGGTAAATGCTATAAGAAAATAAAATGTCTTCCGGTTATTTGACAACCATTTAAAGGGAAACAACTTTGCTAATTATATTTTTGCCTCCTCGATCGATGGGGTTCAACTTTTAGAGGAAATACTTTGTTTATAGAGTCAACTATAATTATTATTTACATGTATCTGAAACAGTATTCACCTTTAAAAGCCAAAGGCAAACGAAAAATTTTGCGCCTGCAATATTTCAAATGATGCTTCGTGCAAGGTATATGTATATTATAATGAGAATTTGAAGACTTTTCAAACAGCGTACATCCAGATGAGGCGGCTCATTATGAGCCGCTTCATCTGGATCTACGCTGTTTGCCAGCTGAATTATCCTTTAGCTACTTTGAAAACGGTTTGCTTTCCCCATGAAAATCATACCAACCAAATCTTGTTTAATTTCAGGTTTTATTTACCCTGTTGTAACCCACTGGGCCTGGGCTGCCGAAGGATGGCTCGCGAACGGAGCTACTTACGATATCAATGGAGAATCCGTCGTCATAGCATATTCTGTAAACTGATTCTCTCTCTCTCTCTCTTTCTCTTTGTCTCTCTCTCTCTCTCTCTCTCTCTCTCTCTCTCTCTCTCTTTATCTCTCTCTCTCTCTCTCTCTCTCTCTCTCTCCTTATGCCATGATGGAGGGATTCTTGGCTTTGTACCAATACAGGTACTTGATTTATTGGCATCACCAGTCTTGTTCGAACAATGGGGTGTAATTCGCCTAAGCCTAAATATTGAGATATTTTTCCAACTACAATAGTTTTGATAAAATTATAGCACAATCCCCAAATACCAAATCTTAAGTTTGAGATACCAATAAATAGAGCTATAAGAGAGACAGTCACAGAGCAATGTTCTTTCGCCTGTACGGTCGATAATCCACTCGCTAAAGCTCGCGGATTATATCTGTACAAGCGGATGAACTATGCTCTATCTAACACTTAAAGACGTTAAGTTCACTCTTTCGGACGGATGCATCGCTTCTTTTCATGTTGATGTAATGGTCCGTCGTACGACACAATAGCGTCTTTTTAAGGTATATGGGTACACAATCGGGGGGGGGGGGGGGGGGGGTAACCCTGTATTTTTCATTTTGTCGCCCTGTCAGTGTGCAGCAAACTATCAAAGGAAAGAATTTGCTACCCTAAGAACACTCATTCACTTATAGTCTACTCTTAAGGAAAGAATTTGCTTTCCTAGGATAGCAAATTCTTTTCTGCAAGAATAGACTTCATTTAAAAAGGACTATGTCTTCCAGGGAAGCCAGTAAGAATTCACAAAAGTTGTTTTCCTTAGTAAAATGTCAGAAAAAGATGGAGGTGAACCCATTCACCTTTATTAGGCCTCGCACTTACTAATACTTTACAGTGTTCCAGTCGATAAGGGGTCAAAAGGGATAATTTTGTGAAAATTTTCCTTTCCTCCTTAAAAAAGATTTTGTGACCCCTCATTAGAACCGTCTCGTCGAGACGGTTCTAATGAGGGGTCAAAACATATGTTTTCTGTGAGAAATAAAAAAAATATCTGTGAATTGTCCTTAATATCTTTCTTATCTGGAGCTTTGTTTTCAACATTTTACAGGACTTTGCGGGTAGCGGAGTGGTCCACATGATGGGTGGGATAGCTGCCTTTGTGGGAGCCTGGGCTCTTGGGCCTCGAATAGGGCGCTTTGATAAGGAAACTAAACAGCCCGTGGATATAAAAGGACATTCTGTACCGGTAAGATCAGTTATGTGTCAGTTGTATGGTTGTAAACAGGTAAACCCATAAACTAGTAGCCGTAGGGGCAGTGGGGGTTAGAGGCCCACTGTATCTTGTGCGCAGCATATGAAAAGCGGAGCGTGTCCCTCTCCCCTTCGCTGTCTTATCCTTTCCTGATTCGAAACAGGTACCCATTTACTGTTAAATGAGAGAGTCCTTCGACGATGTCCGAACACAAAACGGCCAAGGATGGCCAAGCCCGGTTTCGAAATCACGACCTTCCGCCTACTTTCTGCGCCATAACCGAGTCGTTCTAACTGCTCGACCACTGCCGGTTGTAAAAGTAAATGAAAATGAATTCCGAAACATTTCTGGGAGGGCCTCAGATAGCAGTATATCCTCTTCCTAAGGACCTAAGAATACAGACACCCGGTCTAAAATATCACCATTTTGAAATGCAGTGCAGTGTCTGCAAAAAATTGTCAGATACCTGAAGCACAAAACGTGCAATTTGATAATTATTTGCTTAGTAGCATTTTATAAATGAGTCTGAACGTGGTTTTGTGTTTGATGTGATGGAAATGATTGGAAATGTGTAGAAATTTATATTTTAATTTAAATAATTCACCTTCATTCATCTTGCCTCATTTGTGCATCGGTGTTTATTCTTTCATTCCTTTGTATTTGTGTGTTACTAGAAAAGTTCGTTTATGTTTGTACTTTGACTTGGCGTCACCTCTCGATTGTGTAATTGTGTCATATGTAACCGGACCATCGGGCACATAACGTCAACATGATGTTGATTGATCGATGCGACGTCATGACGTTTAATCCTCGTTATTTTTACATGTGCCGTCAGGTCGTTGCACAGAAGTTGATACGGCATTAATTTGACGTTGTGAAACGTCATAATGTCGCACCGTCATCGAGACAACGTATTTCGGCATTGAGTGCATGATCGATATATGATTGAAAGCTTGATTTATATGTATGATTCTACCTGTATTTCAGCTTGCTTCTCTCGGTGGGTTCATTCTGGTGTTTGGTTTCTTTGCATTTAATGGTTCCTCTCAAGGAAGCATAGCATCACCTGGAGAGGGCGCTATAGTCTCTACTGCCGTAAAGAATACTGTCATGGCGGCTTGTGGAGGAGCTTTTACGACACTGATAATGAACAAGACGAAATATTTTGGTGATAAAAAGTGGAGTTACCTGACAACTCTAAACGGTTGTTTGACTGGCATGGTAATATGAGTCGCGACACGAGAAAACGAACAAAATGGCATGAGCGCCGAGTGAAGACTCAGATCAGCCTGGGCACCAGCCCAGTCTGATCAGAGTCTTCGCTGTGCGCTTAAAGGGTAGCTTAGGGTCTTAGCTAGCTCCATGCCGACAGTGAAGACGGATCAGACTGGGCGGATGCCCAGGCTGATCTGAGTCTTGGCTTGGCGCATTTGCCACTTTATTGGTTTTCTTGTGTCGCAGCTCATATATGTTTCATACAAATAAGGACAGGGTTTTAATTTTATTTCATTTTTAGTTGGCATTTCATATAACACTTTTAAGAGAACTCAACAGAGTCTCGCTTTCTTACTTAATAGCCTTTTTGAGCATGAGTTAAGCGCTGGTCTATGCTTAAGACGAGAATCTTTCCACCCATAAAGGGGTTCCACTGCTCACAGCCCTTCATTATCGCCGTCCCATCGTCCTGATAAGACTGAAATGCTGTTTAAAAGGAAGTAAAATCGCAAGACATCTATCCATCTATTTCATAAGCATGAGCTGTGACTGATCCTGTATCTTATGTTTCTTAAATTCCATTCTATATGCAGAGTAATAGTCTGCTGTGGTTTTCACGTTCATCGAACGTGACCGATCAATGATTTTACTGTCGCTCTCAAAGGCATGAGATAGATGCATATTGAAAAGCAAAGTAACTCACGGTATTGTTTTAATGCTTTCATTAATTCTTCAGACCATTAATTCCATTTTCAGGTGGCTATATGTGCCGGCTGCAATCAGTATCAATCCTACATAGCCTGTGTGGTGGGAATCCTCGGTGGTGCTGCTTATATGTTGTCTACGTGGCTTGTTTTGTTTAAATTCAAAGTGGACGACCCTCTGGACGCCACTGCAGGTTAGCATGATTTGCTGCTTGCTGTAAACTCAGCAGACATGTGATTTTGCAACAACGTCAAGTGCTTGCTTGTTAAAGTCCTCTCCCAGCAGGTGCATGATGCTGTGCTGACGTCGTGCTGACGTCATGAGAGCTTCGTTATAGACGAAAAAGAAATAACGGCATCTGGTATGAAATCATTATCACAATAAAAACTCTAAATACGACGAGTACATGCATTTTACAAAGTGAAGGTGTCCCGAAAGAAATAGACATATTGTATGTAGCGACGTATGATTACGATAGAATTAAAAGGTCACGATGATTCATTTCAAATCTTTGAACAAATCGGTTATAATTTCTGAATTATTGTACTTTTTGACAGCAATTTCAAATTTTCTATTTCTTTTTTTCCTCACCCTGCACTAATCATGACAGAATTTTCCGAGGTCCAGAAAATGTCTATAAAAATGGCAATATAAGTGAAATACAGTCAACTGTCGATATCTCAAAGTCAATGTTCACCCCAAACTACTGATATCTGAAAGTAAATTTTCTGGTCCCAGAAAATTTACTTTGAGATATGAGTAGTTTGAAATAATAGGAGTTAAAATGTAAATAACAATAGAAAATAGTCGAAACTATATTCTTTTATAAAAGAAAAAAACTTCGCGATATCACTGTTTGAGATATCGGGAGCTGACTGTACCCTTTATTATCGTATGTATTTTTGCTAAACATCTTCAATTAAATGCCACATGCAACACCTGTTCTTTACAGTACACTTCGGAGGAGGCGTAGTAGGAGTATTGGCTGTTCCATTCTTCTCCCAGGAGTTTGGTATTGTTTATAACTGGGACAGAGCTTCAGGTCTGGTATGTATATACAATTTAGCCGCGACATGACAAAACCAGCAAAGTGGCATGTGCGCCCAGCGAAGACTCAGGTCAGACTGGGCATCCGCCCAGCCTGACCAGAGTCTTCGCTGTCCGCATGGAGCTAGCTTAGACCCTTAGCTACCCTTTAAGCTCATAGCAAAGACTCTTATCAGATTTTGAGGATGTCCAGTCTGATCTGAGTCTACGCTGGGCGCACATGCCACTTTGTTGGTTTTGTCGTGTCGCAGCTCCTATGTCAACAAGGATGTGTTAAAGCAAAACATCAGGCCCCAAGGTTATAAAACTTTTTTCATGCTCAACTCAGCTGAGCATGAAATTTTTTCTGCTCATAAATTTTAAAATGCCAACAATTGTTGGCATTTTAATATTTCTGAGCAGAAAAAATAGCCTTCTTGGCTTATCTGAGCCTGAAAAATGCTGAATTTCTTGGTATTTTTATATTAATGGGCATTTTAAATTTCATGCTCAGCTGAGTTGAGCATGAAAAAAGTTTTATAATCTCGGGGCCAGGGATCGCCATTCTGTGCCAAACTAATGCAACGTTTTATTCTTGCGCCAATGCCAGGCACTTTTAAAGCTGTCGAAAACGACCAAAGTCATTTTACCTTTCTGTTTACGTCTTCGGCGAAACGGTTCACTGATTGATCACCTGTAACTGTACTCGATAGGGGAGAGTCGGGTAACTTCGGACAGCGGGTAAATTCGGACAGTGACATTTTTCCTTTATACGTCAGTTGTCTGGAACTAAAACAAAACAATAACTGGCCAAACTGTGAAAATCCTGATGAGACCCGTCTCATCTAGATTTTCACTGTTTGCAATGGTATGTCCAAAGTTACCCGCCTGTCCGAAGTTACCCGACTCTCCCCTATCAAAAGAGCTGACCATTTCCAAGCATCATTCTCAGGGCTCAACGAATTGTTTAATGAATGGTGGGTAGTCCGATAAACCAAAGAAAGACCAAACAACAATGCAATCAATAATTGTCAGCGCCAGTTACTACAGCTATAATGAAAATAAATCAGTATTTCGGCGGATTATTTGACGTGACTGCCTCGCGTATCAACTTTTCAAAAACAGCATTAGTTGGTGGACTTATCATACAGACAATAACGTTTTGCATTTGAGCCGCGACACGAGAAAACCAACAATGTGGTTGTGCGCCCAGCGCAGACTTCGATCAGACTGGGCATCCGCCTAGCCCGCTCAGACTTTTCGCTAAGCGCTTAAAGGGTAGCTAAGGGTCTAAGCTACCTCCATGCGGACAGCGAAGACTCTGATCAGACTGGGCGGATGCCCAGGCTGATCTGAGTCTGCGCTGGGCGCACAACCACATTGTTGGTTTTCTCGTGTCGCGGCTCATTTGTTAATCATTGCAAATGTTCCCAGTTTGTTTTCTTATGGTTGTATATGGTTCGTTGTTTTGCGTTTAATGGCTCTTTGAGACGGTTTTTCAGTCAATATCGAGCCGTCTCTCAGAAAGAGGGAACAGAAAAGGAATAAAAAAGGTAGATGAGTATAAACATTCAAGCGACCCCATCCTGCACCTGCTGCAAGCACAGCCGGTCCTTGCCCTATTTTTTCCAAATGAGTAGGGCGCCCTTTTATTCCTCTTATATTAAAGAAATACATCAGCTCTGACAGTAATTTGTTGAGTAATAAATCGCTGTACAGAAGTCAGTTGTGAGCACGGAGCGAGAGTGATGTTTCTACTTAAAACTGACTGTCAAACAATTATTTACTACTCAACAAAGGACCTCTGACAGTATCAATGCATATTTGCCCATTTTTCGACAAATTACTGCACCTTCCTCGGGCAACAAAAGTTGAAATATTTGGCATAATATGTAGCCTTGTGTACTATAAAGACATTTTAACAGTGATTTTGAAAAATTATCATGCCTCTAGACTAACATAGACCAATTTTATCAAGAGGGGTATGTTAATTTTTCAGTCTCTGAAAATAAATCCATTTATTTGGTTTTCTAAGACATCGAAATCTTAATTGATAACTATGCTAAAACTGACATACACACTACTGTTACTGATATTATGCAATATTTTTTCAGTACTAAGGACTTTAGCCTATTTTTAGATATAAAGGGTGTAAGTACCCCACCCACTTTTTCAGTTTTTCAGCTGTAGACTATCGTTTCCCCCCGTGCCTCAGCAAGCCACTCACATATAATGTGTATTATGATAGTACACACATACATGCAAAGTGGCTAGCTGAGGCACGGGGGGGGGGGGGGGAAATATCTTTAAAAAACTTTTCCTGTTTCCATTACGTTTAATTACAAAATTTGGCTTTTTTCCACAAAAAAATTGAAGTCTATGTGCAAAAGAATCAAAAATTAAATTCATGGCCAGTTAGGGGAAGTTGAGAGCAACAAATTTCAAGAGAAATTCTTGGGGATGTCAAAAATTTAATTTTGACTATTTTTATAGGCAAATTTACATTACAACCGCCAGAGGTCCTTACTATTAGTCTAAGGGCTGAACTATTTCGATTCAAACAGAAAATCGCGGAAAATATGCAGTTTTTTATCCACGTCAATGCAACGTTGTTACGGTCCGTCAACGTGGATACAAAGTTGTTTCAGCTTGCTGTGGGACTGGGAATAATATTTGTGCTCTCTTTTAGCATCTGGCATGGCAACTGGCTGGAATGGTGGCAATCTTTGGTTGGACCACAGCTCTTTGTATCATAATGTTCTTTTCAATGAAGAAGGCAAGAATTCTCCGAGTTTCATTTGAATATGAAATTAAAGGTAATATCATGTTTATTCACCTCGGTTGAATGTAGAAACGTGTAATTAAAATTTTAAGATTGAGAGTTAAGAGGTACAATCCATGTGATATACAGTCTACCGCACTCTGCAGATAAACTTCCAAATAGTAGTCTTCTTAACAGATTCAATGAAAATATATGTTGTGACCCCCACCCCACCCACCCATTAGCACAGTTTCGGAGAGACGGGTCTATAAATGAGGGTCACAACATAATTGAGCCGCGACACGAGAAAACCAACAATGTGGTTGTGCGCCCAGCGCAGACTCAGATCAGCCTGGGCATCCGCCCAGTCTGATCAGAGTCTTCGCTGTCCGCATGGAGGTAGCTTAGACCCTTAGCTACCCATTAAGCGCTAAGCGAAGAGTCTGATCAGACTGGGTGGATGTCCAGGTTGATCTGAGTCTGCGCTGGGCGCACAACCACATTGTTGGTTTTCTCACGTAGCGGCTCATATGTTTATATGAAGAAATATTTAGATCTACATTTTCCGTGCATTTATTGGAAAGCCTTTTGGTAAACCATGAGAACGTAATGTAGTTTATACTTCAATAACTACATCGGTTCATGCGACGTTACATGGCGTTAAGAGACGTCAAAATAAACCATGGTTCTCCAATCTGGTTGGACGTAGGCGACGTTATGGCGTCGTTGTTACGTCGTTGATGCTGTTCCGCTTTTAGTAGAAAAACTGCGTATAAACGTTTTTCTTCTTCAACTGTAGCCCCTAACGCAAATTTGTGGTCTAGTAATAGATACAAAAGAATGTAAATATAAACAATGAACTTAATTTTTCTGGTGTTTATCGAAGTATAAACTACATTGGGTCGCTAGCAAAGTTTACATGAACCCCAACTTACTGTGCGCGCGACCCAATGTAGTTTAAGACGTTTGCCGGGGAAAGAGTATAACTATTCAATGAAATGGTATTTTGAAAGTTTTTTGTCGAGTGTGCTGCAGGCTTGAACGGAAAGATAATTTTTCAACATAGAATAAAGAAGGAAATGATCGAAAACCGTGTCGCATCTGAAGAAAGCCGTTATCGCAGATCTAATTGATACTCTTCGGTATGCAAAGAAATAAGGTCTCATATGGTTTGATATACGCATGTACATTTTGTATTTGTTCTTTCTTACAGGTCTTGATATTCCAAAACACGGCGAACCAGCTTATCCTGCCGAGGCCTACGGACATGGCTGGGGAGAAAAGGGGGACAGTCTGGCTGGGCTAGTGAAACAAGCAGTTGAGTCTAGCACAGCGTTTACCAGTAACGGTTAGTATCCTCATGGCCATCTGCTGGGGAAGAGCTGTCCTCTTGGCTTTTCTCTCCGTCTTTAAACAGAGAATATATTTTTGACAATGAATAATAGGTTTGAGAAAATCACACTTTTGGAACCGTTGTATAAATTTCAGGTAGCATCTCACTTATAATTGGAGAGGAGCATTACATACATTGTATGCCATATTCCTCTCGAATCAAAACTGAGCTGATGCCATAGATCTGTTACCATAGCAACTATGGAATTACAAACTATTGTCCTTAGTGGCTCTGCAGAATGACGTCTCAATGATGTCACTTTGACATCAATATGAATTCTTTGCTGCTATGGTAACAGATATATGACATTCATTGGTTTCGAAGCATTACAAACAGTGTATGCCATGCTCTGCCAATTTTTCAATGGCGTTACAAACTGAAATTCTTTCAGCAGAACCTCCAGATTTTCTCGAACAAATAATTTTTCTCAAGTCATTTATTTCCGCGTTTTTATTGTTTTCCTTTCCCGTTTGGTGTTTTTTGTTGCAGGATGCAAAACATTATTGTGGCAGTTCCTGATCATTGTCTTCTCATCTACTTAGTATCCCAGTAGGCACGTTATAGTGAAACAACGTTGAATCAATGGTGATTCAACGTCATTAAGAAATAGATCAGCTCTAGCAGTGAATTGTTGAGTAATAATTCACTGTTTGGAGGTCAGTTGTAAAGTAGATCATATCACGAGCGCGGAGCGCGGGTGATATATCTACTTACAACTGACCGACAAACAGTGAATTATTACTCAACAATTCACTGCTAGAGCTGATATATTTCTATTCTAACACTCAAAAACGTCGAAAAACTATTCTTTTCTAAAAAAACTCTCCTAACCTTCCTGCCAGAGCGTTCATGCTCCCGCCAATATTCTTTACTGTATCTAACACAAATGGAGGTTTTATGGCGATTTTAGAAAGAAAAAAAGACATTAACCCGTCTAACGTCTCAAAACGTCACAAAATTACGTCAGCAATTGCAGTGACGTCGGCAATTAGACTCACGCGCCCCCAAACTGTGAATTGTTGCAGAATAAAACACGGTAACTTTCCATTGCTTCTATAGGCGCACTGTGTTAGAATTCAAAACAATGTTGAATCAATGTTGATTCAACGTCATGACGCTGAATCAACATATTTCAGAGTTGTTCAAATGCTATTTGCTTGGTGGGGTAGTGAAGGTATTAATGGAACAAGTATTCGAAGCGTCCGTATTACAGTTTGTGAAGAAACTGTTCTCTGTCTTTCAATCCAAATAGCAAGTTTTCAAATTTGTATCCCTTTATCGTCGGGGTATAATGTTCTCCGGCTGGCTGTCGACCGGTGTGATCGTCCGTCTGTCCATGAGCACTTCGTTTCAGTTCGATAATTTGAGTCCGTCTGTCCGAGAGCACTTCGTTTCAGTTCGATACTTTGAATATTTTTGACTGATTTCTCTCAAACTTGGCATGTGCATTGGCCTTGGAAACATCTTGCGTGGGATTATTGTTCGGCAAATTTCGATATCTTCTCACATTAGATGTTTATCACTACCTATCTCAGATATGTCATTAGTATTATTATAAGTGCGTTAAATTTTACAAAGCATGGGAACAGCTGTTGCAGCCTACCCAGGACTCATCCCGGCGTCGGCGCCATTCTCAGCGTCCTCGACTGTATAAGCACTGGCATTAGATGTTTTGGATGAAGTAATTTAAATATCCATATCTTCTTAACCCATGGATGGATCCGTTTGGGTGATACTTGGACTGCAGTTAACTACTGATCCAAAATGTTTAGCTCAGTGACTTTGATGTCTGGTCATGTGTTAAGGAATTCGGGCTGGGTTAAATTTTTCTAAAGGCATTATTATATTGTTTCGTATTTAGATGGATTTTGTAATATATTTGAACTGATGTTAGGTACCGGTTTGAGTTTTCAAAATATACTTCCCCCATCCCATTGGGTGACCTTGCAGTCAAGGGTATCGGCTCAAAAGCATTTCGTTTAAGTTTTCTAAAGACGTTATTTTACAATACCATGATGGATTTATTTGATACTTGAACTGATGTCAGATAATGGTACGGAGGCTTAATAGCTTCAGTCCCTTACCCTACTCTACTTCAAGGCCAATGTCACGGACTTTGAAATTTTAAGTGGACGTTTTAGTAAGTTTATAATAAAGTTTATTGCTGAGAAAGATTTTTTTTATTCTAAAATAGGTTGACAATACACGCACGTGCATGCCTAAAGTGCTATATGGTGCGAACCACACTCTATAGTCACTTCCAAGGCAAGGTCACAGACTTAGAACTTCGCCTTTGCGATGGGCAAGCACTGGTTCGGGCGAGCTGTTCTGTCGAGCGACAACATTTATTCTTGTGTTTGCACACAAGTATGCAAAAGGTTTTGTTTTCTAGGAATAGAGATAAAAGTAGAAGTTTACCCAAACAAACAGCAGCAAAAAAGCATATTGTTTTGCAAATATTTTGCCTTTTGAGTTAAGTGCATGTATTTTAACTGTTTCACTCATAAGCTACTGAACCCAGCAGACACACAACATTGAAATAACGTTGATTCAACCCTGATTCAACATCAAGGTCGATTCAAGGTTGATTCAATGTTTTGTGCCCAGTGGGTAGTTATTACGACGTCATGCATTTTTGATTGCAAAACAATTCATCTTCCCGAAGCCACGCCTACTTTTAACAGATACATGTATGCATCTCTTCATTAACAGTAAGATAAAACCGCGGAATTATTGTCGGACATTCAGCATGTGCGATTTTATTTGTGGGACTTTGTCACATGCTAAGTTGTCGTTGCATTAATCAGTTATACACTATCAGGTGTCTTTTGAGTGACATTCTAGGTGTGGCTCGGAGAGATGTATTTACGTTATGTTTTTCAGTGTTACATATCACAGATCAAGGTAATAGAGTTTGGACATAAACTTTTAGTTAGAAATGGCAACGAGGGTCTGCCAGTAGAATTGTGGGGCATGGCGATATTATAGTATGGTTCGGGATTGTGATAGAATTAAATTAAATTCATGAATAAGTGAAGGCTTTTGCATGTTAGTAGGTTTTAACATTAACTTTAGGTTGAAATTTGTCATTTGGCTGCCTGAAAGCATTGCCGTAAGTATTGGCACAGAAATTTGTGAGCAAACAGTGCAGACCCTGATCAGACTGCTCAAGTAGTAGTCTGATCAGGGTTTATACTCTTTGCCATCTCTGAGGTCCTGAGTTCGATACCCGGTGTGGCCACATACTTTCGTTTCTCCTTTCGATGATTCAAGAAGGGCATCTGTCATTTACTGGAGAAAGCATGTGCACTTAGTACTTAGGAGGTCTAAGCCTGCCCAGGAATAGTGTGGTTAGGTTAACTGACCGTCCCAACATGACCATAGCTGTTTACCGTGGACGTAAAGCAACAAATCAATCAATCTTTGCCATCTCAGCTTTAGACGCAATATTGTATTGAAAACCAAACTGTTCAATTTTAGGAGAATTACGGTAATCATTTTGGGTGTACCAATTGAATTTTTATGGTAGTTGAAAACGGCAAGGGTCGGCCAGTATAACTGTGGGCATGATAATGTTGTAGTATGGTTCGGGAAATCCCATGCATGAACTTATAATAAAGCGAAGTTTTTTTTCTTGATTTTCTTTCTTCTTTTTTCTTGGTTGCATGTTGGTATATGAGTTGAAATTTTGTTTATGATTGGTATTAAAATCTCATGCAAGAGGTCTCGAACACCTTGGAAATTTTCTAATATATAAAAACGGCAGAAACATCGAGGTTTACCCTTTCACTTTAAATTCGCCAAAAACACAGTTTCTTGATCTGTATCTGTCTTTTTAAAGTTATTCCTATTTGGTGTTGGGATATGTGGCTACATGTGATGGTGCGCGGAATGTTTAACCTTATTTAGTATTTAGATGCCCTTTAACCTCTACAGTCCTCCTAGTGGTGTAAGCGTCTAAACAGATACAGTCGACTCTCGATACCTCGAACATTCAAAGTATCCTCAAAGAATAAAAAAATATAGTCTGGAAATATTTCTTCTTTTTTTATTTGCATTTAAACTCTTATTATCTCAAACTACAGATATCCCAAAATAAATTTTCTGGAACCAGAAAATTTACTTTGAGATATTAGTAGTTTGGGGTGAACTTCGACTTTTAGATATCGACTGTATCATTATTAGCAGCGGTTATATTGCAGTTTTGCGTTTGATATGCATACAGTGTGTCAGAAGACTACCATTTTTGAAAGATAAGAAAATTTTAATGTATCTACAAAATAACCTTTGTTTTCCTGCTTCCCGGACCCACTGAGCAATGAAATATGAACAAGAACGAGATCATTATCGGGATTTTTCATGTTCTTTAAGTAGTTGTATCTGATTGTCAGTCAAAATGACCCAAATACATGTATTTTTCTTAAACTTTTTATGAGCCTCAAGGACGTTTTACATCCATAAAGCTGGCCAATCAATCCTGATCTTTTACAATGGCGATAGTGCGTAGAAAAACTTGCAGCGAACATTATTGTACAAAATCAAAAACGAAAGAAATAATAAAATACAAATATTTATTTCTTTATTTCAGAAGTAAAGGTTGAGACTCCTCAACAACGAAGGAAAGTTGGCGAGAACCCTGAAGTTGATGCCTTGAGAAACGGCCAACAAGGCTCGGCCATTTCACTCGCATCGTCCACATCTACAACGCTCACGCAATTTTAACCCTTAAGAACACCAAAGCAGCAGACGTCAAAATCCACGTCTGCAAAGTTTCAAAAAATCATGTTCCATCAAAGCTACATCATATTGAGAATTCAAAGACTAGAGGGCGAACAGTGTATATCCATATGAGGCGGCTCCATTTTGATCTACCCTGTTAGCAAATTTAACTATGTTCATTCAGGGATGGTGTATATATCAGGAGGAGAGAGAGTTCCGAAAACCAGCCCATATTTAAATAGGTACATATCCTTCCATTAACTGTAAGGTAAACTCACGGACTTATGTGAGACATTGAACACGTGCGATTTTGTTTGTGAGACTATGTCACGTGCTGAGTTGTCGTTGCATTGGTCAGTTATAAACTATCAGATGACTTTTAGTGACATTCTGGGTGTGGCTCTGAACTGTGTATTAAATTTCACATGCCATTCTGCCCTGTCCGGCTTAACAATCCTTCGCATAATCGATGGCTGGGCAGGACTGACGGACTGGAAGTATGACAGACAGGGAGACTTCTGGGACAACAAAAAAGAACTAACATTTTGTTACGTTTAATATCATTCCTGTGGTTTAAATCCCTTTTAAGGTGAATGGGTATGCTTCCAGGGAAAGCAACTCTGTCAGTTACATGTTTGCCTCCCTTCTCAAGGGGGTCAATCCCTAAAGGAAAGAATCTGCTCCTCGGGGAGCATATTCTTTCCTTTGAGAATTGACCTCTATCCCCCAAGAACAAATTCTTTCCTTGAAGAGCAGACCCCGTTTTGAAGGGGCTTCGTCATACAGGCGGAAACAAACTGGAAGTAATAAAAAGTGTTTCCTCCCTTGTGAAAATGGGGGGAAACGTGAGGTATACCCATTAACCTTATTTAAAAAAAAAATTTTGTTGTTGTTGTTGTTGTTGTTGTTGAGGAAGAAAAACAAAGAGAAAAGATCGTCGAAGATTTTTTTTGTGCTATCTCTGTATTGTTGTGATCAGCTATAGTCCAACGTTTATACTCTGTCGAAGTGTTTCATTGTCGTCGTCGTCGTCATCATAATCATAAACATCATCATCATCAGAACATTTGAGCCGCGACACGAAAAAAACAACAAAACGGCATGTGCACAAAGCGAAGACGCAGTTCAGCCTGGGCGTCCGCCCAGTCTGATCAGCAGAGTATTTGTTTAGTTGTTTCGTCCATCACCTACCATAAAAATTCTGTAAATTGGGAGACCTAAAATAACTACCAAGACTGTGCTAAATGGAACAGTCTAGTTTTAGAAGCCAGTTTGATCTGGGTCTTCACTGTTGGCTCAGACCTATCTGTCCAAATACTTAATTTTTACGGCAACTCATCAACGTCATCACCATATTGTTTATTTCAGTTAGCAAAACGTTGACAAAATGTCGTACCGCTGTATCGACGTTGATTTGACGTTTTTTTCAACATTCAATGCCTAATGTATTATTATAGTGAACACAAAATTTCAAAGTAATAAGACAGATAGGTCTGAGCAAACAGTGCAGACTCAGATCAGACTGCTCCTGAAGAATCAAACTGATCAGGGTCTACACTGTTTGCTATTACATCTGTAACTTATGGACGCCTTGTAAGACCAAACTGTTTCATTTTTTAGACAGATATTGTTTTAGGTGTGCCAATATGTAGAAGTTTTAAGGTATAACCATTGTCGTATTATCGTGATAATCAGAATGTACATAATTTTCATCAAACTTTTTTCTAATTTCAATTAATTTCACAGATATTCCAAAAAGTGTTGTATTTGTGAAAGTAAATTAATTGAAAAATAAAAATGTAAAACAATACATGTATCTTGGCTTTAAATGCAAGCCATTATAGTAAGGTTTCTCTCTGTCAAAACAGTTGCCATGGTAACAGACATGTTCAAACTTGAAATAAATATATATATGAGCCGTTCTCTGTGAAAACCGGGCTTAATGACATCACGTAATTATTACATTGTGAACGGATGAAAAAAGCCAAAATTAATGATTTTTCGGACCTCTTTTTATTTTCATAAAAACACTTTAGGCTTTGAGATATATCAGAAAGCCTATGAATTGAGAAAAGATCCAGTCATAAATATGACCTATGTTGCCATGACAACGCTTATTCCACGGTAACCCCAAAGCCTTGAAAACAGATGGTATACCATCACAAAGACCTATCATTTGAGAAAAAATGTTACATCATGCGAATAATCATGTACGAGCTATGAAATACACATTAAAAATGAACAAACACACTTTTTGTCAGAGTTATTTTGTGTAACAAGCACAGAAAGCGCGTTCTAACAAACGTAATGCCGTTGACGTCAAAACATACTTGCATGACGTTAATAACGTCATATAAAGAAACTGCACTACCTATAGGCTTCTAAAGTCTTTACCTCAGTAATAAATAATGGTAACCATCTCAAATTTTCAGGAAATGTTTAGAAAAGCTAATACTTCTCAGTGATGCAATTAGTTAGATTTTTATTTTTATGTCATTAAGCCCGGTTTTCACAGAGACTGGCTCATATATATTTTACAACACCTCATGCAGCTTTTGTAAAGAGGTCTGACCAATACCAGTCAGGAATCGATCTTTACCAGTTCGTTTTTTAAACACAGTCCTTTACCTGTCCAATATAACAGCAATCCACGCTCAATGTCAGACCGATGATCGGAATTAAAGAATACTTTATGTTGGACTTGCCTGAACCTGTTGCATGACACTTGTCGTATGGGCTTCAACTTATTCTACTGCGTACGACATGTCGCAGATGATAAGAGTTATGAGGTCAACGTTATTTACCTATTTCTTCAGTTATAAGACGAGTTTACTCCAAAACAATTCCGAAATCTAGATCCGTCTTATGAGACGGATCTAGATTTTTTGAATTGTTTTGGAGGAAAAAAGTCTTATAACTGAAGACATACGATGGATCTAAAAAAAATCGGTAGTTTTGGAGGAAACACCCGTCTTATAACCAAATAAATACGGTAAGATGGATGTAGATTGTTTTGGATTGTTTTAGAAAGGGACAGCCCAGTCTCATAACAGAAATTTGTTACTTTCGAACAACAGTGACACTGATTAGACTGAGCTGAAGCGGCAATTGTTGTGGGTACGAGTTTGCTTTTATCATACCGCATTTTGCTTTTGATTCGCGTCATGAGAATACCCAATCTGCAAGCATTGCCCTATGCACACGCGCAGACAGGTCACCGGGCATATTAAATTTTCTCAGACCAAACATCTGATATAATTGTATACATTACCAACGAGACTGTGCATTTTTACATTCTGATCTGGCTATACACAGCTCGCACGTGCGTTAACGACGAAGACAGGATACTGAATTCGTTGACCGCATTGCAGGGGCCACTAAAATTTATTTAGGAAGCGACAAGATTTGTGGGAGGGGCGAGAAGATTATGACGGTTCTTGATTATTTTTTCTTTGGACACTGAATCCTGTCATATTTATTTTTGATGGGCTCATTCTGTTTGTTTTTTTTTTATTTGTTTGTTGGTTTGTTTGTTTTTTATCTGTACGAACTTTCCTGTAAAAACCTGATATGCTGTAAGACAAACTGCAAGATTTTAGACTAGTTGGCTTGTCCATCCTTATAATATGGATGGGTTCATTTCTATAGTTCTAGAGGTTTCTGGTGAATGTTTTCATTTTTATTGTGTTTTGCGCAGAAATTTCTGTAACCAAACAGTGTTGACCTTGATCAAACGCCGCATTCTGAGGCATCTGAACGGGATCTGCACTGTTTGCGTGTCCCCTAAACGGGAGGTTTAATAAAATTAATACATGTAGAATGAAATATTGCAAATCTGATATTTTGTAAATGCTTGCCTGATTTCCCATATAAGATACTTTGGCAAACTGTATGGACTCATGTCAGATGCTACAGAGGCTGGCCTGCTATGCTAGCGGTCCGGGTCTGAATCCTGTTGGAGGCGGGATTTTTACAATCATAAACCGTAAACAGGTTTCATTGTACACAACCTGTACAGTATTAACCCTCCATCGGAGCAATGACTAAAATGGTCACCCCTGAGGCTGAAGGGGCATATTCTTTCAAAAGTAGACTCCCCTTTGTTGTCCAGGAAAACAGACAAGAACAGAGATAAGTTGTTTCTCTTTGTCACAGAATGGTGGAAAACATGGACGTGTATTACTACACCGTAAAAAATAGCACACGATTAAGAGTCATACCACTTCACATGGTATAAACCAGTCCGCCAATTTTCGCTTCTTGCAGAGACTGCCCATCATATTTGGCTTCCGCCGAGACTGTTTGCGATCTCTCGCTTCCTGCAGGGACTACCGTCCTCGAAAAATGGCTTCCTGCCGAGACTGTCCGCGTGACTCAGCTTCCTGCCGAGAGCCTCGGCAGAAAGCAGAATCACGCTGACAGTCTCTGCAGGAAGCCATTTATCATGTACATAAGTCTCAGCAGGAAGCAAGAGATCGCCGACAGTCTCGGCAGAAGCCAAATATGACGGACAGTCTCTGCAGGAAGCGAAAACTGGCGGACTGGTTTATACCCTGTGCACTTGGTAGTTCTAGTATAGGCAAAGTATACCTATATTTCAATTATTAATGCAAGCATTCGATTACTAAATCTGTTCAACTTCGTGCCACAGGCAAAATTTTATATGGACATGCGCAATATTTCAATAATTTAAATCTTTATTCCATTGATTTGGGTAAAAGTTCTAAATATTGGGACAAACAAAAGTAAAAAAATATTGGGACAGCGAATAGTCTTATCAGACTGCTGCAGTCTGAAAAGGGTTTACACTGTTTGCGCAGACCTGTCTGCATCTTTCTTACGCATTATTTGCATTTCAATTGTTAGGATCATTATGGTAATTGATATTGACGTCCCAATTGTTTTAGAGTTTACGGTAATAATCGACACTTATAATTAGCTATTGTAAATTTTAAAATATCGACAGTTAGGGTCATTATGTCATTATATATGAAACTTATAGAAACAGTTTTGGCATCTACGGACTTGGCGGCCACGCAAAAGAGACCGACTGATTAGAAAAGGAGTGTGCCTGCAAGTCTAACAATCCGAGATGTCGAAGATGAGATTTTTAAAGATGATGTTGTCTTTACTCTTTGTCAGTTCCATTTGTTCTGGTATGTAAATCTTTGTTTTGTTTTTCTTTTTTCTTTTTATTACTTTTTTAAATCTTAACACTTTTACACGTATACGTAAAAATCGACAGACACACAGAAAATATACTCAGAGGCAATAGTAAGTATACAGTGTTTGATTTTGAAAACAAGGTCTCGTGTAAATGGCTGCATTGAAATATTGATAAATAAATGTCATTTTGGGCAAACGTCTAGCTGCGCAAAACGCAAACATAAATTGTTTTGCAGTCACTAATAATGGAGTTAAGGTCCTTAATTCAAATTCAGCAATTCCAATCAGAACTCGCTTTACACATGACAAAAAGCATTTTGCGCTTCACGAATGTCTAGCGCTAATGTCTGCGAGTAAAACCACATCATCATTTAAACTGCAACTCCCACCAAATTTCTTCAACCATAGTTAAAAATGGTACATGTTTCAAATTATCTCCCTTTTAATTAAAAGTATAGAGAATTAAATGTTTCTCTATCTTACCTGGTGCTTGATGTTTCCACTTGAAAGTTTCGGGAAATTGTTGTTTGGCTTCTTGCTTTTGTGTGCATTTGAAATGAACCTCATAGACGTGTTTATTTGAAAGAAAATTGCAAATAAACTTCCCATAGGAACTCAATTCATACTCAAAGCATGATACCGGAGGACGCCAAATGCGTCATTTCTTGGTACGAAAATTTGATGCTTTACCCCGTTTTTTGTATAAGAGTGTCACGTGTCCTTACAAACCTTTCACCCCTTTTTCGATGTCATGCATGAAAATGCACAAAATTAATCTGTATTGTCAAAAGTGTATGTTTAAAGGGGAGCTACTACAGCAACAATGTTGACTTAGACCCCTTGTCCGTTTAAAACCATGTTATTTTTCTTTACCTTTTGCAGAATGTACTGAAAATTGTGGTAAATTATGTGAAATTGATTGTCTTTGTCAACAGTGCCAAGGTATTATCAGATGTGAATTCCTCTGAAGGAAAATCAAGACTGCGTTATCTGTATACTTTCTTTTGCCTCTCAGTATAGTTGAGTTTGCAAACAGCGAAGATTCAGATGAGGCGGTCCTCATCTGGACCTACACTGTTTGCCATCAAGTCTGTGAAGTCTCAATATGATACAGTTTAGACTACATTTTATTATAATAAATTTTTAGCCGTGAATTTTGTTGTCTACAATAAGCCTATGCTTCATTAAATATCATTCAAGCATGTCTAAAGTGGGTTAGTGTGACTAGGTATAATTGTGTGCGCATGTGTAACTAGTTAGTTGTGGGCACATTTCTAACCAGGGATAGATGTGCTGGCATATCTAACTTAAGTAAGTTGTGCTAGCAAATTTAACTCGTGTTAGTTAAGCTGCATTTACACGGGCAAAGTTTCTGTGACAAAGACGGTTTGCCACAGAAAAATGTGCGCGTGTAAATGCCAAAATATGACAATGTTTTTTTGACAAATATATATGGTAAAGTTATTTCGATAAATTAAATTTGTCCGTGTAAACGGAGAACTTTGCTAAAGATTAAGTACAAAGAACTTTGCTATAAGCGTGGAAAATGTGACAAAGATTTTGTTTCATTGCTGCAGGTAACTTTGACGAATAACATTTGGTCGTGTAAACATTGCAGCAAATTTTTCATTGCCAAAGTTTATTTGACAAAGATTCTATGTCACATTTTCTTTAACAAATAATTTGCTCCGCGTAAACGCAAAATGTTTGGCATATTTTCTTTGTTAAAGTTTCTGTGACATAGAAACTTTGCTCGTGTGAACGCGACCTGAAGCTGGAATGTCTAGCTGTTGTTAGGCTTGACTGTTTTAACCTACAATGATACATTAAGTGATCTCTCTTCTGGGTAAGTCGATCAGCGTTAGATCTGCCCGTACATCTACACTTGATACTTGAACAGTCCGTTTAACAAATTTTCATGATATCTGAACCAAGATGGGGTTGATTTTTATCTCTAAAGAGGACACGCCCTTTAAAAGGTAGGTTTTCTTAACGCATATGAACATGTATCTATAGAAAACTAATGAGACAGGCATTTGTTCATACTAGGACGGTTTCTAAATTATGTGGTTCATTCTATAGTCTATATACGAAAATTCACATAATTCACTGTAATTATGTTTGTTTTTTCTTGCGAATTTTCTCGATTCTCATTTCTCTAAGTAGTTTAAGACTAAGCCCATTTGTATGTGTATGAGGTGTGTGGGTACACCACCAGATTTTCCACCATTGATTTTCCTACTCAATAAAGGTCTACTGTTTAAACTAGAGAATTTGCTCCTCTAGGAGCAAATTCTTTCCTTTAAAAGTAGACCCCTAGTTGAAAGAGTATCTTCACTTACCGTAAAGCAAACAAGAACTCACAGAATTGTATCCTTTTGTTAAAAAAAAGTGGAAAAATAGGGTGTACCCACATATCTTAAAATGCTGCGATTCTTAGTTCTTATTACCCGCAAAATGAATTTGTCTTTCAGCCGTTAGACCTGTTTTCCACCAGTACGTCAAAATGCCATCGAAGAGTGATATTCTGGAGAATGACGCTAGATTGGCGGCGACTGGAATAAACGTTGTACAATGTGCCGCAACGTGTCTTGCTGACGCCAGTTGCAAAGCTGTGTTTCATGGTTCCACCAACAATAATTGTTATCATCGCGAAAGCGTCACCAGCTCAAAGCCAGGCTACAGAGCGCATGGTTATAATTATTATTTTTGTAAGTATGCCTTATCACACTGGTCTGGCATTCAACACAGGCAACGAAGGCAACGTACATGACAACGAAAATTTCTGACCATAAAACTCGATTTTTTTTCGCATACTACACAAATTAATGTAATTTCAAATTATCATTCTCTCGGATCGACAGTTTGTTTCGCTCCTGAGTCAGACCAGTTCTTCGAATAAATTCCGTCTAGCAAAAATGCAGTGCAAAAAATAAAGTTTCTTCACCAATTCGTTGTCATGGTTGTTGTACAACGACCATGACAATAAATTGGCAAAGAAACTTATTTTGTGCACTGCATTTATACTAGACGGCATTTGTTAAAAAATCTGGTCTAACTTTGACGTCCAACAAACTGTCGGGTCCGTAAGAATGATACTTTGAATTTATATTAAGTAGTATGTGAGTTTTTCGTTGGCATGTACGTTGCCTTCGTTGCCTGTGTTGACTGCCAGACCAGTCTGACCCATAAAGTGTCAGAAATGAAAATAGTTGAATTTGCAAACGGCGAAGATTCAGGTGAAGCCCACGTATAGGCTATACCAGGGTTGTTCAGAAAGTTCTGTTCGTGACGTCTTATTTTGTTTTAAAACAATCATACAGAACTTCTGATAACGAAAATATATAAAGGTATGATACGAGTATGTCCGATTGGTTGGTTGATTTGATGCTTAACGTCCACGGTAAACAACTAAGGTCATGTCGGGACGGTCAGTTAACCTAACCACACTATTCCTGGGCAGGCTTAGACCTCCTAAGCGGTTAACCAGTACTAAGTGCACATACTTTTGCCAGTAAGTGACAACTGCCCTTCTTGAATCAGCGGAAGGAGAAACGAAAATATGTGGCCAGACCGGGTTTCGAACCCAGGACCTCTGACTTACGAGTCAGGTGCCCTACCGATTGCGCTACCCGGCCAGGCGAGGATGTCCGAACAACTCTGCATTTCCAAAGGACACTTTTCTGAACGGTTTTGAAAGAGGTATATCCTACAGCCACTGCAGATTTTCACTTAAAAGGGTCATAGTTCATATATGAGTAGTCTTTGATTTTTTTTTTCATCATTGCTACTTAACACGGTCCCCAGACAATTGTGACGCGAGTTATCGCGGTCTAGGTTCCATACTGTCCTGTTAATTTAGATTATCTGCATTTTATGTAGTAGCAAATTCTTCCTTTCTACTAAAGTTATAGCCTAATGGTTTTGTAACCAAAACATGGGACTTAACATTCAAAATCTGGTGAGGAAGAGCCTTTGCATGGGCCAAGTCGAAACAGTCGAATGATTAAAACTAACGTTTAACAAACGAAGCCGCTACGATCTTTTGAAAATGACATTGACGTCGTTTCGATAACGTCATAAGAACTGCGAATTGTTTTGCATGGACTAAATCGGTATCGTTTGCTACCCTTCTAACTTTTGAATGGATATTGAAAGCAACGAATGACAAAAAGCTGACGAAAAAATAATTTGTATTAACAGTGATTTCTGACTTGAATAACACACTGAAAATAAATTCATATATGAAATTAGCCCAGAGGTTATTGTGGGGCCTAATAGCATGCGTTGTAACTCAATTAGAAAATGTATCTTTGTATAGTGTTAGGAGGAGGGGGTAGGTAGGATAAAAGGGCAAAATGTCATGCCTGTCTGTCTGTGTACATCACACATTTTTGTAGCAAGTTTTTGTAATAACTTCTCCCACAGCATATGATGGATCAATTTGAAACTTTGTACACGTGTAGCAGATCTATTGATTGGTTGGTTGTTTGGGGTTTAACGGCCCTTTGAGACAGAATTTCAGTCTATATCGGGCCGTCTCCCAAAGAGAGGGACAAAGAAGAGAGAAATGATAGACGAGAGGAAAAATGTCCAAACTACCCCCACCCGCACCTACTGCAAACACAGTAAGCCCTTGCCCTACTACTTTTCAAATAAGTAGGACGCCTCGGCACTGGAAGTTACACGCAGCACCTTTGCACCACCCAACCACCCCCGCAGATCTATTGAAGATGTGCATAAAGACCTTATATATTCAAAATTGATTTTTGGCAAAATTACGGGATTTCAAAGGTAGACATTTTCAGTGTCAGTAACGTATGTAACGTATCAAGTTTGTGTAATCAATTAAATAAATTTTGATAAAATTCTGGAGTTTTAAACTTAGACATGTTCAGTGTTGGTTACTGATACATGTACATGTGTAGGGTATCAAGTTTGTGTAATCAACTCCTCCTCCCGTTTTTAATATGTCAGTTTGAAACTTCGCAGACAACATGTGTGCGAAGTTTCAAATTGATATACATGTATATCAAAAACAAGAATATTGAAGATGTGCATGAAAACTTATGAAAATCAAAAGTTTGTTTTTGATTGATTGATTGATTGATTGATTGATTGATTGATTTTGTTGCTTTACGTCCACGGTAAACAACTATGGCCATGCCGGGACGGTCAGTTAACCTAACCACACTATTCCTGGGCAGGCTTAGACCTCCTAAGCGATTAACCAGAACTAAGTGCACATACTTTCGCCAGTAACTGACAACTGCCCTTCTTGAATCAGCGGAAAGAGATCGAAGCGAAAGTATGTGGCCAGACCGGGTTTTGAACCCAAGACCTCTGACTTATGAGTCAGGTGCCCTACCGATTGCGCTACGCGGCCCGGCAAAGTTTGTTTTTGACAATATGGGCGTCCGCACTTGGCAATTTTAGTGTTTGATACAAATATTGGGTTGCAAGTTTGTGTTATCAACTTCTCTTACACTTAAGACCTTGAAAAGCTAAATGACCAGGATGCGGCATGTACATTTCAAGCAAATTTGCACAACTCGAACATACACATTTAAGGCTTAGGTAGTACATATTCCTGTTATCTGTACCATGCCATATTAAAAATATGGTCTGTAAAGGGCTATGCAGTTCTTCTTTTTCTTGTTTTGTTCTTTTCCCGTTTCTTTCTTTTTTTTTTTTTTTTTGTTGCTCTTGTTCTTGTTGCTGTTGTTGGCATCAGCTTATATATGTTTATTATATTTATTCATTATATTCATTTTATTTGTCTTTGGACCAGCTTCAGGCAAGACATCAGCAGCAAGCCATCCACCGGTTGTTCCATCGGGCAATCCATCACATTCATCAACACCATATCCCTCAGCCTTGACAACGACAGCAGCGCCATCAGCTTATTCCTGTTCCAAGCCGGAAGCCGTGTACGTGCAGCAGCTGGGAACCTGTCTTTATGTGGACCCCAGTTATATTTACAGTTGGTCGATTGCCAACACCAAGTGCGGACAAGTAGGGGGTGCTCTGATCGAGTTTGAAACTATATCAAAATATGACATAGTGAACGACTTCTTGAAGAATGCGTCAAGTAAGCTCATTTTTTTCTCCATAAAGAGTGCTGGAATCATAATCTGTAACCCTCGTATGAGTCCGTAACGCAGCCGAAATGTATTTTTTCAACAAAAGGTATTTAAGAAATAATTTTTATGGTTTAAAGAAGCCCACCCAACTTGTTTAAATACAACACACTGTGACAGTTGTACGTTTTACCTACATGTACAGCGCTAGATTACACACTTGTCACTGTTCGTGGTATAAGCAAATTACATGTAGGTGGGGGTCTTCAAACCATGAAAATTAGTTCTAATGACATTTTGTTGAAAACAAGACCTGTCAGCGGGACAGGATAGCTCGCCTGACAGCGCCTTGCCCATTACTTAGAAAACTTTAACGTAAAACCTTAACATTTTGCTAACGCCGACGACGCCGCCAACGCCGCCGCCGGAGGTAGTGCAATAGCTCTTCCTGTACATTCGTACAGGCGATACATTTCGGCTGCTTTAGTTCATGGATTATGCCATTTATTGGTGCGAAAAATTATATATCTGATGAAGGAAAATGGAGTTTTACGTTTCCAAACTTTGGCCAAGTTCAAGGTAGTATCTGTCATTATCTGATGTTTATTTTTCATTCAACAATAAAACTTTAAAGTATAATATGCCCATCTTATAATTCTTTCTATAATTTAGAACAAGAGTGCATATTGTTCTTGTTACACCTAAAATACAAAGCACTCATATATTTTAGCCACCTAGTCATTCTAGGGATCAAACATGGTTTTTTCATGCATTAACGTTTGCCAGGTCCCGAGGGAGATGTTGGAAACCGAGGTCGAAGGCCGAGGTTTTCAACATCTCACAAGGGACCTGGCAAATGTTAATGCATTGGAAACAAATGTTTGATCGCTGTTATTGCACATATTCAACGAATTATTCGTTAAAATTTGAGGAAAAAACTTGGCACTATATTTTGTCACCGCTTGACAGCCAACGCGCTGATACATCTTATTACTAATATTCGTCTTCCGGGCCCGAGATCAGCCATTCTATTCAAAATGGCTGCCATCATCCTATTCAACCTCAATATTTCGGAAAAGTGTCCAAGATGGTCGTTGTAGTTGATGCAAAATAGATTGCAAATTAATCGACAAAAAGCAGATACCTTTAGCAATAATTTCCATGCAGAACAAGCCTGATCCATTCATATTCCATCCTGCAGTTCTTGATTGCGGAAATCTTCAGATGCATGTTTTCTTTAACACTTATTTACTCTCCATTTAGCATCGTAAGAATGTAAACAACATCGCTTTTAAACCTGAGTCACGACGATGACGTCAGATTACAGACATGATGACGTCATATAGGCATACATAGGTAGCGCACCACCAATTTTTGTAGTTCCGACCGAAACGGGATTGTTGAAACACGGCTTTTCGCCTGTTGATGCACGGCTGTTAATACATCTCGGCAATGCTTTTTATGCAATAAATTAACATTTAGAAGTACCGTAACACTAAATCAATCGGTTTCCATGCATTTGAATGCATTTTATTCATGCAAAACTGACTTTAAAATAACCCAACAGGCACACAACATTGAATCAACATTGCATCACAGTTGATTCAACGTCCCTTCATTGAATCAACTGATTCAATGTTGATTTAAGTTTGTGTACCCAGAGGGAGTTCAATTGTTGACAAATGAAACTTATAAGAAACCCTGTTTCTAACATTGTGTGACCGCTCTGATCTATTTCAGGTGGAATCTCTACTAACTTTGGCTTCTGGACTGGTGGAACCTCTTCCAGTGGGTACACGTATAAGTGGTCCTCTGGGGTTTCTGTGGCAACAGACATGTGGGAGTCAGATGAACCTTCTGTGGAAGAACAGTGTGTAGCCATGCAGAAACCTGACTTTGAGCTCTCTTCACAACGTTGTGTAAGAACTTTGGACATGCTCTGTGAAATAGATGCAATTTCTGACTGAAGGTCAGCAGATGAGGAAATTTCATGTTTCTGTTGCTCTAATTCTCATAACGCTGCTAGGTAGGTTCGAGTCAGGTAACTTCGGACAGCGGGTAAATTCGGACATACCATTGCAAACAGTGCAAATCCAGATGAGACGGCTCCTAATGTTTGTCCACTGTTTGTCCAATTAATTTTGTTTTAATTCCAAACAACTGAGATATAAAGGAAACAATGTCACTGTCCGATTTAACCTGCTGTCCCAATTTACCTGACTTGACCCTAATGAATCCATATCTCCTGGCACTGAGTCTGCACATGGAAATTTCGTGAAGCACAGAAACGTGTTTTTATACCCCTGGTGGGAAAACCTAGGGATTTATCCATTTAAGACATTTATTCTCTACTATATAAAACACACCCTCTATTCCCAGCTGCTTTATGACCCGTTTAGGATCGGGCTCATTGCTCTTATTCTTCCCTTTATTTGTCCATTTTTCTGTCTTTTCAAGGTAATTTTTTGTCACAGTTTACTCAGAAAGTATGCAAGCTAGAATCTTCAAACTTGGTATACATATGGAAAATAAATTGTTGTATCATGGGACTGATTTGTTGTATTGTGGGATTGACAAGCAGGATATTGCTCTTATTCATCCTTTATTTATCCACTTTCTTTCTTTTGATATTTAGAATGTTTAAGTTTTTACATGTTTTTTCTGCAATCAATCGAGCTACCCTGTTCAAACTTGGTATAAATATAAGTAATGAGTTGGTGTACTGTACATGATTTAAAATGAGGATCCTGGCTCATATTCTTCCTTTTACTCATTTGCTCAGGATCTGTCTGTTGGCTTGGCTAGGTGAAGTAGATATTTAATGAGTTTGTTACTAAAGCAGTACAACGAAGCTATAGTCAGATTCTCTACTCCGTTTACCTGAGAATAATTACTGGAACAGGTCCATTTGTGCATGGTATTATAATTACAGGATGGATACTGATCATTTTGCATGGCATTTACCATCAGTCATACAACACTGAATTAACGTTGATTCACCATCATGATGATGTTGTTGAATCAACGTTGATACAATGCTGCTGCTACTCTGTAAGCCCGCACTGTACAAATTCTGGAGGAATTTCCAATAACTTCTGCATCTGGACTAGTGAAAACTCTTCTAGTAAGTACAAGTATACGAGTATATTAAGTGATCCTCTGGGGTTTCTATGGCTACAGGCACGTGGCAAGAAAATGGGCCTTCTGTGTGTAACCATATGAGCCGCAACACAACAAAACCAACAAAGTGGTTGCGCGCCCAGCGTAGACTCAGATCAGCCTGGGCATCCAGTCTGATCAGCCTCTTTGCTAAGCGCTTAAAGAGTAGCTAAGGGTCTAAGCTACCTCCATGTGGACAGCAAAGACTCTGATCAGACTGGGCAGATGCCCAGGCTGATCTGACTCTGCACTCGGTACACAACCACTTTGTTGGTTTTGTCATGTCGCGGCTCATATACTGATTGAGGAACTCAGTTGCTCGGCAAACCACCAGCTCAAACCCATTATTTTCGTGAGAACACACAGAGCAACAGAATAGGGGCTCAAATACGCCCTGCTCCCAGCAAGAGCCATCACCTTTAATATTTAATTAAAGAGTACGAACTTTAGGGCTAATGATCATGGACGGACGGATCAACAGACGGGCTGATGGCTGAACAGATGGAAAAGATCAAAATTGTATAGCCCTCCACATTAGACAAGGTATAACAGGATTATACTATAGTATAAAGAAAAACTGACATATTAATAGGCCATTTATTTTCGTCAGACTGAAAGAAAATCTTTTCTCTTAACATTATATGGAAACACCTCTATGTTTCCCCGGCAGTTTTACAACTGCAAACAACTTTCTTGACTTCATGTTTGCATCCCTGTATTAAATGAGCCGCGACGCAAGAAAACCAACAAAGTGGTTGTGCGCCCAGTGCAGACTCAGATCAGCCTGGGCATCTGCCCAGTCTGATCAGAGTCTTCGCTGTCCACATGGAGGTAGCTTAGACCCTTAGTTATCCTTTATGCGCTAAGCAAAGAGTCTGATTTGATTGGGCAGATGCCCAGGCTGATCTGAGTCTGCGCTGGGCGAACACTCACTTTGTTGGTTTTCTCGTTTTCTCGTTTTGTGGGTCAAATGACTCTTCCACAATGCTCTCGTTACCAAATTCTCTCCCTTAAAGTTGCCCACTTAGGAAAGACTCATTTACCAGAGGCAGCAAATACAATTCTGTTAAAATTGTTTCCCTTGTAAAAATGGCAGTTAAACCACTGTGGGTATAACCATACACCTCGACCACCAATTCAGCATTAACAATAAACTAGAAGGTTGTCCAGGGACAACTGGTCGAGCCCGCTGTTTGCTTTAGTGACCTATAAGTATGTCAAGACTAAGTAACTGCTTCACTCTAGAAAGAAGCCAAAAAACATCATGCTTAGCCAGCATTTTCTTCTTTTTTTCCTCCAAAGTTTCACAAAGGAAAATAAGTAGAAGTGATGACCCAGGCAAGCTCAATTTATGACAGTTACAATATCTGACCTTCAAGTGTGACCTTGACCTTGGACCTACCCAAACACATATGTCACTTGACACTTCCACTCTTCAAGAAGAACAATTGTGCCAAATTATTTTGAAATCCATCCGTAAATGTAGAAGTAATGGCTCGGACAAGCTCAATTTATGACCATTTAATCATTTGACCTTCAAGTGTGACCTTGACTTTGGACCTACTAGAACAAATGTTCCAAACTGCACTTCTTCTCATCAAGGAGAACAATTGTGTTAAATTATTTTGAAATCCATTTGTAAATGTTGAAGTTATGGCTCAGACAAGCTCAAATTACGGTCATTTTATCATTTGACCTTCAAGTGTGACCTTGACCTTGGACCTGAATAAATTTTCCAAATGGCACTTCTATTCATCAAGGAGAACAATTGTGCCAAATTATTTTGAAATCCATCCATAAATGTAGAAGTAATGGCTCGGACAAGCTCAATTTATGACCATTTTATCATTTGACCTTCAAATGTGACCTTGACCTTGGACCTACCTGAACAAATGTTTCAAATGGCACTTCTATTCATCAAGGAGAACAATTGTGCCAAATTATTTTGAAATCCATCCATTAATGTAGAAGTAATGGCTCGGACAAGCTCAATTTATGGCCATTTTATCATTTGACCTTCAAGTGTGACCTTGACCTTGGACCTACCTGAACAAATGTTTCAAATGGCACTTCTACTCATCAAGGAGAACAATTGTGCCAAATTATTTTGAAATCCATCCATAAATGTAGAAGTTATGGCCCGGACAAGCTCAATTTATGGCCATTTTATCATTTGACCTTCAAGTGTGACCTTGACCTTGGACCTACCTGAACAAATGTTTCAAAAGGCACTTCTACTCATCAAGGAGAACAATTGTGCCAAATTATTTTGAAATCCATCCATAAATGTAGAAGTTATGGCCCGGACAAATCCGGACGGACGCACGCACGCACGCACGCACTAACGCACGCACTAACGCACGCACGGACATACACCGAACTGACATTGTAACAACTATGTCTCGCTCTCCGCAAGCGGGCTCGACAACAAGCATAAACGACTTCTCCCAATACCAATCTACTGCATATGGAACACAACAAAACCAACAAGGGCATTCACCCAGTCTAATCAGTTTTTCGTGTGCACTAATGGGTAGCTAAGGGTCTAAGCTACCTCCATGCAGACAGTGAAGACTCTGATCAGACAGGTCAGATGCCCTGGCTGATTTGGGCTTTCGCTAGATGCACATGCCACTTTGTTGGTTTTGTGGTGTCATGGTTCAAATGTTTTTCTCTGAAATAAATTAATACAATTTAACAGCAGTTAAAACAAATAATTTGCTAGATATGTTTAAAATACTTTATCACTTTATGATCACATACAGGTTAAAAAATATACATACAGACATCTAGCTTTATGTAAAAGAAATAAATGATGATAATTCCTATTTGTGTATATGGACATATGCTATGGATCCTAATTAGGATGGTCACATATATATTTTATGAATGAACAGAGATAGCATCTGAACTGTTTTCAGAGATATATCCCCTTTAACACTACTATTTTTATAGGCCTCAGCACAATGATTCTCAAACATCTGTGCCCCCCATTTGGAGGCTTCCTTTTCAGATTGTTTAAGGCCAATATATTTTTGGGAACAAAGCCATCTTTGTAAAGAGAGTCCAATGTACCTGTGCTTCCGGCTTCCCCACACACCCAGGGTTTCCCTCAGAATTTTACTCCATGGGACACATGCCCCCATTATAAATAAGTTTGAGGGACACTTATGGCAATTTGGCCATACTTGGGGGACATTTACTACAACATTTCATCACCTTGGCACAAAAAGTCAATAAGTGCTTATATATTTTAATTGGAGTTATTGACTTTTATGTGCTAAGGTGACGATATCAGAAATATACCAAAATTGTGGGGGACCTCTATGTCTCACTCTGAAAAATGTTTTGGGGACAATTAAAGCAAAAAAGGGGCCAAAAACTTGCCCACCTTTTACTGCTAATCCTAAACTGATTTTCCTTACCTAAGCTGGTTGCCATCAAAATCAGTCTATGTCCAGTTTGGTTCTTATTGGTAGCTTGTAATACTGTATTTATTCGTCTATAAAATCCTTCTCTAGAATGACCCAAAGTATCTAAATCAGACTTATGAAAACCTGCATTGAAAATCTTTTTCCCTTCTAAAACAATCCCAAAAGTTTAGATCCATCTACAAGATGGATCTAGATTTTTGAGATTGTTTTGGAAGTGAAAAAAAACACATCTTATAAACAAAGAAATATGGAACTCTAATGAAGCATTATACAATGATTATGTGCATTATGACAGGCCATAGAAACAAGACTGTATTTAGTGCATCATTTATTGCTGATAGTATCCGTATGATAGATGAGTAAGTGTTCTGCAATCTGTCTATTCTTGTGGATGATGTAAGGTAGATGGGACTATTTTAATCAGTTTTGTATTAGGAATAGATGGGTTACACACACTGAACTACGCAAATGGTTTGCATGATTTCACCGTGGACAAAGTGATTTCAAACCTTTTAAGTACTGGTAAACTTAACAAGACCTGTCACAGGGACAGGATAGCTCGCCTGACAGCACCTTGCCCATCACATAAAAAACTTTAACATAAAACTTTAACATTTTGCTAACGCCGACGCCGACTCCAACGCCAACACTGACGCCGACGCCAAGGGTAGTGCAATAGCTCTTCCTGAACTTCGTTCAGGTGAGCTAAAAATTATCAACAAAATTTATGCAGACTGTAGTGTCTCGCCTGTCAGTGAATTGTCACAAAACAGAGCAACATTCAAAAACTCCGCTATAGTTTATACCCCCAATACCAACACTGCTACCACACTGATCACACCGGTAAAATGATACATATGCCTCACTTCTGCTAGTCACTGGGGAAACAAAAACAGAAGCAAAAATTAATATGAGCGGCGCTACACGACAAAACCACCAAAGTGGCATGTGCACCCAACGAAGACTCTGATCAGCCTCTGCATCCGACCCAGTCTGATCAGAGTCTTTGCTGTTGGCATGGATGTAGCTTAGAGCCTTTGCTACCGTTTAAATGCACAGTGAAGACTGATCAGACTAGGCGGATGCCCAGGCTGATCTGAGTCTTAGCTGGGTGCACATGCCACTTTGGTGGTTTTGTCGTATCACGGCTCAATTACTATTCTGACAAAATTTTCAAATAACTCAACATAGTAAGAAGTGACATCCCTGGCTTTATCATTAGGCCATTGAAGAAATAAAAGGGAAATCTATAATACTATAATTAAAGCAGCTATAAAATGTAAAATCTTATCAATCATATCTGAGCTGTGACACAACAAAACCAACAAAGTGGCATGTGCACCCAGTGAAGACTCAGATCAGCCTGGACATCTGCCCAGTCTGAGCAGAGTCGGCACTGAGAACTTAAAGGGTAAGCAAGGCTCTAAGCTAGCTCCATGGGGACAGCTAAGACCCAATCAGACTGGGCAGATGCCCAGGCAGATCTGAGTCTTTGCTGGGTGCACATGCCACTTTGTTGGTTTTGTTGTGTCATAGCTCATTTATGCAATTATATCTCTTTAAGGTGTATGGGTACATCTCCCTGTTTTCTGCCCGTTTACAAAGGGGAAAAACTTTCACGACTTCCTATTTGCTTCCCTGGATGATGAAGCCTTTCCACAAGGGAGTCTACTCTTAGAGGAAAGAATTTGTTCCTAAAGGAGCAAATTCTTTCCTTTAAGAATTGTCTCCAACTAAGAAGGGAGGCAAAAATGAAAATGGCCGAGTTGCTTTCCCTGGAAGTGTATCCATTTACCTTAAACCTTTTCTCAGAGGTCCAGCTAAAGGTTGCTTTTCAGGAGAATTTTGAAAAAATTATCCTTCATTTCTTCATAAAACATGAATTCTAAAGATTGCTATGTCTGCCTGGCTGTGCACTATAGATGGATGAATGACTTGCTACTTTATGTCCTTTTCAATAGTATTTCAGTCATATCAGGACAATGGGAGGGTGAAAATGAAAGGCTGTGTGCGATGGAATCCCGCTTATGACTGTACAGATTCCACTTCAGGGAATCGATCTTGGGACAGCTAAATCAGCAGCCAGGGCTTAACCCATTGAGCTACCACGGTTCCGCTGTGCATTATGGATGTTGCATCCAATCTGATTAAGTTTCTTCTTATTCTTGCGTAGTGCGACATATTACTCCTCTTTATGGGCTTCTCTGTACTTTGGGTGCCACCACGGATACACCCTGACCTCTAAAACTGGGTCAAGGACAACTTCAAACATCCCTGTCTCATTCTTTGTGGTTGTTGTCTTTAGGTGAGTATCAAATATAAGTTTTAACTTATGATACCTCATGCTACCTGAGCTTACATTTAGATAAACCCTGTTTAAAATAAGTCCCATTACAACTGGTATGGAATTAAAATTTGAACATGTGACCTCCAGGATTCTACAGTGGTTATCAGGATTGTAGAATAAATCCTGATGCCAAGCTTGAAATTCCTTGGACATCATTCCTCTTCGGGAATTAGAATCTTTTTGCATTTGGTCCCCTTTGCGGAACTTGAAACAAAAGTTCCATACATTTTTCACCTTTTTGTGCCAAGTCAATAAACATCTATGACCGACCAGAACATGTGGTTCATTTTCAAAGGGTACAGTAGTCTGTGACCTTGACACGAATGGTGGGTATATATAAAACAATGTCTGTATTACTCTTGCCCGAAGACCATGTATACACTCAAGATTGTCTATTCTTAACTCAGCAGGAAGATTTTTATCCTTATCGTCAACATAAAACCTGAAAGGAAATAAAAAACAGAAATCAAATGGAGAGAAAGAAAATCTTGAGGGACATGAGGTGCTATCTGTGACAATTACTGAATGAGTGAAGTAAAAATAGCCATCAGAGGAGATGGCAAATCCCCCGACCGAAGACCCCCAAGGGCCTTGGTAAAAAGGGTGCACTTCAAAACACATATTAGTAATATATTGTCATTCTTTTATGCTTCTGATTGACATTAACTGTTAACAGATGCATGATTATCTAACACTCAGACTAAAACAGTATGCTTGACTGCTAAAAAGAGGTAATATCTCAAACAGCCACCATATACACAAATGTATAGCATACGATACATTCAACTGTCAAAATGTGTGAATAACTTCTAAAGTACAAGCCCTACAAACCTAATTTTGAGCTCTCTAGTAAGTGAATTGGGACAAAGAATCCAAATCTGGAAAAAAAAATTATTTTTTTTTTTTTTGGGGGGGGGGGGGGTGGGGGGGGGAGGGGGGGAGGGGACACGGGAATGCGGAGGGGTGAGAGAGTTAGGAACACTGATATAAGATATCACAGCATGATCATCAATATTCTAAAAGGTTCACGGTTATTCAAATTCTGGAGCTGGCCAGGGTTATACAGTTATGGAGCAGAGACTCAAACAGCAGCGCAAACTACCAAAGGGAAATAATTCACTAGGTCTAAAAGCAAGAGTTATCATTCATGTATGAGACAAATTGTCATGACCTGTTCTGCATATCTGTGAAGTATCATGAAAATATTTCAAAAGGTATTCAAGCTATGGAGCGGACACTTAAAATCATCAAAGGGAAATAACTCCAAAAGTAAGAAAGCAAGAGTTGTCATTCTTGTTCGCGACACATCATCATGACCTGTTCTACATATCTGTGAAGTATCATGAAAATATTCCAAAAGGTATTCAAGTTATAGAGCGGACACGAAATCACACCTAAAACCATCAAGGGGTAATAACTCAAAATGTAAGAAAGCAGGAGTTGTTTTTCTTGTTCGCGACACATCGTCATGACCTGTTCTACATATCTGTGAAGTATCATGAAAATATTCCTAAAGGTATTCAAGTTATAGAGCGGACACGAAATCATACCTAAAATGATCAAGGGGAAATAACTCAAAAAGTAAGATAGCAAGAGTTGTCATTCTTGTTCGCGACACACCGTCATGACCTGTTCTACATATCTGTGAAGTATCATGAGAATATTCCAAAGGGTATTCTAGTTATAGAGCGGACATGAATCTGCCGAAAAATCACACCTAAAACTATCAAGGGGAAATAACTCAAAAAGTAAGAAAGCAAGAGTTGTCATTCTTGTTCGCGACACATCGTCATGACCAGTTCTACATTTCTGTGAAGTATCATGAAAATATTCCAAAGGGTATTCAAGTTACAGAGCGGACACGAATCTGCCAAAAAATCACCAAAGGGGAGATAATTCAAAAAGTACAATAGCAAGAGTTACCATTCTTGTACGCGACACATCGTCATGACCTGTTCTACATAACTGTGAAGTATCATGAAAATATTCCAAAGGGTATTCAAGATATAGAGCGGACAAGAAAGTGTTTACGGACGGACGGACGGACGGACGGACGGACAGACGGACGGACGGACGGACGGACGGACGGACGCCAGGCTCATCGCTATATCCCCCGAACATTCTAGTTATAGAGCGGACATGAATCTGCCGAAAAATCACACCTAAAACTATCAAGGGGAAATAACTCAAAAAGTAAGAAAGCAAGAGTTGTCATTCTTGTTCGCGACACATCGTCATGACCAGTTCTACATTTCTGTGAAGTATCATGAAAATATTCCAAAGGGTATTCAAGTTACAGAGCGGACACGAATCTGCCAAAAAATCACCAAAGGGGAGATAATTCAAAAAGTACAATAGCAAGAGTTACCATTCTTGTACGCGACACATCGTCATGACCTGTTCTACATAACTGTGAAGTATCATGAAAATATTCCAAAGGGTATTCAAGATATAGAGCAGACAAGAAAGTGTTTACGGACGGACGGACGGACGGACAGACGGACGGACGGACGCCAGGCTCATCGCTATATCCCCCGAACCTTTCGGTCGGGGGATAAAAATTGCTATGAAAATATTCCAAAGGGTATTCAAGTTACAGAGCGGACACGAATCTGCCAAAAAATCACCAAAGGGGAGATAATTAAAAAAGTACAATAGCAAGAGTTACCATTCTTGTACGCGACACATCGTCATGACCTGTTCTACATAACCGTGAAGTATCATGAAAATATTCCAAAGGGTATTCAAGATATAGAGCGGACAAGAAAGTGTTTACGGATGGACGGACGGACGGACAGACGGACGGACGGACGGACGGACGGACGAACGGACGCCAGTCTCATCGCTATATCCCCCGAACCTTTCGGTCGGGGGATAAAAATTCTAACAAGACCTGTCGCCAGACAGGACAGCTCGCCTGAACCTGCGCTTGTCCATCTTCAAGGGCTAGTATTTGTTTCTTAGGGGTTAGGACGGTGCTGAGTAAAATTTCCAATCAATATCTATTATCATACCAAATATAATTCAAATCCATCAAAGGGTTTAGAAGCTATGAGATTTCAAAATCTTTGACATAAAACTTAAACAAAAATTTATCTAAGTCTGTGACCTTGACCTATAGGTCATGTGCAGGGGTGGGGATGCAGTTGAATAAAATTTCTAACCAATATCTACCATTAAAATAAATATAAATCAAATTGATCTAAGGGTTTAGAAAGTATGAGAGCTTAAAAAACTTTATTGTAAAACTTTAACATAAAATTGCTAAGTCTGTGACCTTGACCTATAGGTAATTATCCAGAGGTGGGGATGCAACTGAATACAATTTGCAACTAATTTCTATCATCAAACCAAATATCATTCAAAAAGATCAAATGGTTTAGAAACTAGGAATCTGACGAAAACAAGCACAAAACTGCTAAGTCTGTGACCTTGACCTATAGGTCATGTCCAGGGGTGGGGATGTGGTTGAACAAAACTTTAGACCAATATTTATCATCATACCAATTATAATTCAAATTAATTAAAGGGTTTAGGAACTCTGAGGTCTTAAAAACTTTAACAGTAAACTTTAACATGAATTGTCCAAGTCTGTGACCTTGACCTAAAGGTCATGTATAGGGGTGGGGATACTGCAGAATAAAATTTCAGACTAATATCTATCATCATACCAAATATAATTTAAATTGATTAAAGGTTTACAAACTATGAGATCTTCAAAACTTTAACGTAAAACTTTAACATAAAATTTCTAAGTCTGTGACCTTGACCTATGGGTCATGAGCAGGGGTGGAAATGGTCTCGCATAAAATTTTGGACCAATATCTATCATCATACCAAATATCTTTAAATCGATTAAAAGGTTTACAAACTATGAGATCTTAAAAAGTTTAATGTAAAACTTTAACATAAAATTTCTAAGTCCGTGACCTTGACCTATGGGTCATGACCAGGGGTGGGGATGGTCTTGAAGAAAATTTTGGATCAATATCTATCATCATACCAAATATATTTCAAATTGATCAAAGGGTTTAGAAACTATAAGATCTTAAAAACTTTAACGTAAAACTTTAACATTTTGGTAACGCCGCTGCCGCCGCCGCTAACACTCACGCCGGTGCCTCGGGTAGTACAACAGCTCTTCCTGAACTTCGTTCAGGCAAGCCAAAAATTGGAACATCTAAAATAGTTGTTGTGATTGTGTTAGTTATGGAACAGTTTGATTTTACAATACACTTGTCTCCAAACAATGCAGATCTATGGAATGGCAAACAGTGTAGGGGTTTCTCAGACTGCTCATGCAGCAGCAGTCTGATCTGAGTTTGCACTATTTGGTCAGACCTATCTGGTCCAAGAATTATAATCTTTATGGTATCTACTCTATATGAGCCGCGGACACAACAAAACCAACAAAGTGGTTGTGTACCCATGGAAGACTCAGATCAGCCTGGGCATCCTCCCAGTCTGATCAGTCTTCGCTGCCCACATGGAGCTAGCTTAGACCCTTAGCTACCCTTTAAGCCCACAGAAAGACTCTGATCAGACTTGGCCAATGCTCAGGCTGATCTAAGTCTTTGCTTGGTGCACATGCCACTTTGTTGTTTTTTTCGTGTCCCGGCTCACATTTGGTCTCTATAAGCTTTCATTTTGATCCTCCATGTAATGGTCTATATGTTTGCCTCACTGTATGTATATATAGAATTTGAATAAAAATTTGTTTAAACTAAATATTTGGATATAAATGTGCAAACCCAGATTAGACTGTTTCTAAAGATGCAGGTGCATTCTAATCATGCTAATCAGATCTGCTTAGTTGGCAATGCAAAGAACATTTTAATGTGAATTACTAGTCTCTCAGGGGAAACAACTCTTGCTGTTTTTTTTTTTTTTTTTTGCTTCCCTGCTCTGTGGGGTGAGACCTTATAAGAATCTGCTCCTGTAGGAGCAAATATCCCTCCTTTTGGTAAGGATCCCATTTTGGAAGAGCTTTGTTCATGGAAACAAACAGTAAGTCACAAAAGTTGTTTCCCTTCGTAAAAATGGCACCAAACATGGAAGGGTATCCATTCACATTTTCTTTCGGTGCCAAATTTATACAGAAATGCATTAGCGCTTTTACTAGATAACTTTATATTGCCTGTTTCTGGTAAATAAAATCCTTGAAAGTCTCTAAATTTTATCAAAAACAGCCAAATTTTGTTTTTCTTGCAAAATATATCTTTGTTCCCTATAATCTGGTCATATCTTTGAATTACTTCCCTTGGTAATGTCGTATAATGGAGATATATAATGAGACTGTGCCAGTCACATTAAATTGTCAATGCATCTGCCTAGCAGTCGCATGACTCGTAACTGGGGGACAATGGCGCCAAAAGAGTTACAGAAGCATCCACTCATAGAACTCATAAAAATGACTGCTCTAACTGGAAGACAGAAAAGTTCCTTGCATAAGTACGATATGAATTGGTTAAAATTTCCAAATACATGTTTTCTTACTGCAGAGATCATGAGTGGGAGAAAATAAGTAGTACACGTACCTTAAATATAAAGTCTTCCAGAACTGAACACTGCGTACAACAGAGTTGGTCCCTCTACAAACTAATGCAAAGCTTCTGATGGACTCAGGGTGAATATATCGAGACAGCTGAAACCAGAGATCTATTGGATATGAATTGCCCTCATTGACTGGGAGCTGTTTCTTCTGTCGTTTAGTTGGTGTGGCCCTTCTTGTACATGATAAAGCTGCAAATGTTATTTCTTGAAATTAACAATATTTTAAACTTCTGGGCCCAGTTGTTCATAGCTAACAATGCCTTTCGTTAAAGAGATGTTAAGATTTCAAAGATATAATACACAAAAACTGCCATTTTTTGCCAAAACGTGTGAGGAGCTTTTGCGATGGGTTAACAGCCCTTTGAGACAGTATTTCAGTTTATATCAGGTGGTATCTCAGAGAGAAAAAGAAAGAAGAAATGTGAGCAAGAGAAAAATTGTCCAAATAATCCCCATCCGCATCTACTGCAAGCACAGTATGCCCTTGCCCTTCTATAATCCAAATTAGTGGGATGCCCCGGCACTAAGTTACCCAGCACCATTGCTCCACCCGACCACCCCGGCCTCTTTACCAGAAATAATGTTATATATTGACTTGCTAACCTCTGTGTTTTTCATCAGTTTTACAAAGGGCAGGGGAACAACATGAATTCAATTCATGCTTCCTTCCCTGGGGCACAGCTCTTCCAATGGGGTTCACTCTTCAAGGAAAGAATTTGCTCCTACAGGAGCAAATTCTTTCCTGGAAGAAGTGACCCTTTTTAGAAGGGATGCAAAGAAAGGGAAAATAGTAGAATTGCTTCATCTGAAAGTATTACCATTTACCTTGATAGAGTATTGATTGATTGATTGTGTTATTAATGTCCAGGGTAAACAGCTATGGTCATGTCTGGATGGTCAGTTAACCTAACCACACTATTCCTGGACAGGCTTAGACCTCCTAAGCAGTTAACCAATACTAGCTGCACTTACTTTCACCAGTAACCGGCAACTGTCCTTTAAGTCAGAGGTCCTGGGTTCGAAACCCGGTCTGGCCACATATTTTCGTTTCTCCTTCCGCTGATTCAAGAAGGGCAGTTGTCAGTTACTGGCGAAAGTATGTGCATTTAGTACTGGTTAACCGCTTAGGAGGTCTAAGCCTGCCCAGGAATAGTGTGGTTAGGTTAACTGACTGTCCCGACATGACCATAGCTGTTTACAGTTGGACGTTAAGCATCAAATCAATCAATCAATCTTGAATCAGCAGAAGGAGAATTGAAAGTAAGTGGGAGGACTGGGTATCAAACCCAAGACCTCTGGCTTATAAGTCAGGCGCATTAAGGAGAAATGAAAGGAAGTGGCCGGACCGGGTATCGAACCCAAGACCCCTGACTTATGAGTCAGGCGCCCTACCGATTGCGCTACGCAGCCCGGCTTTAATAGTGTATTAGAAATATGTTGGCTGTGGTCGATTTACTATTCTTTCAAACTGAAATAACATCCTACCCCTTTCCTTTAGTAAAATGCAATGACCCCGGGGCATTTAATTGGATTAATATGGTATGTGTAAGAAGTCTACAGTATAATCCAGTACTAACTACCTGATTCATCGTCAAAGTTCTCCTCATCACTAAGACTCCTATCAACTGTGATGTCAAAGTCATCTAAGTCTTTATCATACCAGGCCACTTCTTCAGTTGCTCCTGTCATCTTGGTGATATCTTCAAGAGAAAGCACATCTTGGTGTCAGATAAAAATTTCTTGTGGCCTTGTGGCCTTGTGGCCATAGGGACAGTAGGTGTTAACAGCCAAACTTATCTTAGGCACAGCATGGAGCCCATGCCTCTGCCTTTAACTTTCCCTGATTTGAAACCAGAAACCATTTACTGCCAGTTTTAGATACATGTACCGAATTAGCTTTACTGTGACTGGTTGATCTCTTGTGGGTTCCAACCTGAGACCTTATGCACCAAAGCTGTCCCCAATAAAACAGCTTGAACATGTTGAAAGCTGGTAAATATCCGTCAATTTAGCACTTTATGAATGCTGATTTACTTGCACACCAGTCATTTTAGTACGTAAAAGAAGGCTGCTTTACACACCAGTTGTTTTAGCACTTATGTAAAACCTGAATCTCAAGACTCTGGACCTGTCTAAAATTGATGGATCTGTAATTTTGGTTGCTTTACTATTTGCATAATAAGCACCTTTTCACAGGATAAAATGCAATTTTTGTAGTTGTTTAGGAGCCAAGACTGCCAAAAAATGAAATTTTACATCAAGGCAATAGGCATTTTCTCTAAAACTCAGGGGCCCAGCCCAAAATTTAAAAACTGTGGGCGACTGGGTCCTAGTTAGTCTCATTCCTGATTTAACAACAAAGCCCTACCATGATGAATGGACTAACCCAATTTACAAAGAAGGATACAAAGAAGAAATACACCAGGCATAATCTGTCATTACAGTATTCCAGAGCTCTAGATAAAAGGGAGTATTTGGTGATAATTAGGGATAATTTTCCTTAATTCTGCTTAAAATCATATGTTGTGACCCCTAACCTGAACCGTCTCATTGAGAAGGGTCAGATGAGGGGTCACAACGTGAGGGGTCACAACGTATGGCTTCAATTAGAAATACGGAAAATTATCCCTAATAATCATGAGACGGTTCAGATGAGGGGTCACAACGTATGTTTTTAAGCAGAATTAAGGAAAATTATCCCTAATTATCACCAAATACTCCCTCTTATCTAGAGCTCTGTTTAATTCTTTACCTTGTTTATGAAGTGCTGTTACTGCTGTGCTGCTACTTTTCTTTACTCTTAGCCGGCTGTGGTTTCGGGGATTGGCATTGGCATAATCATGTACTGTAATATCTGGAAATAGAGGGTCTGATATGAGTGCTCATGTATTACTGAATTTATTAAATGAGTTGGGGAAAAAAATAAGTAAATATAGTCCACGCCTGCCTTTAAGTAGTGTGTGCATTATTCAGTATTTATTGCAGTGGCAGCACTAAAGAAGAGGAAGTCTGTCGAAGTTGATAATATACCAGCAGAACTTGTTCAAGCTGACGGGGAGACCATGACTGATGTTTTAACAGATATTGAAGCCCTAGTTGAAAGTTTCGGCAAAACCTGCACAAGGTATAAGATGGAGATCAGTGCTGAGAAGACCAAACTGATGACAAACAGCCCAAATGGCACCCAGAGGGAGATCAAGGTAAAAGGGCAGAAGCTGGGTACTGTAACAAGTTTCAAATACCATGGAGCAGTTGTCTCAGATGTCATGATGGCTCAAAACACGAGGTTCTGTCAAAGGATTGCACAAGGTTTTTTCTTAGTTTGCCTTAAATAGCCTAGATGGAGAATGTTTTGTATATTGTAAACTGAAAATCGACTTAACTAAAGTTTCCTGTGTCTTGTAATCTTGTAAGATCCTAAACAGCTAAATTTCAAGCCTCTTGATGACCTACTTTAATAGCTTGATTTATAATCTGCAGCTAGTTTTCAATTACCTGAATTGAATATATGACTTCTCCGCCCATTTCTTCCGTTTTTGTTCATCAAATTTTGATAAAGTTCCAAAAATATTGTTGTGAAATGACAGGTCTAATTGACACCGGTAGGGGAGAGTACTCTTATCAAATGAGTAAAGCCAGCTGCGGTTTGAATAATGCACACAGTGCTTAAAGACAAGTAGAGTACACCCCCAGTCTTTATTGGTTTTATGACCCTGTTATGTCATTACCTATGTGAGAAAGGATATTTCCTTTGATGAAATAGCAGTGTCAGTGGACTGTTGCACAATAGGATTATGACGCCCAATAAACAAGAATATTTGTCTTGAAAGGCAGGAGTGGATATAAGGGGGATTAACTTCCAAATGTCATTGTGTCTCTTGATCACATAGTGTCAACACCTCCAATCAGCCAATGGAATTATTATAACTGGTTATTCTGGTCCACTGATTGGTCGAATAAATTTTCACACCTTTACCTGTAGAGGTAAGATAAATGCTATTGCTGGGAACATGACCCCTCCCCTCCCCCAAGCAGAGAAATCCTACCTTTATCAAATTGACCCCACCCCCCTCAATCTAATCTCCTCAAATAAACAAGTGATAAGAAAATCAAAGGCATCTCCTATTCACGTCATTATTAGGGTCATGAAACAGTCATAAAAAATAAAACAATGCAGGGCTGAGACCACTGCCAGCCATTGGGGCCCCAGTGGGATAAATTCATGAATTACTCATGTAAAACCTTAAAATGTGAGAGATATGAACAACAAGTTATATGATTTGTAAAATATATTTTCATAATTTGCAGATTAGCAGAGCAACAATAATCAAATATTTACAAATAAAAGAGGAAAAAACGCAAAAATGCAAGAAAAAAAAGTAACAAAAATGAACTAAGGTTAGAAAAAAGACAAAAAAGAAATTTAAATACTTGAAAACATTTACAAAATATTTTCTTGTATCAAATCAGTAACTTCTATTACTTGTTTTGATATTTTTTATTTTATAATTTTAATTTTACTTTGATGAATTTTGTTTATTTATTTTATTTCTATTTATTTATTTTTGTTTTAGTTTCTCCGCAATTGAATAAATGGGCCTTAATGGTTAATAACCTCAAGAAAAAAAAATCAAATATTTGAAGCTTGTGGCTTATGGCTCCTTCAACCTCTTCAACAGAAACTGGCGTAATTGGGGAACAGGTGTTCTTACAAACATTGAGGATATGGCAAATATCGTATGTGTAGGATTCCTTGACTTCATTGTCAAATATAGAATCCGCACTAAACTCTTGCTTGGCAAAGAAAGACAAAACAGGGTCTCTTGGTCCCCATTACAAAGTTTCCTCGAGGCAGTTTCAGCAAGCGACAGGAATTCAAAATCCAGAAAAAGAAATTGAATCCCTCTACGTCACAACGACGGTTCGCCGACAAGTAACCGGCGGAACACTACGAAACAACAACAACAGCTTGTCACTGTATCCAGCTGTATCTTTTTACCTTGATTTTCCGCTGGATATCATTGGCGCTGTATGTCATCAAGTTGGTCTTCTCAGAACTTATCTCCATTTTATACCTTTAGCAGATTTTGTCAAGACTTTTCAACTGGAGCTTCTACTCCCTTCTCTTCCTCAGCAAGAACGCCTATGTCATCGACAAACCGCAGACCGGTAATATTTCTGGCGCATATGCTAACCTTTGCATCATGTTCTTCATAATCCTTTCGGAGAAAAATGTTGAAGAGGGTGGGTGAAATAATACATAATCCTTTCGGAGAAAAATGTTGAAGAGGGTGGGTGAAATAATACATCCTTGCCTAACTCCAGCTGTTGTTCTGAACCATTCTCCCGTGCTGCCATTCATCTGGAGTGCACATTTAGCCTTGTTGTGGAGGTGCTAAATGTGAAAACTAGATTCGCATTGATATTTTATTTCCGCATGGTGTACCCATAAGGCTGCATGATACGCCCTGTCAAAGGTGTGGTTTTTTTAAATCAATGAAGACATGGTACAGATATTGTTGATGTTTAAACTTCATTTCACATAGGATTCTGAGGTTGAAGATCTGTTCTGTGGTGTTCCTTCCCGCTCTAAACCCAACCTGTTCTTCGGCGATTAGCGGTATCTCTTCACATATGAGGGTTTAAGCCTGTTTTAAATGACCTTCAGCAAGACTTTGCTCGAGTTTGATAGTTCCGTAGTCCTGACAGAGCTGTAGATTGCCCTTTTTAGGGAATGTAATAATCAGTGACTTTGGGGTCGGCCATTCTCCTGTTCAGGTCTTTTTATTAATTGTGAAAAAAAACTATCAGACTATATAAACAAAGTCCGGAAAACATTTTTCATTTAACAAAACTGTGTAAAACTTGGGACGATACGACCCAACATAATTGGGCCAAAACGACCCACCCCTGAAATCGGGCCGAAACCAGTCCAGTTTCTTTAGAGAATGGAATTCCCTGGAAGATTCTCGTATTCCTGCTCCTGAGTGTGCAGAGGATTCAGTTTAAGTTTACTTCTATTGAAAGGGCTATGGGCTAGCTTCCCTAATTACAGGTCCTGGTGAATGATTGTCCTGATCACCAGTAAACAATTCTGATTCTGATTCAATTCTAATCCTGAGACGAGATGATAGCCTTTCGTTTCGTGAGGTGCTTAAATTTACCGAAATGGACTTAATAAACGGAAATACCCGGAACCGACTTAGTTTTTCCCGATTTCCAGCCGGTTTTTTTGTGTGTGTGATATTTTATATCAATTTTCATATAGATATTTTGATGTATGTTCAATGTGTACCAGTTATCGGTGGTCTTACACGTCACCTGCAATCAACATTATGAAGGATAATAAAGCTTAACAAAAATAGCTGAACATTTTCTTTAAAATTAGATCTAAATTAGAGCCGCCGATGTTTTCTCATATCTAAATAAAGAAGACATTTTGTGTTGGGGCCCATGTGACTCTGGGTCACTGACGTAACTGTTATCGTTGCAATTGTAAATAAGGACTAATTATTCACGGTAAAACATTATGGTACCACAGTTTATTACAATACATGGATCTAGTATGACATCTAGTTAATGGAAACTGGGTTTGCGGCATCACAAAGATTATTTTATGTTTGTTTGTGGACAATGAAAGCTATTTATTTATGCTCTGATTTGTTCAGAATGCAAGTATTTATGTTCTTGGAAGGAAACATTAAACACCCGTATGTACCTCACTTTCCATGTGTTTTTTAGCTAGAAATAAGAGTGACAGATCCCTGTCCACGTTCTCGACACACGTAATGGAAGTAAACCGAACTGCATGCTAGAAAATACGGACTATGTTTTATTGCACCAATAACTAATATAAGCCAATAACTGGGTGACTGATCACTTACTATATTCTCTCCCACATCAGTGACCTATATATCAATATAGGTCACTGCCCACATTAAATAAAGTGAAGGTATTGATCAAATTACACCGAGTTAATTTTCACCTGATAAATTGTGAAACCTGATAAATTGTGAAAGAGTCGGATTTTTTTGGATAGGACGTTACTTTCAATGGATTGAAGTACCTTCATATCTAAATGGGTTTTTTTGGATAGGACGTTACTTTCAATGGATTGAAGTACCTTCATATCTAAATGCAGTTTCAATAATGTTGGTTATCTGTTTTTAAATTATTGCACCGCAAATGACCCTTTGATCTTTTATTATATATTGCCAAGTCTCGCGTTTTGGGATTCTAAATTGTGAAAAACAACATAAAGAATCTGCTAAGTATTGGGAAGATCTGCTGTATTTTCAGTATCAGTCACGCAAACAGCTCTAAGACATGTTCAACAGTACATCAGTCACGCACATAGTTGTTTTACCTACTTTCTGTCTTTATACATGTACAGCATAAGCAGAACGACAGAGATTAAATAGACAAAAAAAATTCAAAGACTACAGATAAGCCGGAAGGAGCACTACAGAACAGATCTTCAACCTTAAAATCCTGTGTGAAAAGTATCTCCAACATCAGCAGAATCTGAACCATGTCATCATTGATTTCAAAAAAGCTTTTGACAGGGTATGGCATACAGCCTTATTTATGGGCCACCATGCGGAAGTACAATATCAGTGCAAATCTAGTTCGCACCATTGGGCAGCTATACGACAAGGCTATAAGTGCCGTCCTGATAAATGGCAGCACAGGAGAATGGTTCAGAACAACAGTTGGAGTAAGACAAGGATGTCTTCTGTCACCCACCCTCTTCAACATTTTTATCGAACGGATCATGTCTGATGCTCTGGAAGAACATGACGGAAAGGTTATCATAGGCGGCAGAAATATTACCAATCTGCGGTTTGCCGATGACATATGCTCTAGCCGAGGAAGAGCAGGAACTAGAATCCCTAGTTGAAAGTCTCGACCAAACCTGCACAAGGTATAAGATGGAGATCAGTGCTGAGAAGACCAAACTGGTGACAAACAGTGCATCCAGAGGGAGATCAAGGTAAAAAGGTAGAAGCTGGGTACTGTAACAAGCTTTAAATACCTTGGAGCAGTTGTCTCAGATGATGGCTCAAAACAGAATGTTCTCTCAAAGATTGCACAAGCCACTACAGCTCTTACCAAGCTGAAACAAATTTGGAGAGATAACAACATATCCCTTGGATCAAAGGTGAACCTTATGCGCTCCCTTGTCATTTCCATATTTCTGTATGCCTGTGAATCGTGGACCTTGACAGCAAAGTTAGAGAAAAAAACACTGGCCTTTGAGATGAGATGCTACCGAAGGCTACTGAACATTCATACAAGGATCATATAACCAATGAGGAGGTTCGCAGAAAGATCCAAGCAGCCATTGGAGACTATGATGAACTCCTGACGCTGGTCAAGAAACGGAAACTAAGGTGGTTTGGCCACGTCTCAATGTCTTCTGGTTTAGCAAAGACGATTCTACAGGGCACAGTGAAAGGAAAAAGAAAAAGAGGTAGACAGAAAAGAGGTGGGAAGACAATATTAAAGAGTGGACAGGGATGGGTTTTGCCAGCTCAACGAGGGCAGCTGAAAACAGAACAAGGTGGAAGGGGATTGTTTCGAAGTCATCTGCCCCAACGATCTAGTAAAGTTATGGGATAGAATAGAATAGAACAGATAAGCAGACATAAGTCAAATACCTTGTAACATTTGTCTCGGATGGTGTCTAAAATCTGGAGGGGCCCTCAAAGGATTGCACAAACTACTGCAACTCTAACAAAACTGACGTTAATTTGAAAATATAACAATACATCTCTAAGATTAAATGTGAAACTGATGAGCTTTCTTGTCATATCCATATTTCTGTATACCCATGAATGGTGGGCCTTGACAGCAGAATCAGAAAATAATGCAGGCTTTCTCTGTTTATTTTGAGAGCGGGATGTGGGGTTTGATTGTATTAATTCCTGATCATTGCCTATCTATTTTCTTTCAAATTAGCTGCTTCCAAATGTTGTTGAATATCTCGTACAAGGACCACACAGCTAATGAGAATGTTCCCAGAAATGACCAAGCAGCCTTTGGAGAGTATGACGAACTCTTGATAATGGCTAAAAACGGAAACTAAGGTGGATTGCCCACATTTCAAGGTCTTCTGGCTGAGCAAAGGCGAGTCTACAGGAAAAGAAAACTGGAGAAGAGATAGATGCAAGAAGAGGCGAGAAGGCAAAGGCAATTCCAACAATTAGGTCAGCTGAAAAAAAGGACAAGGTGAAAGCCCCTACCACCTTGCAAGGTTATGAAATATAAAAAAATAGAAAAGGCATATGCCCATGTTCCTACTTCTGTATGTATTCTCTGCTCTTGAAGGAACTTTTTTAGATTTTAATTGTACCTCACTGCAGCTGGTGTTGTGCCGTGTGGAAGCCGTAAAAAGTCTCCCCGTACATCATCCATAGTGCAGATTATATTTCATTTACATCCTTTGAGATCAGAGGATAGATTCTGAGAAATCTAAAATTTGAGATCGATTTAGACTATTACTCTAGATCATCGTCTTTTATACTATTTGGATCCTTTTGAAATTAATCAGTCTTTGAATCGACTGCCCTATTAAAATTAAGAAATTACAGTATGCCTTTTTTCTGGTTTCGTCACCAGATATTGTCAGGGCCACAGACGAGGCTTTATTAGCCGAAACTACGTAGTCTGGCCCATGTTCCTACTTCTGTATTTATTCTCTGCTCTTGAAGGAACTTTGTTAGATTTTAATATATAGAAATGATGATATTATTATTTTTCTTATTTTTACTACTTTTATTATTATTATAAGATGAGATAGATTTATTTTAAGTCGAAAGTTTACAAAAAATTACACCAAATCAACATGAGATCTGAGCAAGCTTATGAACCGATTGCTATAGTCTGGGTATGGTATTAGAACAAAAGTAAAAATAGATGTAAGATAGACTAAGGCAAATTAGTATGTCACTTAAAACAGCTTTAATACAACCTAGAAGCAATATTTACAAGGCTGTGTATACCTGTGTCTGTAACCTTAGTCTATCTATCTATCTATCTATCTATCTATCTATCTATCTACTGAGACGACCATTTTCTGATCATTACTTCAGGTGTGGTGGGTGGCTAAATTTAGAATTTAGCTCAAAGGGAAAACAAACTTTCGGCTGGGCCATTAAAACTACTTACAAGAAGCAGATCAGAGGCATGCTAAAACACAGGCCTATAGACCGATAATCTAAATAAGGGCCTTAAACTCCTCAGCGGTTTTGGCAGAAACCGCCAAAGAGGGAAGACTATTCCACATAGGAATAGTCCTGGGGAAGAATGAATTTTTCAGGGCATCACTATCTGCAAGGTTTTGGCAGAAACCGCCGAAGGATGGGACTATTCCACATAGGAATAGTCACTATTCCACATAGGAATAGTCCTGGGGAAGAATGAATTTTTCAGGGCACCAATATATGCAAGGTATCTAGTGTATTATGAGTCATGGGATGCCCTGGTTCTTCTCGACTTTGGTGCTGGGGTCAAATACTGATCTTTCTCAAGGGACACTGTATTAGAGTGAATCTTGTAAAAGAAGGTTAAGGAGGACTGCTCCCGGTGGGCCTTCAGGGATGGCCACTCAAGCTCGTCCAGCATAACGCCGACACTACTTGTGTTCCGCCATCGCCTGCAGGTCTACCTGACAGCTGTTGTCTGCACTTTCTCAACCTGCTGAATCTGAGTTTTATCATAAGTGCTGCCACTGGCACTTGACCAACAGTATTTCTAAGAAAAAAATATATTTCCTTGCTAAAAATATAAATATTTCTATTTTTTGAGCAATGACATATTTTTTTTCTCGTAGGAATGCTGTTAAACATATATACACAGTATTGGTCAAGTGCCAGTGGGTGCTGCATACTCCAGTTGAGGGCGAACCAATGTTTTGTATGCAGCTTCTTTAGTTTGCCGAGGTGCCAGTGCCAAATTGCGCCGAAGAAAACCCACTGTCTTAGTTGCCTTACTTGATATTTCTGAAATATGTTGACCCCAATCAATATTGTCTGTAATTGTTATTCCAAGATATCTGGCGGACTGAACCTGTTCCAATCTTTGCTGGTGAAGAGAGTAATTAAAGTGTATTTGCTTGCTAGGGAGATGCCGAGTCACCCTCAAAGAATGACATTTGGCAACATTAAACTTCATTTGCCAATCGGTCTCCCATTGTGCGAGGTTGTTCAGGTCATCTTGCAAGATCTGGCAATCCATGAGGGAGAAGATATTCCTATACAAAACACAATCATCAGCAAAAAGACGAACAGATGACCTGATGTTATCTGGAAGATCATAAATGAAAATAAGAAAAAGGACCGTCCTAAGACCGATCCTTGAGGGACACCAGATAGAACCGGGACTGGATCTGACCACTTTTTGAGAGCGCTCAGAGAGCCATGAAGTGATCCACTTATGAGTAGATCCTCTAATTTCGTCTTAATCTAATTACTCTGGATCAATAGAATCATGATTACCCACCGCACAATATTTTTTGCCTTGATGCACAGCACAAAACTTCTTCTCAACCCAGGGATAATCTTCGCCACTTCCATTCCGTAATCCCACATCCTCCCCCCCCCCCCCCCCCCCCAACCCCTTTAGAAATTCCGCAACCGCCACCAGCGATATTCATATGTACTCCGCACATGGCATTATTCACGACAGCTCTCCAGTTCTGAAAACAAGTAAAGTAGTATACAACAAAAATGGCGGATAATTCTATTGAAAGTTTGTATTCAGAATACAAAATAATACAGTTTCACTTGATTTTGCTGCATCAAATTACTGCTTTAATTGCTAAACTTGATCAGACTTACTTCTTATACAGCCAAGTGTCAAAAGTCTTTCCCCAAAATATTTTTTCCATTGACTCTAGTGCATTTGCAAGTGTGCAAGAAATTTTATTGTGAGATTTGTGTTCAGATGTTCATAATAACTTTTGTATGCTTAAAAACCTAAAAGATTTCTGCAATATAAAATGGTTTTAAGGTTACCCTAAACCTACTCACAATTAAACTACAAGTATTTGAACATCAATGAAATTTTCAGAAATGCAGTTTTCTATTGACGTCAATGGTGACGTTGGCCAAAATTTGCCGAAAAAGCACTGGTGTCGCCTATAAAAGCATATTTCTACAAGAATAATTAATTATAGTTCAAATCAAAATTATTAGGTGTTGCCAAAATGATTGTTCTTTCTAATCATATAAAATTTAAAAATTTAATAATGAAATTTAATATCACACGAGAAGCAGTATTGTTACAGCAAAATTCACCTCACACTTGAAAATGCATTGAAGTCTATGGAAAATATGGTTTTGGGGAAAGACTTTTGACACTCGGCTGTATTTTGTGGGAAACAAGCACTACAGTCATTTGACCTATTCCGACGCACGTTTTAGTCGACCGTGCGCTACAGTCTAAATACACTGTCATTTTTTAATTTATTTGTGTCAGTAAATAAATAAAAGCCTCTTGTTTAAGGCACTTTATTTGGGTTCACAAACTATATGAGGAAGATAGGGAAATCTGACGACAACCAGACGTTGTCTTTTATCCTATTTCGACGCACCTTCTTTTATTCCGGTGGATCTGTAATTTTTTTACAATACATCGAAAGAACCACCGAGGGGCGCCCCAAAAGTAAACTGTCGGATTATTACTAGCTCGATGAAAGATGATTTTATGCAAACAAATGTTTATTTGACATAATTGATTAGTTAAAACATCTGCTTATGCACACGGCTTCACTGAAAAATTATTTCGGTGATTCAGTGCCCGTAAGTACAATGTTTGATATTTTTATCCAGGATTCTATGATAAATGACAATTCAAAATAAAGCCTTATGGAGTTTTACTTACATATTCAAATTGCATGACGAGAATGCAGCACTAATATGGATTTCAGAACTCAGAGACATTCCCCAAATATACTATCCACCGGAATAGGCTAAATGAGCTAATAAAATAAAATTTCAATAAACCTTAGTAACTGCTTTTATTTCATTTTGATATTTATCGGTTTAGATAGCTAATAGAATGAGCAATCGACAGACATATAGGTTTACGACATATTTGTTTACACAAATATTGTCCGACCCTATTTTCACAGTTGGCCTGAAAACATCTGTCATTTTTCTTGTTAAATATGCATTACCAGCCACTTTTAAACTCAGTTTTCCGTATCTTTGATTGATTAATGAGATCCTTACTATATGTGGGTTTGACAAATAAATATTGAAAGTAATTACCTAAAAATCATTTCGCTTCTAGCTTGTTTCGTTGCAGAGAAAGAAACAGGATACACCGGAATAGATGAATCCACCGGAATAGGTCAAATGAGTGTACATGTGTTCGGCCCTAAGCAATATTTTTTCGCCTAAGTGTAGGTGTTGCACGACTGCCGGGCAGATAGACACTTGCACGGCTTATTCTCGGCCCAAGTAGGGACTGCCGGGCAGATAGACACTTGCACGGCTTATTCTCGGCCCAAGTAGGGGTAACGGTCGATAACAAAATCTTGAAATCCTTCATTCTAATATTTGAGCAGGGTTTACTGAACCCAAAAGGTGAAAAGAATAATAAGCAACGGGCCAAAGTAGAACGTTATTGGTTGTTGATAGCCCTTATGGGTTCACGTTTATCCAACCAGTTAGACAATCATTCAGATGCACACCTGCAACTAGTGATATTGGATGTTTTGTAATACCGTATTCGTGGTAATTTTTCGGGATGTTCAATTTTTCGCGGTATTTCGCGTTCACTTAGAAATGGCAAATATTAAAATTGTGAATAATTTCCTGTTTCTTACAGAGTGTCTTCTGTAGACACAGTGTTCAAATATTTTGTTTGTGTTTGTTTCTGTAGTTGCTGGTACTTTTCACTTGAGTCAGCTCTTTCATTAACCTGCGGCGGCTGCCGCAGGTTAACGAAAGAACTGATTCAAGCGAAAAAGAAATGGTTTTGCTTATCGAGCATGACTACAAATCGCGAAAATTAATATTTATGTTTTTGACCCTTAACCGGGAAAATTTGAACCCGCGAAAAATACCGCGTATATGGTATTCTGAATTTTTAGCTTGCCTGTACAAATGTACTAGAAGTGTTATTGCACTACCTTAGCGTTGGCGGCGGCACTGGTGTTAACAAAATGTTAAAGGAAGACAAGTTTGGAAGACAAGTTTCACACATTCAAAACAGCCCACAAGGTGAAAATATAAGGAACCAAAATTATCAAAACTATAGATAGTTGTAAGCACTATTGGCAATAGTGATTGATAGTTGAAAACACTGTCCTATCAAGATAGCACTAACAAGGCAACCACTATCACGATATGTCGATGTATCGATGCATTGTTACACCCCTAGCAGGGTTTTCCCGGACGCAAGATTGAGAGTCTCAGACCCCCAGAATGATGTCTGGGACTCCCAGAAAAAAAACTTATGCATCCACTGGGACTGCCAAAACAAAAACCCAAGTACCAATTCAAGGTGATGAATTCTAATAAAAATTATGTTATTCTTGGCACAATACAAAGTAATGAGTATCAGAAGGAAGCAGGGATCAAGCTAGGGGGCGATTTGGGCGAAATAATCGCCCTAGGGGCCGAAATTTCGCCCTAAATTGGGCTTAGGGAGAAGTGGGAGTCTCCCTAAAAAAAAAAAAAAAAATTTTTTTTTTTTTTTTTTTTTTTTTGTAGAATTTTCATCAAATCATTCCATAAACAAGCTGTTATGACAATTTACCCTATAAACCCATTGCAGCTTATTAATCTTTCAATTTAATGTTAATAGTATGCATAATAGCTATTTTTCTTTAAAGCTGAATGAAAAATGTCATAATCGTGCAATACCACTTCTCCCTTCACGGCTGTCACTTCTCCCTATTTCAGCTGGAGGGAGAAGTCACTTCTCCCTAAACTTTGAGTCTAGCTTGATCCCTGAGGAAGTATTTATAGAATTCTGGTATTTGACTGGGACATTTATAAAACTTTCAGAGCACAGGCCCCTTTACTTTATGCAATGGACCCTTGAAAAATTGGTGTGTGGGTCCCAAAAACTCCTTTATTACAAGGTCGAGGGAAAACCCTGCCTAGAGAGAACTTGAATAGGGGTAATTTCAGAATTTTCATCTGTTTCAGGTAATTCTGCCAAAGTCCTGCTGAGCATGAAAGAAGGTAACTACAGTCAACTCTCGATAACTCAAACCCTCTTATATCAAAGAATCTATAGTTCTGACCATGGCTACAGAGATTTTGAAATCCAAATCGTTCCCCATATAATAATTTCCCCATAAAAACATATGTTGTGACCCCTCAGAAGATTCTGGGATAATTTCCCATAAAAAACATATGTTGTGATCCCTCAGAAGATCCTGGGATAATTTCCCCATAAAACATACGTTTTGACCCCTCAGAAGATTCTGGGGTAATTTGTCTATAAAAACATATGTTGTGACCCCTCAAAAGATTCTGAGGTAATTTCCCCAATTAAAACATACGTTGTTACTCCTCATAAGAACCCCCTGGGCCTTGGCAGTAGACTTATTATCAAAGCTTCTTCTGCTACTCAAGTACTGTGAAAATTTTAAGTATTGGGACAGATAGGTGTAAGCAAAAAGGAGCAGTCTGATCAGGGTCTGCACTGTTTGCCATTCCATCTCTGTCTTTTACCAAAATATTCCATTTGTAGGACAATTATGGTACATGTGATTATATTAGGTGTCCCCATTTTAAGAACCTTATGGTAAACTGAGTGGGATCTACCTTAGAAGATTGTCAATACCCTAAATATTTGGATACCTCTACCATATGAGCAGCAACACAACAAACCAACAAAGTGGCATGTGCGCCCAGTGATGACTTGGATCAGCCTGGGCATTCGTACAGTCTGGTCAGAGTCTTTGCTGTGCATTTAAAGGGTAGCTAAGGGTCTAAGCTAGCTCCATGGGAACAGCAAAGACTCTGATCAGACTGGGCAGATGCCCAGGCTGATCTGAGTCTGTGCTGGGCGCACATGTCACTTTCTTGGTTTTGTCATGTCGTGGCTTATATTTAGAGTGAAGGTGTAGTGGCAAGCTCATTTCTGGAAATGGCCAGAGACCCAGTGGCAAAACACTCCAAATTTTTGTCAGGGGCTACCACAATCTCCAAAATATGAACCTTTAGTTGCCCAAATTTATCTGTAGGCAATGGGAAACGAATGGGATCTTAAACTTGTGAACAGTTTGGGCCCAGAGCTCCAGATAAGAAGGGGTAACAGGGACAATATAGAGATAATTTTTCTTATTTCTCAATGAAAACATACACTGTGACCCCTCATTAGAACCACCTCGGCGAGACAGTTCTAATTATGGGGCACATTGTATGTTTCATGGAAAAATAAGGAAAATTATCCCTGAATTATTCCTGTAACCCCTTCTGATCTGGAGCTCTGGCCACTGAAAGTTTGGCCCATCTAGCTTTTGGGCCACATTAATCTTGCGAGTTTCCAGCACTGCAAGCTTGATGTACATTGTATTATTTAATTTATGCTTATACAGCATGGCAACCCTAAAATTTCAAACAGAAAAAATTATTTCTGAGCATTATTTCTAAACTTTCAAACAGTAAGAACAAATAATTAGTGTTTGCTGTTGAAATTTTAGGACATTTAGGTCAACTTATCATATAGTTTTTCAAGTTATTTTATTCTTTATTTATAGCATACAAGAGTCCAAGTAAAAGACATGTAAGTACCAGTAAATACATGTACCTGTTTCTTTTTTAGCTGGAAATAAGATAGATACACAGACAAAGAGCAATTAACTTAACTTTGATAGCCATTCTAGTTGTCTCACATGGGTTCCATCTCACACAGCCTTCAGTTATCTTCTTCCCATTGGTTTGATATGGCTAAAATACTGATGAAAGAGTCGTAAAATTGCAAGTCATTCATATATTTATTGAAATAAAAATGGCTTTTTGAAAACACTAGAGAGCTTATAGAATGCACTGTTTTAACATGTATTACCTGTAAGAAAATACTTGAAATCAGAAACTGACCAGCTTACTGCCTCTACTTTACATTGCAAATAAGCACTGCAAGTCTTGGCTGGTTGCTTAGATTATGACCCCTTTATAGAGGTCACCACCTTGGTAGCTGCCTGTTTAGTTAACTGGCCCAGAGGCTATAAAGCTTGAGTACATTCTCAAACTTAAAATAAAGCACACTGATTGGCTGCTTCTGAGCACATGCTCAGAAGCAGCCAATCAGTGTGCTTTATTTTGAGTTTGAGATTATTCTCAAGTTTTATAACCTCAAACCCCGGTCTTGAAATTGCATCAGAGAACTTCTTTATTGATTTGCTTCCAACAGCCTGCAAGAATCCGAAAGAAAAACCAGAGATTCTTTAATGAAGATGAAGACACTAGCTACTCCCCAACCAAGTCTCCAAGAAAAATTACAAAGCCAGCTGTATGTATACTTTTAGTTTCTTAAAATGTTTTTTCAAAAACTTTTCCAAAAGGGGATCTGGTCTGAAAAGAAAAATGTTTCTCCTGAACAGGCAAATTCTTTTCTTTAAGAGCAGACCAGCATAGAGAAGCAATGCTGCAGATAAGAAGGGATAACAGGGATAATTTAGAGATAATTTTCCTTATTGTTGCATAAAAACATACCTTGTGACCCTCATTAGAACCGTCTCGGCAAGACTGTTCTAATGAGGGGTCACAATGTATGTTTTCACTGAGAAATAAGAAAAATTATCCCTGTTACCCTTTCTTATCTGGAGCTCTGGAGAAGGGAGGCAAAAATGAAAATGAAAGACTTACTTCTACTGCAGCGTACCAATTGGTCATAATATAACAGCTGTTATATGACGTGAGAAAACCAACAAAGTGGCATGTGTGCCCAGCGAAGCTTCAGATCAGTCTGAGCATCTGCCCAGTCTGAGCAAAGTCTTTCCTGTCGGCGTGGACGTAGCTTAGACACTTAGCTACCCTTTAAGCCCACAGCAAAGATCCTGGCCAGACTGGGCAGATGCTCAGGCTGATCTGAGTCTTTGCATGATGCACATGCCACTTTGTTGGTTTTTGATATGTTGCGGCTTGTATGTAGCAAATAGCCCAAGATTTTATAAATGCAAAAAATCTGTGCCCAAACCTAAGGAGTGCATTGTGTCCACTTGTAAGTGTTTCTATGCAAGAATAGTTGGTAAGTTGAGCATACTTGTATATGTACATGTTTCATTATTTTCCCTTGCAAATCTGCATCAACTAATGAACTTCAGGGACTTTTCCTGCGATATGCAATGTTGCAACGTGTCACCATTATTAAAATCAGTCTGTCTACCAGAGGTGCATCAATTTTGTTTTTATTGATACAAGCTAGTAAATAAAATAACAATTTTACTCAGTATGTTTATAGGATTTATTTTTCTCCAATGAAAAGGGTTATCCCCGGTGAACTCACTCTTCACAAAACCCCGTCTGACCGCCTGACATGTCTGGTAAAAATTCATTCGGTCTGGTAAAAATATTCAGAATTTTTAAGTGCATTTTAATCATTTTTTCAGATTCGGTCCTGTAAACTCTGGCAGACTTTCGTGAACTCTTTGAACTTGGTATCACACCTGGTTAACTAGGATGTTATGAAAGGAAAAACAGCTGTTACAAACAAAAAGGAGGCATAGTTACCAAACGACCTGGTCATCTGGTTGTTTGGTAACTATGACTCTTTTTCATTTCGTATCAGCTGTTTTTCATTTCGTAACAGCCTTTGTGTATATACATAGTTAACCAGGGGTGGGTATATTAATGAGGATCTTCTCATGTGTTTTTCCTTTCAGAGGTTTCGTAATTATATCAGTGGTCATGAAAAGAGGACAGCTCAAGTGATTGGTGTGAAACTACGTAATCTTCTCAAGTTACCAAAGGCTCATAAATGGGTGTGCTACGAATGGTTCTACTCCAACCTAGATTTGTGAGTATTAAATGAAAGTCTTAGTATAACTTTTCTTTATAACATTATTTTAGATGCATTTACACTTGCTGCTGACTACCCTTTAATGATCATATTTGGAGCAACTGTCTTCATCCACCATTGAAGGATAGTGGATGGATGACTTGCTGTGTGCAATGGAAAACTGTTTATGATTGAAAAGATTCTCGCCTACAGCTGGGCTTGAATTGGGACCGCTAGATCAGCAGGCCAGCGCTAAACCCACTGAGCTACGGGGGCTCCTGAGCCTGTTCTTTGAATAATTTTCGAGCACCTCACAATGAATATTTCTCACTGAGCAGCCTACAATCATAGCACTTGAGCAGACTGTTAGAGATTCAAGAAGTTTGTACATTTTTACAAAAACACAATCTTGCGGGATAGCTACCAGGACAGAATGACATAGTTTTTGTCTCACCTGCAAGCTAGGAGAAATTGGACAAGTATTACATTTTTGGTGTTGAGAACATTGGCAGCACAAACTTTGTTGAGTTTTTGCTCGGCTTGTGACAGTGTACTGACAGATGAGACACCGCATTCTGCAGAATTCTTGTATGAAAAATTGAGAAAAAAAAATTGTCTTAAGTTTTCACATATCTGAAGTCCTGAAAAATTTTGGTTTATTTCAGACCACTGTTCAAAGCAGAAAACGACTTCTGTGTATGTTTGAAAGAATCCTTTCCACAACTGAAAGCAAGAAAATTAAAGGCAGTGGAATGGTGTAAGATAAGAAGACTTATGGGTAAACCAAGAAGGTAGCTTCAGAAAATTTTTGGGGTTTTTGGATAATTTTTGGATGATTTTTTCTTTTATTTCTAGCATAAAATGAATGTTGTCACCCCTCATTAGAACTGTCTTAGCAAGACAATTCTTATGCGGGATAGCAACATAAGTTTTCAGAAGTATGAACAGACATTTTATTTCACTTACGAATATGAAGTGACATCTAATTCGATAATATCAAAAATTTGCAACACACCTTATCATTCTCTCCACTGGCAGAAATCTCAGGCTCAATAGAAATAATTGGAAAATTCTCTCAAGATTGAGGGAGTTCAGTTGAGAAAAATTCTAGAGTAAACACTAAAGTCCTGTGATATACTAGCAGAAATCAAATGTGATTACAATATATCACTTCTCATTGGTTGACATCAGATTTTATATATTTCTGAAAGGGCTTGTATTAGGTGCCAAGTAGTGGACTTTAAACGTGAAAGTGTGAATAGGTAGAATGGGGATAAACTGTATTGAAAAATGTCATTTGTGGAGGTTAATCAATGGTTTTTGTGGTTAGGCTGATTTTGGGTGATGCAGCTTTCATAGCAAAGAAGTCAAAAAAAGATTATATATCAGGTGCAATAAAACCATGACCCAGTTGTTCAAATATCCATTAGCTTAAGGAAGTTGTCAGTCAAAGATTCCTTAAGTCTTATTGACCATATAAGGTCCAGGGTCCGTATATATAAAACAACTTAAGTGGTTGCTATGCCGTTGCTGAGGCTAAATTTCTATGAAGAAGATTCCGTACAACTAAGAAATTTGCTCTAGAGGAACAGTCTTTTTCAGACTGTTCCTCTAGAGCAAATTTCATAGTTGTAGGGAATCTCCAACATAGAAATTTAGCCTTAGCAACAGCATAGCAACGACTTAAGTCGTTTTATGAATATGATCCCAGTATCCTATTTTTTTTTTTTTGCTGAAGAAAAAGGAAGGAGCTTTTTGTGACAAAAGATTGGTTGTATTTTTACTTTCAATACGTTTAAAAATGTAATGCCTTGTTATCAAATGACTTTTGTTAATTTTAAATGGGTGGACCCAGATTTCATGTCATTAAAGATTTTTACATTTTAGGAATTCTGCATGCAGGTAATGGGTGATTTTAAAAAAAATGATTCTTTTATGTTTCCTTGAGATATCTGATGAAAGAAAGCTCTCTGTACACTTTATTTATTGTCAGAGTATGCATTGCAATGACCTTAAAAGTGGTGCAAAGTTTTAGTTTCATAGCTTCAATACTTACAAAATGATTGCTCAAAAAAGGGTCAATTTTGTCCCGAGTGTAACGCAAAAAGTGTGACATTTTTACTAAAATTGTATGGTTACCTCTTTGCATGATGAAAATGGCTGTTTCTAAATATGTGTTTTATCATTTAATTAAAAGTTATATTATTGGGCCTTCAGATCAACATATTGTTTTGTCTTTAATAATGATATTGCAGACATGGTGTGACCTTGAAGAAGGTTTGGTGCAAAAATGTCCCAAGTGTAACAAATCTGACTAAATTTGTCAAATTTTTGCAACAAATAGAAGTCAGAATAAGTTTACCATAATTTTTTGCCCCTCATATTGATATAATTCTTTAAATATCACAATCAGCTATTTCCTTTCAAAGACCTAGAAATAATATGCATCAGAAGTTTTGTTACACTTGGGACAAAAAAATGTGTGTTTTTTCACACGTTTTGCAGTGTCTATTCTAGAGAGGGGGATGGGGGGATTCACCCACATTTCTGACAATTCCCCCCTAATACTTAGCAGAAGGGGGGAATTATTTTCTTTATTTTCATCATAAAAATAGATTTAAATGATATCTAAAAGCATTTTGTGTACTTAATGATACTTAATTATAGCTAAAATACTAGGTACAATTGTTTTTATGTAGTTTAAGCCAAATTTTAGAGTTACAAGTGTGAGTGATACCTTTTCTCTGTCGAAAATCCCCCCTATTTTTCCAATCCTAGAATAGACACTGGTTTTGGGTCATAACTCTTGAGCTACTAGACCGAAATGATAAAAATTTAGATCTGCTTGTGCAGAAATCATCTGGCTATTATCTGAATGCTAGTTCAGCAGTTTTGTATCTTTTGACTTTGTAAAATATCAGGGAGAGTGAACAGACCCCTAATGTCACACTTTTGACTCATTTTTTTTAAAACCACCCTAATCTGAACCCCTAGGAGAAGGACCCTTTTGTAACAACATGTATATTTTCATTTAGGTGTTCTGCGGCTTTCTTTGAAGAGGAGAGAGCAGCGTTAAATGAGAAGCGTCAGAAAATCAGGTTGATACAACAAAGGAAACTGAATGAGCTGAGTTCATATAAAGACATACCAGAAGAAATTCCTCTCCATCTTGTTATAGGAACAAAAGTTACAGGTTAACACATATTTTATTTTATCATATGACTTCGCTTTTATTCAGTGGATAACGTCGTGTCATAAAAATCATATGACCACGCGTGTAATAACACTTTGATGCGTACACATCACATCATTGACAACATCCATGTCAGCAATGCTTTTTCTTCTGGAAATAGTGTTCAGTTTGAAGGCATTAAAATTCCATTTTAAAGGGTCATATGATAAACAGAATCTTACACTCATGATCATTTCATATGAAATTTATGAAACTTGCCAAACTTGCTTGATAAATTTCATATGAAATAACCACTTCTGTAAGATCCTCTATATACATACTTTGTATTGACATTATCTTTTTAACAGGTGCCTGTCAGAAAATTATACCCCTCCCATAACTGCTTAACCTTAACTACATTTTTAGAAGGAAGGCACCTATGATTTGCATTTTTCCCATTCGTTAATCCTTAAGTCAGACGCCAAAAAGCAGGCAACAAAATTTACGTCTTCCAAATGTAAAAAAAATGGATTGCCCAAGCTGTGTCATATTGAGAAGTCAAAGACTAGAGGGCAAACAGTGTAGATCCAGATGAGATGGCTCATTATGAGCCACCTCATCTGGATCTTTACTGTTCGCAAATTCAACCTTTTTCATTTTTTGCCCTTCAGGGGTTTCTATAAACATGTATGTCAGTGAATATCAAAGCTAACTCTATGATATTTCAGCTCGTCTCAGAAAGCCTCAAGATGGTTTGTTTACTGGCACAGTAGATGCTCTAGATACAGTAACAAACTCTTACAGAATTACTTTTGACAGACCTGGTCTAGGCACACACTCTGTACCAGACTTTGAAGTGTTGGTAAGTCCAGGGTCATAAGTAGAGGGTAGAGGTTGGGGGCTCTAGTTACAGTGACAAATTCTTACAGATTTTTTTTGACAGACCAGGTCTAGGCACACATTCTGTACCAGACTTTGAAGTGTTGGTAAGTCCAGGGTCATAAGTAGAGGGTAGAGGGTGGGGCTATAGATATAGTTACAAACACTTACAGAATCAAATTAGACAGACCAGGTCTAGGCACACACTATGTACAAGACTTTGTTGTTGTGTTATTGCTTTATGTCCACAGTAAACAGCTGCTGTCATGCGGAATGGTCAGTTCACTTAACCACACTATTCCTGGGCAGGCTTAGACCTAACCGGTTAACCAGTACTAAGTGCACATACCTTTGCAAGTAACTGACAACTGCCCTTCTTGAAGCAGAAGGGGAAAAACAAAAGTAAGTGGTCAGGCTGAGCACCTCTGGCTCTTGAGTCAGAGGCTCTTTCGACTGTGCTGCAGGGCCTGGCTACTGTTGGCAGATAGGTAGTTTACAGTAAATGTAGCAATAGCTGTTTATGCCAAGATACACGTTTGAATTGGAACTATTTTTATAGCTCATTGAGTTCATCATATTGATTATATATGAGTTCAGGTCATGATCTTTGTGCCAGTAGTTCTAGCTAATGACATCCTTAGTTAATGAGAGGTTAAACTTTTAGATGTATTATACATAAAAACAAAGCCATTTTTTGCTAAAAAAATTGAGGAGCTTTTGCAGTGCAGTGCAGGCTGATCATAGTCTTTGCTGGGCCCACATGCTACTTTGTTGGGGTTTTTTTTTTCATGTAATTTTTATGGTACTCCTTTTCAGAGTAATGAAATAACAGATACAATCCCACTGTCAGCATTTCAACAGAAGCAGAGACCACGAGTGGTTGGAAGTGCCTTAATGTCACCACCAAGATTTATACCAAGCACCGTTACAGCAAATCCAGAATTGAATTTTGTAAGTTGGGTGTTTAATAAGTTTTGGAAAAGCACATAATGAATGCAGACCAGTGTCTTATAATTCACTCAGATTTTTCTTCTTCCAGGGCTATGAGGTTTGTTGATAAATACTGAGATATGTGTTCATACTTCACAAAGATATGTTTGTGGCCCAACACTCGAACATTTTAAGCAGTTCTAATTATAAATTGCCACATATGTTTCTTTCTATGGAAATACAGTTGATTCTCTATCTCAGACACTGATATCTGAATGTACCCTCCTGTATCAAAGTATAATTAATTTTTACATATTACCTTTTTTTCTTTACATTTCAACTTCTTGTCCCCCGCCTTTTCGAAGAAAAGCGGAGGGACATAGTTTTCGGCTTTCCGTCCATCCGTCCTTCTGTCCGTCCGTCCGTCCTTCCGTCTTTCCGTCCCCCTAAAGTAGTAGGTACCTTGTGTGCGCAACTCCTCCTACAGTTTTATGCCGATTCTTTCGAAACTTACAGATGTTTTTGCCATGGTCTGAAGATACGCAAGGGGGGTTGGATGTAATCCTGAGATTATTTTTTGTCACTTTTTTCACAAGTTGAACTTAGCCATTTTTCAGGCGTTTTTACTATCAAAGTGACTAGGTAGTGGGTACCTTGTGTGCGCAACTCCTCCTACAGTTTTATGCTGATTCCTTTGAAACTTCACAGGTGTTTTGGTCATGGTCTGAAGATATGCATGTGGTTTGGATATAATCCTCACGTTATTTTTTGTCACTTTTTCCACAAGTTGAACTTAGTCATTTTTTAGGCTTTTTTTCTATCATAGTAACTAGACAGTGGGTACCTTGTGTGCGCAACTCCTCCTACAGTTTTATGCTGATTCCTTTGAAACTTCACAGGTATTTTGGTCATGGTCTGAAGATATGCATGTGGTTTGGATATAATCCTCACATTATTTTTTATTACTTTTTTCGCAAATTGAACTTAGCCATTTTTTACATACATTTTTACTGTCAAAGTGAATAGATAGTGGGTACCTTGTGTGTTCAACTCCTCCTACAGTTTTATGCCCATTCCTTTGAAACTTCACAGGTGTTTTGATCATGGTCTGAAGATATGCATGTGGTTTGGATATAATCCTCACATTATTTTTTTTATTACTTTTTTCACATTTTTAACTTAGCCGCTTTTCCAGCTCAAACGCTTAGTGTATATACAGTGGAGACATAGTTTCCAAGGCGGGGGACATAAATTCGTTGAATTTGCTTGTTTTATCTCATATTCCTGGTATTGCAAAGTAAAATTTCTTGGACCAGAAAATTTACTTTGTGATATCAGTAGTTTCAGATGAACTTTGACTTTGAGATATCCAGAGCTGACTGTACATTTTTGGGAACAAAGAGCTCATAATTATCATCACAGCTTGCTATTAAAGCTGAAACTTTGTAGGGCTACCTATACAGTCAGAAATGGCTACCTATACAGTCAACTCCCAATATCTCGAACACTGATATCTCAAAGTACTTCTAATATCAAAGATTATAGTTTGGACCCATTTCCTATTTTTATTTACATTTCAACCCTCTTATCTTAAACTACTGATTTCCTGGACCAGAAAATCTACTTTGAGATGTCAGTAGTTTCGGATGAACTTCGACTTTGAGATATTGAGAGCTGACACTATTTTGAGCAAAACAGGTGTAAGTTGTATGGGTGTAACTTCTCAAAGTTATGTTTTTGCCTGCAGGAAAATGACCCATTATTGAGTGGCTCTCCGTTCAAAGGTCATCTGATGAGCTTAGAAGGTGGCACCTATGGAGGGTTCCCTATCAAATTTCTAGTCTTAGTTGTAAGTATTAGTTATATATTACTTTTTCTACAATTGTATAGTTAATATTTTGAGTTGAACAAATGTTGTGATAAAATAATTTCTACAGCACAGCCACTGCATCAGATTTGGTGATTTCATAAGACTGTTACTTTGATGCAAATAAAGAATGTAATGAACTCCCAAAACAATTGATTGTAGTGGGTAAATAAGGAAGACATGTCAAATGTTGGTCTCTACTTCTGGCTCCAGTTTATCAAAATTGTTCTTTCAGTTTTAAGTTCTGCCATCTGTTATCATAGAAAACCCTAGATTTATGCAGAATTGTAGCTTGGAAAGTTTTGCTGAAGATGAAGCCAGAATGTTTAACTGATGAAATGTTAACAATTGAAAATAGTTGAATTTGCAGGCAGGGTAGATCCAGATGAGGTAGCTCATCATGAGCCACCTCATCTGGATTAACACTGTTTGCCACTGCAGTCTTTGATTTCTCAGTATGATTTAGCTTGCAAAAAATACTATTTTTAATGTTGCAGATTTAAATTTTGTAACCTTTTTTTTGACACTTTATGAGTGAAAGACAAACATATTATTTTCAGACAAGGTTATCAAAGATACTCATGATAAAGAAGGATTGGATAACACAGCTACAGGAAATGAACACAGAGGCTGAGAAAAAGGTACATATTAACGTAAGGATTCGGACAATTGGGACACCTAAAATAACAAGGCATCGCAGGCGATACAAATCCCCTTACACAAGACTACTTGCTCGAGATATTGTTAGACCCTACATTTGTGTGAAGTTATTTTAAAATCCATGGAGAAATGTAGGCGCTAGAGTGATGACAAAGTTTTTCTAAAAATAGCTACAGTGACCTTGACCTTTTAAGCGCAGCACCCTGGAAGTCGAACTTGCTCGAGATATTGTCATGCCCTACATTTGTGTGAAGTTATTTCAAAATCCATTGAGAAATATAGGCACTAGATCGCTAACAAAGTTTTTCTAAAAATAGCCACAGTGACCTTGACCTTGGGCACAGCACCCTGAAAGTCCAACTTGCTCAAGATATTGTCTTGCCCTACATTTGTGTGAAGTTCTTTTAAAATCCGTTGAGAAATGTAGGTGCTACAGCGAAGACAAAGTTTTTCTAAAAATAGCCACAGTGACCTTGACCTTGGGCGCAGCACCCTGAAAGTCGAACTTGCTCGAGATATTGTCTTGCCCTACATTTGTGTGAAGTTATTTTAAAATCCCTTGAGAAATGTAGGCGCTAGAGCGATGACAAAGTTTTTCTAAAAATAGCCACAGTGACCTTGACCTTGGGCGCAGCACCCTTAAACGAACTTGCTCGAGATATTGTCATGCCCTCCATTTGTATGAAGTTATTTCAAAATCCGTTATTGCATAAAAAGCAGTGCCGAGAGGTATTAACAGCCGTGCATCAACAGGCGAAAAGCCGTGTTTCAACAATGGTTTTCTCGCGCTGTTGAAACACGATGACAGAACTTTCGTTATGCTTGTGCCGGGCCACTAAAAACCGCCATGCACTCTTGCCTCTCCCTTTTCGATTAATTTACAATAATTGGTCGCGTGCTACCTAAGTTTTCTCATGACGTCATCATGTACTCTTATTACGTCATAAAGTACCGACACGGATTTCAAAGCCATGTTGTTTTCATTCTTACGATGCCAAATAGAGAGTAAATAAGTGTCAAAGAAAACATGCGTCCTAAGCTTTCAGTAATCAAGAACTGCAGGATGGTATACGAATGGATCGGGCTTGTTCTGCATGGAAATTATTGCTCAAGGTATCTGCTTTTTTGTTGATTAATTTACCATCTAGATCTATTTTGCATCAAATACATCGACCATCTTGGATACTTTTCCGAAATTAGGTTGAATAGGATGATGGCAGCCATTTTGAATAGAATGAATGCTCTCGGGCCCGGAAGACGAATATTAGTAAACAGATGCACCAGCGCGTTGGTTGTTAAACGGTGACAAAATAGAGTGCCAAGTTTTTTCTCAAATTTTAACGAATAATTCGTTGATTTATGCAATAACAGCGATCAAACATTTGTTTTCAATGCATTAACATTTGCCAGGTCCCTCGGGAAATGTTGAAAACCTCGGCCTTCGGCCTCGGTTTCCAACATCTCCCTCGGGACCTGGCAAAAGTTAATGCACGAAAAACCATGTTTGATCCCTATATTGAGAAATGTAGGCGCTAGAGCAATGACAAAGTTTTTCTAAAAATAGCCACAGTGACCTTGACCTTGGGCGCAGCACCCTGAAAGTTAAACTTGCTCGAGATATTGTCATGCCCTACATTTGTGTGAAGTTATTTCAAAATCCCTTGAGAAATGTAGGCGCTAGAGCGATGACAAAGTTTTTCTAAAAATAGCCACAGTGACCTTGACCTTGGGCGCAGCATCCTGAAAGTTTAACTTGCTCGAGATATTGTCATGCCCTACATTTGTGTGAAGTTATTTCAAAATCCCTTGAGAAATGTAGGCACTAGAGCGATGACAAAGTTTTTCTAAAAATAGCCACAGTGACCTTGACCTTGGGTGCAGCACCCTGAAAGTCGAACTTGCTCAAGATATTGTCATGCCCTACATTTGTGTGAAGTTATTTCAAAATCCATTGAGAAATGTAGGCGCTAGAGGGCTGACAAAGTTTTTCTAAAAATAGCCACAGTGACCTTGACCTTGGGCGCAGCACCCTGAAAGTCAAACTTGCTCGAGATATTGTCATGCCCTACACCTGTGTGAAGTTATTTCAAAATCCGTTCAGAAATGTAAGTGCTAGAGCGATGACAAAAGGTGAACATACGTACGTTCGTACTTACGTACGTACTTACGTATGGGACAAAACCTATATCCCCTCACCACTTCGTGGTGTGAGGGGATAATTACAGTAATTGTCCTAAAAATGGAAGATTAGTTTTACAATACAATAATGCATCCAAAAGATGCAGATGGAATTGCAGACAGTGCAGACCCTGATCAGACTGCTCAGTAAGGAAGACTTCAGGAGTATTCTGATCTGGGTCTGCAGTGTTTACTGAGACCATTCTTTCTCCCACCTTTGCATATATAAGATAGGCTCTCAGCTCATATAAGAAATTTCTATCTTATACCTGGCAACATCTTTCTTATATTAGCAACCAGACTTTTTCATTTTTTGACTAATATTTTAATTTCAAATCAACAAAATGGACACGCAAGCATGTCGGATGACATTTGATAGCAGATCATGGGTTTGTGAGGTCACTCAATTTTAATGACGTCATTAAAAACGGTTAAAAACGTCGCTAGCAAACTTGACGCGCGTGACGTGAGAGGCTAAGTTGCATTTTGTTTTCGCCCTCTGGAAGATAAAATAGTCCACATATCGTGTTTTCCGTCTCATTTTGAGGTGCACCTATTTTAGGACCCGATAAACACATTGGGCTGCTCAAAATTTACTTCAGATCATTGGTTAAAAAGTTAGAATTTTCCTGTTTTGAAGCCAAATCCGACTTGAGGTTTAAAATCCGCTAACAGTGGGAGAAAAAGAATCCATCATGAGCCAGTCCATGTAGGATAGGCAAATCTCACCCTCGGGGTCGGAATTTCAACCAGGGACTCGGCAAGCCTCGTCCCTGGTTGAAATTCCGACCCCTCGGGTGAGATTTCCCTATCCTACATGGCCACTCATGATGGATTGTTATAGTCTCAATGCTTAGGATTTTTATGGTAGCTATCACCGAAATTGGCATCTCCTTTTCAGATGGACATCTTTGTAAAATAGTACAGGGTCCGTTTGATCAAAACTAGCGACTTCGTTAGTTAACAAAATGTAACAATTTCAGATGTTAATATCACACATATGACAATATTTTTGTTAAAAAAATGTGAGAAGCTTTTGGATTGCATAAACTTCTCACAATTTTTCATCAAAAAATATTACTTCAATTGATTTTGTGAGTACTGTAAGACTTGACAAATCCTTGACTACCGACTTTGTTAAGCTAAAGATGCTTTGAACAGCTGGGCCCAGATCTAAGATGAGATAGTTCATCATGAGCCATTTCATTTTGAAATACACTGTATGTTTCTCTGTCTATGATTTTTTGTCAACTATCCTTTCATGCACATTGGACTTATTTAGCTGTCATGTCAGCTGGGGATACTATTGAGAAGCATCAATTACATTCTTGGGCATGACCGAAAACTTATTAAAGTTTTGGTGGTGGGGGCTGGAGAGAAAGAAATACTATCAATTCTTATTGAAAGGTAATTAAAATTTCCTTGGTGGTACCCCTCACAAAAAGTTCCGGTCCTGCCCAACTTTAATCTGGAACAGCCATTTAGATGGGGGTTTCCTCTCCAAAACAACCCAAATATCTAGAGCTAACAATTCTTTGGACAGTTGGTCTCTGAGGAGTCTTTCCTGCTCTAGCAACTCAGAAATTCCTTCTTTCATGATATTGCTCATTGCTTTAAGAAAATCAGCACAATTTTTTGCCCAAAATGTAGCTTTTTTTCAGTGCTCCAGATAAGAAGGGGTAACTGACAATTTAGGGTTAATTCTCTATATTTCTCCTGTGACCCTCATTTGGAAAGGTCATACCAGGATGGTACTAATTAGGTATCACAACATTTTTTATTGAAAAATAAGAAAACTTATCTAGAATTTATCCTCAAAATTGACCACTGTGTTTTGACAGTTCATAAATCAATATTTGTATAATTTCAGAAGTCTTATCAGCAGCCTATTACCCCAGAGTTTCAAAAGAAATATGCCAACATAGTGCTGGAGTTAGATAATCTCAATAAAGATTTAAATGAATATTTGATAGGAGTTCAACAATACTGTCAAGAGGTATAATCTTCATTTTCATTTGTGGTAAAGTGGAGTCGGGTAACTTCGGACAGCGGGTAAATTCGGACATACCATTGCAAACAGTGAAAATCCAGATGAGACGGCTCATGATGAGCCGTCCCATCAGGATTTCCACTGTTTGCCCAATTAATTTTGTTTGAATTCCAAAACAACTGACATATTAAGGAAACAATGTCACCATCCGAATTTACCCGCTGTCCGAATTTACCAGACTTTCCTATACATTGGACCCTCATAACAACAAGTGAGCTGTGACACGGCAAAACCAACAAAGTGGCATGTATGCCCAGGGAAGACTCAGCTTAACCTTGGCATCTGCCCAGTCTGATTAAATCAGTCTTCGCTGTTGGCATGGCGGTAGCTTAGACTCTTAGGTACACTTTTAAGTGCACAGCGAAGACTCTGATCAGACTGGGCGGATGCCCAGGCTGATCTGAGTCTTGACTGGGTGTACAGGTTTTGTCATGTCGCAGCGCAAGTCATTTCAATAAACTGTACTGAATTTAAATAAGTTCTATCCGCATCCCTCTCTTTTTAAACATGCATACTTTAAAAGAACACAATGTCACATGCCATTTCTGTAGTACATCATGTCTGGTCTGGGTCTGCACTGATTGCACAGACCTATCTCTCTGCTTGCTTAAGAATTTTATTGTATAAAACTGAGGAGCCCCAGCAGCTCATTAAGTTAAGCGCTGGCTTGCTGATCTAGGGGTCCAGGGTTCAATTCCTGCTTGAGGCGAGAATCTTTTCAAACATAAACTGGGATCCATTGCACACAGCCTTTCATTATCACCCTTCCATCATCCTAACTGAAATACTGTTGAAAAGGACAAATTTGCAAGTCATCCATCATCTATGTATAAAACTGTTGGCAAACAGCATATAATCCAGATAAGGCTGGTTATTCAAAATTAATGAAATCCGTAGTTAAAGAGATGTCAAATTGAAATTTTTCAAACATATTAAAGAGATGTTACAATTAAATTTTTCAAACATATTCTTTGGGAAAAAAATCTGCCTTTTTGGGGGATGAAAAAATGTGAGGAGCTTATGAGTGCAAAAGCTCACATTTTTCAACAGAAAATAGTTATGTGGATTAGGTGAAAATATTTATGTGGATTAGGTAGAGGACTTATCAAATTGTTGACTAACAACTTTATTAAACTGAAGGTGCTTTGAAGATCTTGGCCCTGATCTTTTTGCACACTCTTTGCTTAATAGCCATTACTGCAAAAATATTGAGGATTAATACAGTAATATTTTGGTATAACTTTGACAGATAGCACCAGAACAAGGACTCAAACCAATAGATCAGCCATCAGAGATAAGGCAGAGATGTGATGAAGAAGGAGAAGCTCTTGTAAACAAAGTCAGTAAGGTATGGATGCTGATTATCTGGTAATAAGAAGGGATAATTCTTCACAATATCTTCATAAAAACATACATTGGGAGCCCTTAACGAACCTAACATGTTTTGAATCACAGTAATCTATCTGGCTCCTTGCACCACATTGATTTGCTGTTCTGTGTCATCACCAGACTTAACAACATCCTCAAGATATGATACATAGTGTCAAATCAGGTTTGACTGCTACAGGAGAAAACCAGCAAAGTGGATGTGCGCCCAGGACAGACTCCAATAAGGCTGGGCATCCATCAAGTCTGATCAGACTCTTTACTAAGCACTTAAAGCAGGGTGTGCGCTGGGCCCAAAAAATCGGGCGAAATAACTTCGCCGTCCTGCCAAAGCTAAGCGACTTCTCAAGAAACAAGGCGACTCGAGAAATTCATGATTTTTTTTCATGTCCTGTCATAGTTAAAAACGAAAGTTATGACCTTGTTAACTTCTTTTTCCCCTGCCCAATTATAGATAAAGATGCAGATCTGCGCATACTGACCGTTATGCGATTCCGTCAGATTTCATGTACGTTAGATGCGAACATAAAAGACTCCGATAAGCCTGCGGAGACTTGCAGGCTGATCTATGTCAGTTCTCTTTGCATATGCACCCAGTATCTTTCCCCGTGACACACCAGTACAAATCTGCACGTGCCACTTGTCTAGCGGTGTTTTTGAAGTCTGGATGTTGCGACACTGAGAATGTACCAATGAAGTCTCAGAAAGCTTGCGCATTTATAGAGACTTCAGAGTCAACGCCTTGGCTATATATTTCTCAGAATCCATACTTAATTGATGCGAACAGACAAGATTCTGACAGCGCGGATACGCAGGCTTATCCGAGTCTTGTTCCTCTATTATATAACTTCCGCACGGTCCAGAGCTTGTTTGTACGGAAAAACTTTGATCAGAAGTCGCGATTTCGGTCGTCGGCTCAATGCCGAAGTAAATTTTACACCAGCACCGTACATAGCGCAGTCTCGTTCCGAGACAACTGGCTGTATATTGAAACAAAATCTGACCATTAGGACAAGACTGCGCAGGCTGGTTTACGTTTGCACACCCACAATGCCAAACTCGTGGATGCGATCTCACCACTTCGAAGGCTACTTTTAAAAAAGGTACTTATGCATACGACGCAGATTAGCATGCGCACTCCCAAAGTCTGATGAAAGCTAACTCGATGAACAATCTATAAAGGAAGACTCTGATTAACTTCAGTTTCAGATGGCGTAAGGTCTTATTTTACCCGACACAAAGAAAATATTTTAACTCACAGCGGACAGTCGCTGCATGGGAAGTCCGGGGAACTCATGACCCGCACCACATAAAATGTATCTTATGGAACATGCGAAGAGTGCAGACTTCTTCGAAAGCATTCGCTTTTCTTGGGTAACGGTGACGCTCATATCACAAAGACCTTATTAGCGGACAGGAAACACCAATCGCATTACAATATTGCGCAGGCTGATACGAGTCGTTGCTATCAGCGTATGTCTGGGTTAAGATACCTTGTCCCGTCTCTCGGTTCAATCTGACACATTGAGTTGCACGTGTCAGACGGCGGCTCCTTTGATCTGAAGCTGAAATCAACAAGTGGGATTAAACAAACGTGTCTGACCTATTAAAGTGCAATGGTTACCGTCTTTAACCATTGCACTACTGGTTTTACGCACGGTAATCGCGTTTGCATTGATCAAAATGCATAACTCGCACTGGTCGCCAATTTTTGCAATTTTTTTTTTTTTTTTGAGACTTGAGATTGTTCATATGCCGGTTAATCCCCAAAACGATATTGAATATGTGACAGCGATTCGACGGGAATGAGTAAGTCTCGGGTAATGCATTTGCGAATAGTGCAGCCCAGCGTCGGGGCTACACTGTCCGAAGAACTTTTGCAATCACAAAATTCTATGAACGATGTAGATCATAACCTGATGCGCTGTCCTGCACTTGTCTACACGGCCAGCATTATCATTCTGAACTTCGAAGAATACGACGGACTTCGTAAGCCTGCCTAAGTGAGAACTGTCAAGTGGTATCTGCTCTGCTCGTTATCGCGCTAGTTGAAAGATAGGAAAATTTCTACCATAACGTAAGAAATCAATAAAGACCATGATCAGAATGCGCTTTACACCTGCCGCTAAAGCAGATGGATAGATTAAGTCGGCAAAATGTAGCGGGATCAAAGCTCTTTCGCTCGTCACTTAGTGGATTAACTGTACTACCGTTGGCTTTGCCGTGGTGTTAATTTTACCGACTTGATGTCGGCAACACCTATCGAGATCAAAGCTCAATCAGGGTCGGTGATGGGATTAACGCTGGTAAATGAAAGGGGGCTTTGTTAATTGGCGTTGAAATTTGATATACTGGCGCCAGTCATTTTGACGAATTATTGATCTTACGACCCAGAAAAACAGGGCGACTCGAACTTCGCTTTTCGGGAAACCTAGGGCAAAGTTATGAGCCCCAAGGCGAAGTTATCGCCCAACTTCGCCTGCAACGCACACCCTGCTTAAAGGGTAGCTAAGGGCCTCAGCTGTCTCCATGCAGACAGTGAAGACTCTGATCAGAGGGGGTGGATGCCCAGGCTAATCTAAGTCTGTGCTGGTCCCACAACCACTTTGTTGGATTTCTTATGTTGCAGCTGATTCTGTTACAGTAGAATCTTGAAAATTCAGACTCTAACAGTCCATAGTGCTGTTCATTAAGTCATTGTCATAGGAAATGTACACATTTTAACCCAACAATTCAAAGTCCCTAAAACTCACACCAAAAATGGCTGGTTCCTTTGACTTTGAATTTCAAGATTCTACAATACATGTATCTTTTTGCTAGATCATCATGTTTATTTGAATGAGTCCATGCATGTACCTTTTGTAACATTGTTTCAAAATCTGATACTCTGAAGCGTCTCATAAAGAATAGTGACATGAAATCGAAAATATTAGTGTATGATAGGGGTTTCTTGAGGAAACCACAGAACCTAGATTTGGTTGGTTGATTTGATGCTTAACGTCCACGGTAAACAACTAAGGTCATGTCGGGACGGTCAGTTAACCTAACCACACTATTCCTGGGCAGGCTTAGACCTTCTAAGCGGTTAACCAGTACTAAGTGCACATACTTTCGCCAGTAACTGACAACTGCCCTTCTTGAATCAGCGGAAGGAGAAACGAAAGTATGTGGCCAGACCGGGATTCGAACCCAGGACCTCTGACTTACGAGTCAGGTGCCCTACCGATTGCGCTACCCGGCCCGGCACAGAACCTAGAGAAAATGACCAACCTGAATGGGTGACCACCACCCTGCCACATGTTGATGCCAGGAAACTGAACCAGGGCTGCAAGGGTGGCAAGTAAGAGACATACCCCTGCATTGTCCAGGCACCCAGTAGTTCTGTGGTATCCTGAACTCTAACCATATTTGGTTGGAAGGGAACCCAGAGGAAACTAGAAAACTGTAAGATCACAGAATGCCAGGTTTCACGCTTTCAAGGATGTCTTAATAAATAAATTCACTGAGCCTTCTGTATGATTATAGTTAATATAGTTTATACATGTATGGGATCATAAATATAGTTGCTTTCCTGGAGATTGAATTGCTTCTCCAAAAGGGGTGAGTAGCAAAATGGGATAGCTTTTGATTTGTATATTTTCTGTTTCTGAGCTTTTATAGAGTTTTTGTATTTCAGAATATGTTTGCCAATAAGATCCCAAAGAACGACTCTATGATGACCTTGATAGAAAAATTAACCTCACTGATGCTACAGATTCGGGTAGGGATAATTTCTTGCTTTTGACCACAGCTATGTGGGACTGCCCTAATGTGCTTAAGTATTGGGACACCTAAAACCATTAATTTTCCATTTGTCCCAAATGGAAAATTAATGATTTTTAGGTGTCCCAAGATTTGAGTAAATATTTAAATAAATGTAATTTTCACATTAGCACTGTCAGAGTCTCACCTTCTCACAATATAGATTTTACACAGAGAAAAAAATCTTTTGTCTAAATCAGGGAAATGTCAGGGAACTTTTGTTATTGGTCAGGGAAACTTAAATGGCTATGGCAGCAGTCTTTAGAAGGAATGCTATTGAGCTTACATGTACATTCAGGAAAGATAATCCATGTAAAGAAGTATTTATCTCCCTGCTTGCTGGATGTTACTCTTCAGGTGAAATATGAAACTGGATGAGGCGCAACAGCAGAAAACAGAGTGCTATGGCCGGACCCAGTAGCACAATCGGTAGGGCGCCTGACTTATAAGCCAGAGGTCCTGGGTTCGATACCCGGTCCGGCCACTTACTCCCATTTCTCCTTTCGCTGATTCAAGAAGGGCAGTTGTCAGTTACTGGTGAAAGTAAGTGCACTTAGTACTGGTTAACCGCTTAGGAGGTCTAAGCCTGCCCAGGAATAGTGTGGTTAGGTTAACTGACTGTCCCGACATGACCATAACTGTTTACCGTGGACGTTGAACAATAACACAACAGAGCGCTATGTGTGCACAGTGAAGACTCAGATCAGCCCAGATGCCCAGGCGGAGCTGAGTCTTTGCATGGTGGTCATGCCACTTTGTTGGTTTTGTCATGTTGCCGCTCATATATATGATTAATGTAAATTTCAATCATAAACTTCTACAGCATGTGAATGTAATTTAATGTTTTCTGCTTGTTTAAGGAAGGCATAGATTTTCTCGAAATATGGAATATATATTTTTATATAAAGCTTTTTTTTACAGGAAACATTAGGATACTTTAATTATCCAAAGCTTAAAACAAGCTCATATTGTCATCCAGTGATGCTTATAATGTTGCTGGTGGATGCTGTTTGAAGGACAAGTTGACACTGATCAGGAGCAATCTGAGTAGCAAGGGAGGGACTGGAAATAGTCCTACCATTTGCAATAACGCTGACAGTTTCATCAAATGAGCTGCAACAAGACAAAACCAATGAAGTTGTATGTGCCCCACTCAAAGACTCAGATCAGCCTGGACATTCGCCCAGTCTGATCAGAGTCTTGTTGAAAAGGAGGTAGCTTAGACCCTTAGCTACCCTTTAAAAGCACAGTGATTACTGATCAGACAGGGCAGATGCCGAGGCTGAGCTTAGTCTTCACTGGGCGCACATGCTACTTTGTTTGTTTTGTTGGTCTCGGCTCAAATGGTCCTTAAACTGACAAATGGACGTATCCAAATTAAAAAGAAGTCAGTTACAAATACCAGTAGGAGGAGAACCACCTATGGTTATGTTGGTAGTTCTTTATTTTTCAGACATTCTCAGAAAATGAATTAAATTCCTTTGAGTATAAATCGTTACAAGATGCCATGAGTGAAATTAAAGAAAGTTTAGATGCAAACAATATTAAGTAAGTATAACATGAGTGTGTTACGATTTTAGTTCTCCTGTGTACAATATAGGTGGTAATTTTCGCTAGTTCAAAATTTTTGCAGTATTTGGGCCAAAATAGAAGCATTAATTTTCGTGATTTTTAATTTTCGCAGTTACAGTGTTGGGGAAAATTAGAATTGCTCTAAGAAAATAGGGTTGAAATCAAATTTCTAGTCCCAAGGAGTTCTTATCTATCTTGCAGCCAGAAGAATGTGAGACATAAATATTGCTTTTTTGGTGGCATAAACTTTTGAGTTTTCAGGTTTAGCTCTGTGACAATCTGCAGACAAGAGAGACTAAGCATTCTTCTGAATTCTTATTACATGTAACTGAATTACCATAGTTCCATGGTTTCATAATTTTTGTTTCCTGGAAAGAATTTTTTTTTCTGAAATACCTTCCCACCTTTGCTATAGAATTATTAATTTTGTTGCCCAATATTAACTCTTAAAGTGCCAAAATGCAGATACCAAAATGTACGCCTGCAAATTTTTTAGAATGTTTCGTCCAAACTATATCATACTGATTCAAATATTAGCTGGCAAACACTGTAGACCCAGATGAGGCAGCTCATTATGAGCTGCCTCATCAGGGTACGAGGTTATAAAACTTGAGAATAATCTCAAACTCAAAATAAAGCACACTGATTGGCTGCTTCTGAGCATGTGCTCGGAAGCAGCCAATCAGTGTGCTTTATTTTGAGTTTGAGAATGTACTCAAGTTTTATAACCTCTGGGCCTTTTTTTGTTCTTGGTGCTATTTATAGTGTTAACACATTGTTCTACATGTATTTTCAGCTCTTTCAAAAACAACGTTGAGATTCACATCAACCACATACAGAGTGGCCTGAGTCAGATGGGAAATCTTCATGCCTTCTCAAGCACGAACTTTTCTGTATGAAATAAGAAAATGAAAGACTTTAGTGCATAGCGTTACAAAGGGGTCCAGGTGACACATGTAAAGTGAATTGGTACACTTTCAGGGGAAGCAACTCCTACATTTTTCTTTTGCTTCCCTATTAAATAGGGGTCAACTTTTAAAGGAAAGAATTTGATTCTTTCTTTAAGAGTAGATTCCCCTTATGGAAGGGCTACCTTATCCACAGAAGCAAACAGATTGTCACACATGTTGTTTCTCCTTGTAAAAATGGTGGGAAAGCATGGACGTGTACCCATATACTTTAAATGTATGAATAGTACAGTGACTGTTCTAAAAAGATCAACTCTGAAAATACGAACTCTTATGACTATTAAAAGTCTAAAACAGAAAATAATTGAGCAGATGTCTTGAAAATTTTAAAGATGGACAGTTTTAGACAGAGTGATGGGAAATTCTCACCTCTACAAGTTAATTTATCCGAGCCTTCTCTGACTAACAAAAGCCTTATTGGCGGCTTTTAGCGTCAGAGGATATTAGCATTGAAAAACTCCAAATTATGAGTGCATGTATTCCAGCCTCTGTTGGCATAATATTTTTGTGTTTATTCTATATAAAAATCTAAATTCAATAGGAGAACAACAGTATTATCTGATGGCACCCCACATTTATGAAATAAACTTCAACTGGAACTTTTCTGACAGTAGGTGGAACTGCTGACTGCAGTATATTTCGGCGACAGGACTAATACTGACCCATCAAAAGCATGACCAAAATACATTATTTACTGTTAGTTTCTTTCGTAAATAAATATGCTAAAACACAATGGGTCTGTCCCATATGTACGTTTGTATGTATGCAGGTATGTTCACCTTTTGTCATCGCTCTAGCTACCTCATTTATTATATAATTTTGATATAAGTTCACACAAATATTGGGTATGACATTACCTCGAATGAGTTTGCATTTCAGCATGATGGGGTCAAGGTCAAGGTCACAGTGGCTATTTTTAGAAAAACTTTATCACTCTAGCGCCTTCATTTGTTGACCGATTTCGATTTAACTTCACACAAGTGATAAGTATGGCAATATCTTAGACAAGTTTGCATTTCAGCGTTCTGGGGTCAAGGTCAAGGTCACAGTGGCTATTTTCAGAAAAAACATTGTCATTGCATTAGCGCCTTCATTTATGGACCAAATTCGATTTAATTTCACACAAGTGATTGGTATTACAATATCTTGGACAAGTTCGCATTTCAGCATTCTGAGGTCAAGGTCAAGGTCACAGTGGCTATTTTAAGAAAACTTTGTCATCGCTCTAGCGCCTTCATTATACCCCCGGCATACGAAGTATGTCGAGGGGTATATAGTTTTTGTCTTTCCGTCCGTCCGTCTGTCCGTTCGTCTGTACGTAAGTTAACATTTGCGTTAAAGTTTTGTGTTAGGTTTTTTAGCTCGCCTGAACGAAAGTTCAGGAAGAGCTATTGTTGTCACCCTGGCGTCGGCGTCCGCGTCGGCGTCCGGATTGGATGTTTTGGTTAAAGTTTTTTAATGACCTATATCTTTTTAACCCATGTATGGATTCTTTTGATACTTGCACTGTAGTTAGATATTGGTCCAAAGTTTAACAGGGTACCACCCCCACCCCACTCCGTGACCTTGATGTCAAGGTCATGGACTTTGAAAATTGGGAGTTTTTTTAACTGGATGTTTGGGTTAAAGTTTTATAAAGCCCAATATCTCCTTAACCCATGGATGGATTCCTTTGATACTTGTACTGTAGTTAGATATTGGTCCAAAGTTTTCCAGGGTACTACCCCCACCCCACTCAGTGACCTTGATGTCAGGGTCATGGACTTAGAAAATTATCTTTTTATTTTTTCAATGTTTTGGTTAAAGTTTTTTAAAGACACATATCTCATGAACCCATAGATGAATTCTTTTTATATTTGCACTGTAGTTAGATATTGGTCCAAAGTTTTACACAGTACTACCCCAACCCCGCTCAGTGACCTTCATGTCAAGGTCAGGGACTTAGGAAATCGGTCTTTATTAAAGTTTTCTAATTGCATACTGATTCATAATGCTTGGCAGAGACTTAGTTTACACTTGAACTTGAACTGATGTTAGACACTTTTTTGAGTTTTTACAAAACACTATATACTTACCCCACTGGATGACCTTGAAGTCAAGGTTATTGACTTTGAATTTTGGTTGAAGTTTTATATTTATGAAGACATAATTTCACAGTGCCACAATGGACTCAGTTGATACTTATATACATGTACTTGGACTGATGTTAGATAGTGGTTCAAGGTTTGATACATCCCAGCCTCCCCCCACCCCTACCCCACTCCTCTCCCTACCCCCTTAGTTCTTTGACCTCAAGCTCATGAACTTTGAAATTTCATGTATTTTTTTCTTATTTTAATTTTATTTCAAGACATTTCTGAGATAGCTTTTGTTTATAAATGTGTTGTCATTATGGACATGCTTGCCTGAAGTTTTATGCATAGCAGTCCACACCACCATAGTGACTGTGTGATGGGCAAGCACCTATTCAGGCGAGCTATGCTGTCAGGCGACAGCTCTTGTTTCTTTTGCTTCTGTTATCCAGAGCTTGTTCATAAGTTCTTAGTGTTACTACAGGATGTATACAGATCAGTATGCATCACCTTGATGCTGCTGCTGGCCAAAGGTCAAGGTCACAGACTTAGAAATTCTTATAACATTTGCATTAAAGTTTTGCGTTAAGTTTTTTTCTTTTGCTTCTGTTATCCAGAGCTTGTTCATAGGTGCTTAGTGTTACTACAGGATGGATACTGATCAGTATGCATCACCTTGATGCTGCTGCTGGCCAAAGGTCAAGGTCACAGACTTAGAAATTCTTATAAAATTTGCGTTAAAGTTTTGCATTAAGCTTTTTTCTTTTGGTTCTGTTATCCAGAGCTTGTTCATAAGTGCTTAGTGCTACTACAGGACTGATACTGATCAGTGTGCATCACCTTGATGCTGCTGCTGGCCAAAGGTCAAGGTCACAGACTTAGAGATTTATATAACAGTTGCATTAAAGTTTTGTGTTAAGTTTCTGCTTTTGCTCTGTTTTCATGAACGTCTTTACTCAAACTTGTTGATATGTGCTTATTGGTACTACAGGATGGATACTGATCAGTTTGCACCACCCTGATGCTTCTGCAGGCCTAAGGTCAAGGTCTCAGACTTAGAAATTTCTACAGCAGTTGTTTTAAAGTTTTGTTTCAAGATTTTGCTTTTGCTCTATCTTTTTGACAGCTTCTATTGAAATTTGTTCAGATGTGCTTAGTATTACTACAGGTTGGACACATATTAGTACCTAAGGGCAAGGTCACAGACTTAGAAATTTATATAACATTAGTGTTAAAGCTTGTATTGAGCTGTATCTGTTTTCTTATGTATAGGTTAGAGGCTATGAAGAGAAATCTTCGCAATTAAGAACCTGAAGCGAGCGTAGCGAGCGGAAGGTTCTTAATTGCGAAGATTTCTCTTCATAGCCTCTAACCGGCTTAGTGTTTGCCCCAGATAATAAACTGATCCTGGTCTGCCCTGTTTTCCAACATCTTTCAGATAATCTTTATTTGAGAGATATTTTGTGTTTAAAAAAAAATAAAAATAAAGAAAAAATAATGATAAATTAAAAAAATCTCAAAATGACCACTCTCCAATGTACTTTGATTATAGTAATGATGCAACGTCAAAACATGATGCAATATCATGACAGTCCCAAAATAGCTTGGAGAGGAGGGAGGAGGGACTTAATTAGAATTTAAATCTTAAAAAGTTCCTTCAAGAGCAGAGAATACATACAGAAGTAGGAACATGGGTCAGACTACTTTTCAGAATACTGCTTTTCAAGTTTTTGTCGTGCTGTCATTTAGCTTGGAGAGGAGGAGCATAATTAGAATACTGCTTCTAGAGTGAGTGTCATGCTGTCATTTATGATTTGTGTTCAGATGACTTTGCACATACCCATTCATTCAGTTTTTGGAGCTCAAACATGGCTGGTCACTTTGATTTTCCTTTGTTGAATGAGGATTATTCTCTTCTCTTTACACAAATCATAGTTATTTGATTTGTGTTACGAGATGCATCTTATTACAGAGGAACATATAAGAGGAGTATTTTGTGATAATTTGGGATTGTTTTTATTTCTCCATGAAAAACGTATGTTGTGGATATTCATTAGAACTGTCTTTTCGAGGCAATTCTAACAAATATCTACAACATGCTTTAAAACAATGCTGTGGGTACCCATAGAACTGCCTCCTCGAGGCGATTCTAATAAGTATCCTCATGTTTTTACAATATTATGTGTTTATTTTAAAAATAATGTTATGGATTGCCATAGAACCGCCTCGTCGAGGTGGTTCTAATGAGTAACCATAAAATACTTTTTATGGAGAATATTGCCAAATACTCCCTTCATCTGTTCCTCTGTAATTAGAAGAAAACGCTCATTCGAGAAATCTACATTGACTTCTAAATCAATTTGACCTGTCATGTTGCAGCTATTTTTAGACGTGACAAGCCACAGAAGACTGTACATTTCTGATCACTTGAATTTTCAAGTCTTCAGTAGATTTATTGGTGAAGACTCTCTTCATGGATAAGTGTTGAGTCTACACCAATAAATCTATTGAAAATTTGAAAATTCGGGTGATCTGATTGGTTCATTATCTGGGGCAAACACTAAGTTTTTGATATACTTGAATGGAACCTTTTGATGTGTGACTAGGTTTACTGCGAGGTTGAGACAGTTTTGCTGACATCATCTGACTGCTGCTGCTGATTGTAGGTCAGGGTCACAGACTTTGAAATTTATATAACCATTTGTGTTAAAAGTGAACTTTAAGTTTGTATTGTTTTGATTATTGTGAAATCTTGAGATGTAGCCTAGTGATATGTGCCTACATGGGCATGCAAAGTTTATTTCCTATAGGTGGTGGCGCTGGCCGGGGGTATACGTGAGCCCCTGCTCACTTGCTCTAGTTTTGATTAAAACTTCACAAAAATGTTTAGTATGACAATATCTTGAATAAGTTTGCGTTTCAGCATCCTAAGGTCAATGTCAAGGTGGCTATTTTTAGAAAAACTCTGTCATCATTTTAGTGCCTTTATTTATGGAATGATTTAGATTGTACTTCACAAAAGTGATAAGTATGATAATATCTTGGACAAGAACGCGTTTTAGCGTTCTGGGGTCAAGGTGAAGAACACAGTGGATATTTTTAGAAAAACTTTGTCATCGCTGTAGCATCTTCATTTAAGGACCAAATTTGATTTCATTTCACACAAGTGATTGGTATTACAATATCTTGGACAAGTTCCCTTTTCAGCATTCTGAGGTCAAGGTCACAGTGGCTGTTTTTAGAAAAACTCTGTCATCCCTCTAGCTCTTTCATTTATGGACCGATTTTGATTAAAACTTCAAACAAATGTTTAGTATGACAGTATCTAGAACAAGCTCGCATTTCAGCGTCCTAAGATCAATGTCAAGGTCACTGGCTATTAATAGAAAAACTTTTTCATCGCTCTAGTGCTTTCATTTATGGACCATTTTCGATTTAACCTCACAAAAGTGATAAGTATAGCAATATCTAGGACAAGTTTGCGTTTCAGCATTTTGGGGTCAAGTTCAAGGTCACAGCAGCTATTTCTAGAATTACTTTGTCATCGCTCAAGTTCCTTCATTTATGGACAGATTTTTAGCTCACTTGAGCCTTTAGGCTCATAGGTGAGCTTATAGTATAGCCAGGCATCCGTCGTCCGTCAACATTTTCAAACATCTTCTTCTCTGAATCCACTGGGCCGATTGAAGCCATATTTCATATGGAGCCTACCTAGGTTGGGGGAACGAAAGTATGTTCCGGGTATCTGGGTCACATGACCAAGATGGCCGCCACGCCCATATATGGTAAAAACCCTTCAAAAATCTTCTTCTCCAGAACCAAAAGGCCTATGACCTTGAAACTTGGTATGTAGCATTGGGCATGCAGGCCCATCATAGTTTGTACAAATCATGACCTTGCGTTGACCTTGACGTAATTTACAGCATGATCAACTTTGGTACGTTAGGCTTTTATATGGGAAAACGCTTAAACAGTGGATTTCTCAGAAACTATTTAAGTCTAAGGTACAATACTTGGTATATACGGTCGACTAAATGACCAGATGAAGATATTATGTCACTAAAGGTCAAGGTCATTCCGTCGGACCATCCGTCGTCAAGTTTTTCAAACATCTTCTCCTCTGAATCCACTGGGCCGATTGAAGCCAAATTTCATATGGAGTCTCAGTAGGATGGGGGAACGAAAGTTATACCCGGGGTCTGGGTCACATGACCAAGATGGCCGCCATGCCCATATATGGTAAAAACCCTTCAAAACACTTCTTCTCCAGAACCAAAAGTCCTATGACCTTGAAACTTGGTATTTAGCATCTGGCATGCGGGCCCATTATAGTTTGTACAAATCATGACCTTGCGTTGACCTTGACCTAATTTACGGCATGGTCAACTTTGGTATGTTAGGCTTTTATATGGGAAAACGCTTAAACAGTGGATTTCTCAGAAACTATTTAAGTCTAAGGTACAATACTTGGTGTACATGGTGGACTAAATGACCAGATGAAGATATTATGTCACTGAAGGTCAAGGTCATTCTGTCGGACCATCCGTCGTCAAGTTTTTCAAACATCTTCTCCTCTGAAACCACTGGGCCAATTGAAGCCAAATTTCATATGGAGTCTCAGTAGGATGGGGGAACGAAAGTTTATACCCGGGGTCTGGGTCACATGACCAAGATGGCTGCCATGCCCATATATGGTAAACACCCTTCAAAACTCTTCTTCTCCAGAACCAAAGTCCTATGACCTTGAAACTTGGTATGTAGCATCGGTCAGGCTGGCTTATCATAGTGTATACAAATCATGACCTTGCGTTGATCTTGATCTAATTTACGGCATGGTCAACTTTGGTACCTTAGGCTTTTATATGGAAAAATGCTTAAACAGTGGATTTCTCAGAATCTATTTAAGTCTTAGGTACAATATGTTGTATACATGGTCAACCAAATGACCAGATGAAGATATCATGTCTATTAAGGTCAAGGTCATTCCATCAGACCATCCGTCGTCAAGATTTTCAAACATCTTCTCATCCGAAACCACTGGGGAGATTGAAGCCAAATTTCATACGGAGTCTCAGTGGGATGGGGGAACGAAAGTTTGTACCCGGGATCTGGGTCACATGACCAAGATGGCTGCCATGCCCATATATGGTAAAAAACTTTCAAAATTCGTCTTCTCCAGAACCAAAAGGCCTATGACCTTGAAACTTGGTATGTAGCTTTGGGCATGTGGGCCCATCAAAGTTTATACAAATGATGACCTTGCTTTGACCTTGACCTAATTTACAACATGGTCACTTTTGGTATGTTAGGCTTTTATATGGGAAAACACTTATACAGTGGATTTCTCTGGAACTATTTAAGTGTAAGGTACAATATGTGGTATATATGGTCAACTAAATGACCAGATTAAGATGTTATGTCACTGAAGGTCAAGGTCATTTTGTCGGTCTGTCCGTCATCAAGATTTTCAAACATCTCCTCTGAAACCACTGGGGAGATTGAAGCCAAATTTCATATGGTGTCTCAGTGGGATAGGGGAACTAAAGTTTATACCCGGGGTCTGGGTCACATGACCAAGAAGGCCGCCATGCCTGTATATGGTAAAAACCCTTCGAAAATCTTCTTCTCCAGAACCAAAAGGCCTATGACCTTGAAACTTGGTATGTAGCATTGGGCATTCGGGCCCATCATAGTTTATACAAATGATGACCTTGCGTTGATCTTGACCTAATTTACGACATTGTCAACTTTGGTACATTAGGCGTTTATATGGGAAAACGCTTATACAGTGGATTTCTCAGAAACTATTTAAGTCTAAGGTACAATACGTGGTATATATGGTCAACTAAATGACCAGATGAAGATATTATGTCACTGAAGGTCAAGGTCATTTTGTCGGTCTGTCCGTCATCATGATTTTCAAAACATCTTCTCCTCTGAAACCACTGGTCTGATTGAAGCTAAATTTCATATGGAGTCTAAGTGTGATCAGGGAATAAAAGTTTGTTCTTGGGGTCTTGTCCAAGATGGCCGCCATGCCCGTATATGGTAAAAACCCTTCAAAATCTTCTTCTCCAGAACCAAAAGGCGTATGGCCTTGAAACTTGGTATGTAGCTTTGGGCACTCAAGCCTAATTTATGACACTGTCAACTTTGGTACATTATGTAGGCTTTTATATGGGAAAATGCTTAAACAGTGGATTTTTCAGAAACCATTTAAGTCTAAGGTGCAATATTTGGTGTATATGGTTGATTAAATGACCAGATGAAGATATGGTCAAGGTCATTCTTTGACTTTTGTACAAGGTCATTGAGATTCTGTCACCCGTCAACATTTTCAAACATCTTCTCAGAGGCCACTAGGGTCAATTGAAGCCATATTTCATATGGAGCTACACCTGCTTAAAGGAACCATAGTTTGTTCAGATGGTCTTGGTCACTTGACCAAGATGGCCACCATGCCCATATATGGTAAAAACTCTTCAAACGTCTTTTTCTCGAGAACCGAAAGGCCTATAACCTTGAAACTTGGTACCGGTATTGTATATATCATAGTTTATACAAATGATTATTGTATTTCATATGGAGCTTTAATACTGGGTCATAGGAATCAAAGTTTGTTCAGATGGTCATGGTCACATGAACATGGTGGCTGCCACGCCCATATATGATAAAAACCCTTCAGAAATCTTTGTCCAGAACCAAAGGCCCAGTGACCTTGTGGCTTGGTATATAGAATTGGGACTCAACATTAAACCCCAAGGGAGGGGGGTTATCTGCCCCTGCCCTGGTGCTATATACATGTATAAAAGCAATAAAATATATACCAGGACCAAGTGGCAGGTGAGCTACAGGACCATTGGTCCTCTGGTTTTTATGCCCCCGTGACGATAGTCAGGGGGCATTAAGATTTGCCCCTGTCTGCCGTCTGACCATCTGTCCATCCTTTTGTCACACTTTGTGGTATAGAGTTTGTGTAATCAACTTCTACAGTTTTCAATGGATCTTTTTCTAACTTTGCATGCATGTTGTGGACATATTTGACAGTTTCAAACTATCAGGTTTGTTCAGTTGATGATCCTCATTTTACCTTTGACCTTTTACTCAGGTGAGCAGCTCAGGGCCTCATGGCCCTCTTGTTCAGACCTATCAAGGGTGGATAACTCACGAACTGGAAAGGTCAGAGTGACAGCCCTTGGTTACAGTATGTAACCTTTGATGTACAACATATCTGTGAGGTTTCATTCAAATATTTCTTATAGTAAAGGAGCTACAGGTCAGAAACTATTTTTCAGACCTCACGAACTGGAAAGGTCAGAGTGACAGCCCTTGGTCACATATCTATGAAGTTTTATTCAGATATCAAACAGTAAAGGAATAATAGGCCAGAAACCATTTTATCAATAAGAACAAGGGCAGTAACTCTGTTAAAAATGGACGGATTTTGTCCATTAACAATCCCATACCACTCATCGCCGATAGCAATATGTATGCAAAATTTGAAAAAAATCCGTGAATAAATACTCAAGTTATCGATCGGAAATGGTGAGAACGGACGGACGGCCAGCGGACGGACAGACACCGAAAGGTATATCATAATATCCCACCACTACAGTGTGGCGGGGTATAAAAAGTGAAAGGTCAAAGAAGACTCGGATTACAAGTTAACTGTACCATAGGGTGGGAGTTCGAGGATAATTCTAAGATAATTTTTGTTATTTCTTTTAATAACATATGTTGTGACCCCTCATTAGAACCGTCTTGGTGATACGGTTCTTATGAGGAGTTGCAACATGTTTTCATTGAGAATATGGAAAGTTATCCCCAAATTATCACAATGTACAGTACCTTTCAAAATCACTGTGGTGAAATACAGTATCTGGCGGGGTCTGAGTCAGTGATGTTGACAGACTAGTCTGATGTTATTCTTATAGCGTACTAAGAGAAACATTAGAAGACAGATCTAGATTAGAAGACTGATCTAGATGTGTGGATAAAAGTCTTATAACTGATGAAATATGTTATATACAGCGCTCCAGATAAAAGGCTTATTTGAGGTTTACAGATTCGCTAGCATGTTTTTCTGCCATTTTTGCAAACTGAAGAAATAGGATTAATCCTGTTACATCCATCATCCATTGTTACAGGCTGACGTGAGACAGAGTGAAGTATTGTGTATCTTCTTTAATGCAAATGTGAGCACGAGAAACTAACAAAGTGATATGTGCTCCCAGCGAAGACTCTGATCAGGCTGTGCCCACTGAAGACTCAAATCAGCGTAGGTAGTCTGATTAGAGTCTTTGCTGTCAGTATGGAGAGCTTAGAACCTTAAATCGCACCACAAAGACTCAGATCAGTCTGGGCAGATGCCCAGGCTGATCTGAGTCTTTGTGTGGCGCACATGCCACTTTGTTGTTTTTGTCATATTGCAGCTCATTTATAATTAAAATCATGTAAAATTGCCATAGGATTTGGACTATGGAGATAGAAATAAATATGAAACAAACTCAACCTTGTCTGGTTATTTATTCGCTACAGAAAACTCTCGATATCTCAGAGTGGAAGTATATCTCAAACTACTGACATACCAGTAGTTTGAGATATCAGAAGTTGAAATGTATGGAGAAGTAGGATCATAAAATTTACTTTGAGATATCTGTAATTTGAGATCACAGGAGTTGAAATGTAAACAAAAAAAAGGAATTAGTCCAAACTATATTCTTTAATATCAGAGGGTACTTCGAGATACTAGTATTTGAGATATCAAGAGTTGACTGTATTTCATTTTTGTCATGTCTGCTTTAGTGAGGTGCAATATAGGATTTTGGGGCCGTATTCATAAAGCCACTTGCTATGCGGTTACTAAGGCTAAATATCTATAAAAGAGATTCCCTACAACTATGAAATTTGCTCTGGAGGAACAGTCTGAAAAAGACTGTTCCTCCAGAGCAAATTTCATAGTTGTAGCGAATCTCCTCCAAAGAAATTTAGCCTTAGCAACAGCATAGCAACCACTTAAGTCGTTTTATGAACACGGCCCCTGGTTTTTCTGTCTGTCAGTTGACCAGTCATTACATTTGGTTTAAACTTTATTGTATTTGCATAAACATTAATACATTTGCACATACTTCTAAACATAATATTTCATGCAAATGGGATTCATCAGAAAGTCAAATGACTTTTTTTCAAATCTGTATCAATATTGCAATCAAAATGATACTTTTATAGTTTCTATTACATTGGTCTGTCCACATTTCCCTCAACCCCCCTTAAAGTCTATTCATCATTCATCCTTTAAGCACCAAGCAGACAACAAAATTTATGTCTGCAAATTTCCATAAATGGTTTGGCCAAGCTGTATCATTGAGAATTCAAAAACTAGAAAGCAAACTGTGACCATGACCTTGGACATACAACATTGAAACGCAGACTTATTCAAGATGTCACACAAAACATTTGAGCCGCGACACGAGAAAACCAACAAAGTGGTTGTGCGCCCAGCGCAGACTCAGATCAGCCTGGGCATCCGCCCAGTCTGATCAGAATCTTCGCTGTCCGCATGAAGGTAGCTTAGACCCTTAGCTACCCTTTGAGCGTCAAGCTGAGAGTCTGATAAGACTGGGCGGAAGCCCAGGCTGATCTGAATCTGCGCTGGGCGCACAACCACATTGTTGGTTTTCTTGCATTGCGGCTCATTTATGTGCAGTTCTACCACCCTTGCCAGAAAACATTTCCCAATGAGCATTACAGAGCTCTAGATAAGAGGGGGTATCTGGTGATAATTAGGGATAATTTTTGTTAATTCTGCATAAAACCATATGTTGTGACCCCTTATCTGAACCGTCTCATTGAGACGGTTCAGATGAGTGGTCACAACATATGGTTTCGATGAGAAATAAGAAAAATTATCCTTAATTATCATCAAATACTCCCTCTTATCTAGAGCTCTGGAGCAAGGTCTACACGGATAAAGGTGGTACAAAATAGTTATACCATAGTTTGTCCACCTGTACAGGAGATAATACACTCACAAAAGCTCGTGGATTATCTCCTCGTACAGGAAGACAAACCATGGTAAAACTATTAATTACAGTCAAACCTGCTTATGTGGTCACCTCTATTAAGGGATCACCTGCCTTAAGCAGCCACATTTTCTGGATCCCTAGGACCAAAATACAGTGCAAATGAACCTGTATTAAGGGGTCACCTGTCTTAAGCAGCCACTTTTTGTTCTTCCCTTTGCTGACCCCTTAAGACAGGTTTGACTGTATATCTCAAGCCATGGAATGCTATGTCTCGCCTGACAGCGCATTGTCACAACACAAAGCAAACATGTCCAATTACAGTGGTGGAGAAGTAAAACCTATGTCTCGCTTCTGCTGGTCGCAGGTGAGATAAAAATCAGACCATAATGAAGGTGGTAGAGAAATGACACTTTTTCTGAAAATAGCAACTGTGACCTTGGCCTTGAACATACAAAGCCGAAACGAAAACTTGCCCAAGATATTGTCATACTAAACATTTGTATTGAGTACTATTATAATCAATCCATAAACAAGCTGTGACATGAGAAAACAAACAAAGTGGTTGTGTGCCCAGCACAGACTCAGATCAGCCTGGGCATCCACCAAGTCTGATCAGTCTTCGCTGTCCGCAATGAAGGTAGCTTAGACCCTTAGCTACCCTTTAAGTCCTTGGCAAGCATCTGATCAGACTGGGCAGATGCCCCAGCTGATCTGAATCTGCGCTGGGCGCACAACCACTTTGTTGGTTTTCTCATGCCGTGGCTCAAATACAGGAGCTAGTGTGGTGACAGAGTTTGTCTTAAAAAAAAAAGCAACTGTGACCTTGACCTTGAACCTGCAATGTTGAAATGCTAACTTGCCCAAGATAATGACATTCTGAACTTTTGAGTGAAGTTAATTTAATATATATTTGTACGTACATGTGTGCATATGTAGACCTTTGTCATTGCCCTAGCAACCTCAGATAGTAACCGATTTTGATATAACTTCACAGAAATATTGGGTATGAAATACCGGGAAAAGACTTGAGTTCCAGGCTGGTGGGTCAAGGTCATGGTTGCAATTTTTAGACAAACTGTCATCGCTCTAGCACCTTTATTTATGAACTGCTTCTGATATAACTTCAGGCAAATGTTAAGTTTGACAATATCTTTGGTAAGTTTGCACTTTAACATTGTAGGTCCAGGGTGAAGGTCACAGTTGCTATTTTTAGGAAAACTTTATCATCGCTGTGGTTCACTTCACACAAATATTGGGTATTGCAATACCATGAAGTTGGCGTTTCATGCTGGTAGGGTCTAGGTCAAGGTAACAGTTGCTATTCAGAAAAAAACTTTGTCATAGTTCTTGTGCCTATATCGATGGCTGAGCGCAAAACTGACGTAACTACATATTTTTCACAAAATGACTTTTTCACACTTTTTTAATCGAAAGTAGGCAATACATCTTCTGAAAAATAATTAGCCTCATATTCTTATTATTTTTCCCATTTTTTGCTAAAATATAAAAGGTAGCTAACTCAGAGCAGTCAACAAGTTCCCGTAAAACTGACGCAAGTCCACTTACAACTGTTTTGCGGGATAAAATCAGTCAGCAGCTAATTCCATTTTGTCTGCAAAAGAGTTGTAACTCATGTGACTGATTTATTTTTAGGGACAAATATTAAGGAACAAATACCACAACAACAATGTATTGTAACAGACTAGAAACATAGTGAAATAAACTGTGTTTCTATTTCAAAATCACTTTCTTTACATAAAGAAACATGAAAGAAATCAGTTAGGGCAGATATTTTGAAACACCAGGATCATATACTGTTCGCCATAGTTTGGAAACAGTGAAATGGTTGAAAACAAAACACTGCTTTTGTTTTAAAATAACTGTTTTATTATATACTGAACAAAGATACAGATCCTTTGCAGGAAATTCACCGATACTACTATATAGAATCAAATAAAACAACGAGAATACACAGCAACATTTGGGAAACACAGTGAAATGGATTGAAACTAAACATGTTTCTTGTTTCAAAATCACTTTGTATCTACATGGTTTGTATCTACATGGTAACATTGCGTTGGGGGTGGGAGAATGGGAATCATAGTCACGAGGGAGGATTGAAACGGGGGCGGGGGGAAGGATGGAAATCATAGTTACGAGGATTGAAACACACACACCTACACGAAAACACAATGAAATGGTTTGAAACTAAAACACGTTCCTTGTTTCAAAATCACTTTGTATTTGTATATGTAATTACATTCATTACAGCTCCTCAATTGGAAATCAACTGGGACAAATATTTTTAACATATTTAAAAATACATAGCAACATTTTAGGATGGGAATCATAGTTACGAGGATTGAAACACACACACCTACACGAAAACACAATGAAATGGTTTAAAACTAAAACATGTTCCTTGTTTCAAAATCACTTTGTATATATATGTAATTACATTCATTACAGCTCCTCAATTGGAAATCAACTAGGACAAATATTTTTAACATATTTAAAAATACATAGCAACATTTTAGAAAGACAGTGTACATTGAAACACATCCTGTCTCTGTTAAAGAATATTTCATTTATGTAACAAAAACAAGGTACATGTACAACCTCGGCGCGAAATAGCCCTTTTGATGCTGATGTGCCGTAAAATCCATATCACTCACTCACATGTACAACCTATCTACCAGGTATATGTATCATCTTGGGCAAATGTTTTGAAACTAATGAAACAAGAATATGTTGGCATACTAAAATTTTGGAAAGAGAATACATTTATATAGTCAGATTTCGGAAACACAGTGACGTGAACAAACCATATATGTACTTTCTTTCTGTAACCATACAAGATACAACATCTCTAAAAGAAATCAACTAGGACAAATATTTTGAATCAAATGAAACAATAAAAAATCATACCAAGTACGGACGGATGGCTGACCTGCAGTTTTACACCTATTTCAATAGTATTTTAGGTCTACCAAGTGTATACTAGTGATATAGTTTGACGGAAACTATGTTTCTGTTTCAAAATCAGTTTTATTAGGTTTTGAAGTATATGGCTCCACTATAGGAAATCAGTTGGGACAAACAGGGTCTGCAGGGATCCTTTGGCATCTTTTTTGAAGTCCCTGACTCCTACTTTTTTATTGGAACTCTTGTTTTTCTGAGAGCTTTCTAAAATGTACGATACTTTGAAATCCAATGAAACAAGAATATACAGTTGCACTTTGGAAACAATAAAAATGGTGAGAAACTAACTCAGCATCTGTTTCTGAATCACTTTTGTTTATGAAACAACATACTGCCCATGAACAGAGGGAATCAAACATGGCAAACAATTGAGAGGTAAGAAATACTATTTTGGAAGCACAGGGAAATGGTTTGAAACAAAGTTCATTTCTGTTTGAAAATTACTTTTGTTAAGGAACAAAACAAGGTATCTATGGCCTCTCATATGAATATAAGCTTGGACAGTTGGTTTGAAATCAATAAAACAATAAGAATTAGGGTAACAGTTCGGAAACACCATGAAACAGTGTGAAATGAATCCTGTTTCAATTTCAAATTGAGGGCCTCCTAAAATAAAGCCATTACTTACTTCTATTCATTTTTGTAACGTAACAAATCAAGAAATGACCTCTTAACATATCAACTGGGGCAGCCTAAGTCTTAGAACATTAAGACCACCAATAGCCCCATTCCAGGGCCATTGGATATTTTAAAGAGACTCAGTGCATAAAATACAAACAGACTGACTCTGTCTGTGAGGGTCATTATGTCCCCATGTTTTAGTTTGAAACGGTCATAAGTGACTTCAGATAGGCAAACTCTCTTAGGCACAACAGTGACTGGGACAAATATTTTGAAACAATGAAATAGCAAGACTGTAAAGTAAATATTTTGGAAATGCAGTGAAATGCTTTCAGCTCCAAAATCACTTGCTGCCAAAAGATGCTACGGCTTCTGATAAAGAAATCAGTTTTGAAACTAACGATACAACAAGAATAATAAAGTCAGAGTTTGAAAATGCCTGATAGTTAAGATTTTGTATCAGGGGCTGTTCCCAGCCTAGGATCAGCAACTGCTCCATGAGCCTTAAGATATTGTTCTTAGCTGTTCTTTACCCACAGCTAAATTTTAAGCATGGATAAATAACCATGGTGCACAATGATCAGCCTTACCTTTTCATTTTACTAAACTCTAGTGCAATCTCAACTGCCATTCCATGACGGTGAAAGGTGGAAGAAGAATGGATGGATGGATACTTGCATGTTAACTCCCTTTCAACAATATTTCAGTCATAATGCACCATTAGAAGGATGATAATGAAAGGATGTGGTCTGCCATTTAAAGATTAAAAGGTTTCAATCTCTAATGGGAATCAAAACCAAACCATTAGTTTAGCAGACCAGTGCTTAACCCAATGAGCTACCGGAGCACCTAAAGGGGGAAGAGATACTGATAGTAATCTTGAAAGGTAAAGATCCAAGATGTCTGTTTTCCAGTTTCCCCAGTTGTTAAGCTGGGAGCTGGGGCATAGTTACAAAACAGAAAACAGGTACAGCAGCCCTGTTTGTCATTTGTCTAGCATAGTATTACGTGGGTTCCGTCTGTCTGATATAGACAAATGTAAAATTGAGATTGCTTTAATTATGTAAACCAAATGAAAACAGTTCATATGAAGATACTAATGACTGTGTAACTGGGAACCATGTAAACTATTTTGATGCAAAATAAGAACTGAAGAGAAGATGGCTAATACTACTTGAAACAAAGCAACAAAATTTTCTAGGATAACCCTAGACTAAAATTTCATCATAAAGTTATTCACAAAACATACAATCAAGTTACATACAATTAGATCTTAAAAAATGGATAAGCTTTGAATCATGTGAACATTTTACATATGGGCAGACTACTGTTTTTGGTGTACAGATTTCTGGAATAATGTAAATTAGGGAATAACTGTACTTAGAATTGTCATTTGGGTAGATAAAAAATAATTTTAAACTCTGCAGACATGTCTTAAAACCCAGTTTGCAACCATTAAACCCAAGATTCACTTCTCTGAATAATAAGTTTCAATAAAGTTATCCCTCCCTGCACAGTTTCACCTTTCAAAGCATACTACACTGCAGCCTAACTTTCAAAGCAGGCTCCTTCAGCAAAGTTAACCCGGGCGTCAGCCAATGAGAAGCAATCTATCTTAATAACATGGCATTTGCAACAGTATATATATATATATATATGTTAGGATATTCTGTCACAAATTTTAATGTTATCCTTTTTTATAAGTACATTAGAATAAACAATAAAGAGTTTAAACTAAGTCATTAAAACAAACATTTTGTATTTGAGAAAATTTTATAATATGCTAGGTTTAAAAATAAAGCAAAACCGGTTTGAATATAGGTTCAGGGAGTGTAGGGTTGACAGAAAACATCAGGAAATTAAATTACTGGTAGACTGGGAACAAAAATAATTTTATAGCTTTGGTTATAACTTTTATCTCTGAAAATGAGGTGGTTCTAATAGGTCAAGCCACAAACTTACAATTGAAATGGTTCTAACAAATACCCACTACATGTACCTGTAGTCTGAGCAGAAACAAGTATTATATCACAAACTATTATCCAATAAGGACTGTTTTGATATTTTCTAGGGCCCTGGTAAAGAATATTTAGTCATTAGGATTGTTGGAGAATTCCTTGGAGAATTGATTCAACTTTCAGAATGGCAAAGAAATGCTTTGTATACTTCTCAGAAGTGTTTGAGTATACATGTACTCAGGCTGTCACCACACACCTGAGCTGCACCATATTTCAGACCAAAAATATATTAAAACAACACAGAAACTTACGGAAACATCCAAACAACCTCAGAAAAACAAAAAGGGCAAATGGCTAAAACAGATAGTATCAGCTTTATCTGTTTTACTTCGATGACACAAAAAGCTCAGTGAATATATAAATGCATACGTAGGACACATATGCTCGGATTCTGTGGTCTAAAAATGCCTCCAAAGTATTTTTTGAAGAACAGTTGTAAGTCATTTTAGCTGTTTTGCAGTAAGACTTGACTTTAAGACAACTAATGAATATGCAGTTAAAGTTTATGAGTCAGTTACGTCTGTTTTGCAGTACAATTTTATTTTTCGACTACTGAAAAATGACACCAAAAAAGGTTGTAAGTCAACTTAACGCTGTTTTGCGGTAAGATTTTATTTTTTTGAATACTGAAAAATATGCCAAAAAAGGTTGTAACTCAAAGTGTTACCAAAACACAAACATCAATAAAGCTATCACAAAAAGTGCTTCCTTGTAGTTGCTAGCATTTGTATGAAAGTCTGTATACAGAAGGGCAATTTGAAACAAAACCTGTGTGTCACAAGAAAAAGTTTTTTGCTTCTCCTGAAAAGTTTTGTAAAATGTAGTTACGTCAGTTTTGCGCTCACCAACGATATGTCTGGACCGAAATTAAATTAGCTTGTTCATTTGGGTATAAATCTGGTCCTTCAGTCATTTGCTTTAGAAATGAAGTGGTTTGGCTCACATAAATTGGATATTTCAAAGCGTGATAATTGGATATTTCAAAGCGTGATTTTTCACAAATTGTGGCAAAATGATGAATTTTGTGAATTTTAAAAATAGGGGTTCTTGTGTTCATCCTGTGTGTAATTTAAAGAATTTTGTCAAACCATTTAATGGCTGAGTTGACTGACACATCTGCCTATTTGGGGATGTTATTAGAACTGTAAGATTATTTGGGGCTTTGAAGAAAATCAATGAAATGTAAATGGCCGGTTCGAACTTTTGACTGTGCCATATATCCCCTTGAAAACTTTGTTGTGCGAGGGGATAATCAAGTCTGATCACTTGTAATACCTGTAGTATCAGTCTCTGACTTCCAACCTGCATGAACAGTTCGACTATGATATTTCAAACCAGCCGGGTTTGGATACCGTTTCTCACATAGTGAGCACCCATAGGGTTTTTCTCCAGAATGTTGACGAAAATGTCTTTGAAGCTGTCTCTTTTCAGTGAAACATTTTGCACAAACCTGGCATTTATATGGCTTTTCGAAAGTATGCTTATGACGAGAATGCCTCGTAAGTTGCTGTATTGTTCTGAATGCATCACCACATTCACAGCATTTGAAGTTCTTGACATCTGTGTGAGTAGCATAATGTCTATTACGGTGTGGCTTTTCAGCAAATGTCATCCCACAAATTTCACAGCTAAATGGTCGTTCTCCACTGTGGGTACGAAGATGTTGTTGCAAATTACCCTTTCTCACCAGTTTTCCACAAAAATCACATTGCTCCATCACAATGTTTTTTTCAGCTCTACCTTCCAAATGCGTTAAGGCATGTGCTTTTAAATAATCTGACTGTGCAAAAGATTTGTCGCAAATCGAACAAGAATAGGGTTTTTTCCCTGTGTGGGAGAATTTGTGTCGTTTTAGATGTCCTGATTCATAAAACTTTTTACCGCATGTGGAACATGCAAACCCTGGTTCTTCATGTCTGAGCTTGTGACGACGTAACATTTGCAGTGTCTTGAACTGTGCACTACAAGCAGAACAGGAATATGATTCACTGTTGTGCAACAGCATGTGTCCACGTAGGCTAGTCGCTGCATTGTATATCTTAAAACATATTCCACACACATGCTTTTCATCACTTGACTGATCAATGGCAGGTAGCTCATCCGACTGGCCTGTACTTTTGGACAATAAAGTATTGTGTGTTAACAGATGCCTTTTTAGATAGTGTTGGCTTTTAAATGTTACCTCACATATTTTACAACTGTATCGTATACCTTCACAATGGGACTTGAGATGTGCCTTGAAGGTTTCAAGAACTGAAAACCGTTTTAACATGCTGCACATGTCACATTCAGGGTCAATATGACTGTCCATGTGGGACTTCATGTCATCCATAGTCTTAAAGCTTTCATTACAAACGCTGCAGCAATACTGTTTGTCCCTTCTGAAAGTATCTTTGGTGTTTGCAATAGGCGTACATGCTTGTTCACGAACTGTTATAGTATCTTTGGAGTTTCCCACAGCAGAGCATGCCTGTTCATCCATTGTGAAGATATCTTTAGTGTTTCCTACAGGTGAGCTTATTTGTTTATCTATTGTGAATCTATCTTTGGCGTTTCCTAGAGGTGAATGTGTTTGTTTATCCATTGGGAACTTACTAGTATCTTCGGTTTTTTAAACTGGAGAACACCCTTTTTCAGCCATTCTGAAGTTCCTATAGGCCAGCACACTTTAAAGTGTTGAAAAATATCAGGTGAATAAGAATATACATGTTGACTTCACTTCCTAACAGACTGTTTCGAAACATTTATGCCAATGTTTATAAATTTCAAAGTATACCTCAAACAGTACACATATGAAAGCAAAATTTCTCCAACAATAAAAGTTAGATTCCCAATTCCATACTGGTAGAGGTTGTGTAGTCTTCTAGTCTTCTTACACACAAAATTCGGCAAAAAATCCACAAGTACATTAAGTCAGCCTGTAAAACAGACAAGCATAAAGCAAAAAAGTAAAGCAGATATTACTATGAAATATGATTAAGGAAGCGGCGGTACCAGAATTCTAGACTCAGGGGCTAGGGATATGGTACTGGACCTCCTGCCCCACAAGTCTAGGTTTCCTACCTGGAGACACTACTAGGAAGTGTCTCCAGGTACGAAACCTTATCCCGAGACTCTAGGTCTCCAGGTACGGAACCGTACCTGGAGACATGTAGTCCTAAGAGGACTGGCTACGGGTACAGCAGCACATTTTCAATTCTATGTATTAAGTAGTTGTTGTGTTATTGTTTTATGTCCACTGTAAACAGCTATGGTCATGTGGGGACGGTCATTTAACCTAACCAGACTATTCCTGGGCAGGCTTAGACCTCTAAAAGGGTTAGTCAGTACTAAGTGCACTTACTTTCACCAGCAACTGACAACTGCCCTTCTTGAATTTGCAGAAGGAGAAACGAAAGTAAGTGGCTTGAGTCAGACGCGCTACCAACTGCGCTACGCAGCCTGGCATATATCAAGTAGTTTTACCCACATAGTTAGTCCAGGAATAAAATCACTCCTTGTAAAATTTTCTGATTCAGCTGATAAGGCCTGTCACTCATTTTACAGGCAACCTTTACCAATAAACAGTAGCCAAAATCATAACACATGGCTGGGCTCTTGACCCTTTGGACTCTAAGATCATACTGAGGGAAAATGAGTCTTATCTGCTTTTTATAGTCATGGCCGGCCTTTAAGTTGCAACCTCGCCAGGGGGAAATGTTGCAACCTCGCCAGGGGGAAATTATAACGTTAGTCATTTGAGTTATTTTGACTGACAAAAAACTGCTAGAAGACACCACCGAGGGATCTCATTTCAGAGTCTGCTAATTGCTTGCCAACAATGACTACTGATGAGTGCAAACAACTATAATCTTGTTATAATCTGTACAAACATACAATTACCCGAGTACTCGCGGGTAATAAGGACTCGGGTACAAAATCTCAAACTGTCCCAGCCCTATTTAAACCTAAGAAAAGTAGACAGCACTATCTAAAAGAAGAAACCAAGACCCTCAGCCTTCGCTACTCATTACCTTTTGAATAAAGACCGACCAGTCTGGGCAGCTGTTCAAACTAATCTGAGTCTTCACTTGGCGCACATGACAATCATTAAATGTGTTAAAACTGTTTGACAACAGTTTTTCATGGCCCTTACAGGCATATTCAAAAACGTTGCATGCATCTGAGACATCTGTTTTGGGTCTACATTGCTTATCACAGAATTACTGAAAGATGGATACATTTTAATAAATGTAATTGTCTGTTTGTACAGATTAAAACGAGATGATAGTTGTTTGCACTTTTCAGAAGTCATTGTCGGCGAGCAATTAGCAGGTGATCAAATATGACACCATGGGGGTGTCTTTTCGCAGTTTATCTACAACAGTCAAAATAACGCAAAAGACTAATGTTATAATTTCCCCTGGCAAGATGGCGATTTAATTAAACTTTTACCAAGAGTAATTTTATTGCTGGATTAACTATAAATTGAATGGGTGAAACAACTTAATATATAGTATTGAAAACTTACTGCCATACCCAGAGCCGATTCTCACAGGACTGTCTCCGGGTGCACTTCCATACCTGGAGACCCAGGATCTAGGGATACGGTACCGTACCTGGAGACACTTCCTTCTACAAAACAATGTCTAAGTCCAATGTGCCCTTTAATCTGGAAATGTGTGGGGTTGGGGTAATTCAAGGGCAGCTAACTTGCTTTATCTTATGGAATGGAATTTGTATCATGATCAGGTTTCCTGAACTAGTCATTGACAAGGCAGTGGCTAGGGGTCCGGTACCGGATCTCTAGCGGTATAGGCTAGAGGTCCGCTACCGGGTCTCTAGCTATTACTAACGTGGTGGCTAGGGATCCGGAATTATATTTTGTATATCGATCAATTTGTTAAAAGAAGTGTTTTGTATTCATAATGGACAGTTGCAACCGTTCCGCTATTGCTTTCTGTAATTGTTTATTACGCTTGATAAGTTGGGCCGCTCGGATGTTGCAATTATAATGTCAAAGTTAGTGAGATAGGTTTTCCGTAAGATGTTAAAAGGCTTGTTTTGTTTGGAACATGCATGATTTACTTCAAACCCTACATCATTTCACTACAAGATATCAGTGTTTTAAGGAGTTTACAGCTTTATTCGACGCCCTCGCAGAAGATGGAACAAGTGATCCCTATACAACCAGTTCCTACCGTCCGGGGAGAAGCCCATCTGATTCTCTTTAGATGTACTTGTCGCCTGTATAGGAGAAGCCCCTTACCAGGTTTACCAGTAAAGTGGATGTCTCACTAGAGCACGAATTAAAAGCCCTTTTCAGGGCTACGACCACTTTACAAAAGAAACCTTTAAATGTACATGTATATAATAAATCAATAAATAAAATAAATAAATCTTTTATTTTAACGGACGGACGGACGGACAGACAGACACCTCTTTTCTCTCAACCATGTCCCTCTGGACTTAAATTTCTTGCCGCCATGTATACAGCTGAATTAAATCTCATAGTACTTCAGCCTTGGGTTCAGTGTCCTATTCGTTATGCGCTGTTGGGCTTTTTCTACTGTTCTTGAATCTCTTTTAAAGAACTGAACACTTTCTACATTTTGATAGCGCTCTATTGCGCTTTCAAATGCACGAAAGTCTTCAAATTTCTGTCCGATATGAATATTATGAGCCATTCTGGCCATATGACCCGAATCTTGTTTGAAATGGACAAAATTGTACGGTGAATGAGTAATAACATAATTATTTTTGCTTTGCATTATCTATTATAAAAGACTTAAAGACAAGGCCTTTATATCCCTTTGATCTGTTTTTCGGCGACTAATGAGCAAGACAAGGCCTTTATATCCCTTTGATCTGTTTTTTGGCGACTAATGAGCATCTCAGACAATAGGCTCATTCCACTGGCTAGTTTTGTATAGTGAGTCGAAACCGGACACACGAATGTAGTTGCTATATTCGACACAAAAGCAATCGTCTATGTCTATGTCTGAATTCATACCTGTGCCAATATTTAGCCTCGCTTCACCGCGGATATGTCTGTCGCTGTCTATTATAAAGCAGGAAAAACCATTGTTTACGCTCCAACGATTAAAATAAGAGAAACTAAATCTGGTTTACCTGGTATATCTGCAACTGCAGTTTTATACTGATAATCTGTCCAGTGTCGATGATGTTAGAAATCCAGTTTTATTGTTCAAGTCAGATTACCAAGGAATTCTTAGAACTCTCCAATATTTACTGTGGAGCAGAGAGTTCAGATTATTACTGACAGTTCAGTGCTATTTCACGCAGTGTAATCACGTGACCTAACTGTACAGCGACAATTGCTTTCTTGGTAACATAACTGTTTTCTTGTGACGATTTCAGGAGAAGGGCGTTTGCACCATGTGAGTGTTTTGAAGAAGGGTTTCTCTAATACAGCCATAAAGATGAAAGTTCTTGCATCAATATATACACCAGACAGTGTAGGTGTCATTTTGAATGGAAGGAAAAGAAATGAGAATATGGCAATTACCACGACTAGAAAGTGTGTTTGTTAAACACTATGCCCTCAACTATATGCTTGCCACTAAAGGTGTCACACTTTACAATGTCTAAGCCTGGAAACGGCTATAGTTCTGTTAAATTTCATGACAATTCCTCACAAGTTCAGCTTAGATTCAAAGTTGTATGCCAAATATCAAAATCCTAGTTCAAACATTTCTATACATATATTGTAAGTTTTTTTTTTTTTTGTTTTAGCTGTCTAAATCCAAAAGTCTAAACAATGGGGAATAACTTCCTCATATTTATCACAATATTTTACACACCAAGGACTGCTAATGTACAAAAAATCAGCTTTAATTATTTAAGTAGATCAGAAGTTCAAACTAAGGACATATTTCGACCTTTATTGACGGAATTTGTCCAGAAGTTAATCAGTTCTTCTACATCTCACCCCAAAGCTGTATACAGAATATCATCGTCCTAGCTTAAACACTTCTCGAGATATTGTGGTAGCAAAGTTTCATTTTAATTTTGATAAAGGGGAGGTAACTCTAAAAGTACAAACTCGACAGAGGAATAAAAGAAAACCAGTTTGCTTATTTTTCATAAAGTATTCATATATGAAATTCCAAAACCCTAGACCCATTGATTCTTGCTCCCAGTAGCTGCACAAGTAATGACTAACAGGGGGAATAACTCCGTAATTAAGAAACCTGACCTTCACCAAAATAGTTAACACATCATAAACTACTACTATACCTAAAATCAACTTCCTAAGATAAGTTCTTCAGAAGTTGGAAAATGCCAAATTCAAACAAGGGACATAACTCGATCATTTCTCGACGGAATTTGCCCAAACATTAATCAGTTCTTGTATATCTCACCCTAAAGCTGTATACTATAGTTCATCACCCTAGGTCAAATAGCTCTTGAGATATCGCGGTAACAAGATTTCATTTAAATTTTGATAAAGTGGAGGTAGCTACAAAACTACAAGTCCGACAGAGGAAAAAAAATATGGGTCCGCTCAATTTTATGAGCTATCCATACATGAAATTTCAAAACTCTAGGCCCTGTGGTTCTTGCTCCCAGTAGCTGCACTAGTAATGACGAACAGGGGGAATAACTCCGTAACTAATAAATTAGAGTTACCTGACCTTTACCAAAACATTTAACAAAGCAAGAACTACTATTATACCAAAATCCAGCTTCCTATGTTAAGCGATTCAGAGTTGGAAAAATGCCAAATTTAAGCAAGGGACATAGCTCAATCTTTTTTTCTTTCTTTTTTATGGAATTTGAACCCCCCCCCCCCCCCCCCCCCACCAAAAAAAATCAGTTCTTGCATATCTCACCCCAAAGTTGTATACTAAATTTCATCACCCTAGGTCAAATAGTTCTTGAGATATCGTGGTAACAAGAATTCATTTTAATTTTGACAAAGGGGAGGTAACTCCAAATGTACAAGTCCGACGGAGGAAAAAATACAGGTCCGCTCAATTTTCATGTACTATCCACATATGAAATTTCAAAACAAACTAGGCCTAGTGGTTCTCAGGGAATATAGCTGCATCAGATGGCACTGACGAACTGATACACTGACGAACGGACAAGGCGAAAGCAATATGCCCCTTTTGGGGCATCATAATTATTTTTTACCCACAAATACTACGAAAGAGATCGAGAAAAGTTTGTATATGGTACCAAAAAAGTGCTTTTTTTTCAAATTAAATACAGTTTTAACTTGAATTGACTAGCTCAATATTCTATGAGACGGATGACATTTTCCGTCGATTGAAGTGAACTGCTCTTCTAGCATGAAACAAATCCAACTGAACTGCATTTTTGGGATAAAGGGGTATGTCACTGCGACTACCGGATGGTCAAAAGTAATTAAAATAACACAGAATAAACAGCAAAATACCCGAAATTTACAGATTACAGAATTAAGTAATGCTCTAAGTGTTATAGTACAGCATGAAATGCGATGATGCGTATGGTAGTGCATATGTTCATGGAACTTTAACCATACTTCAAGGCTCAAGTCGAGGCGAGTTGCAGTTACTTTGACTTTTCTTATTACTCCCAGGACGATACAGTAGTCTAAAGTCCTACGCTGTGATACATCGTTTCACGAAAAGCAGTACAACTGACCGAATGTAATCCCAAAATGCAGTTCATCACACCAGGGAGCAGTACATTAACAAAACAAACAAACAAACAAAAAAATGCAAAACGGCCTCCTGTTCTTTTCATGTGATAAAGAACATTATCTTTACAGACAAAAAAAACAAGACCTGTCATCGGGAAAGGATAGCTCGCCTGACTGCGCCTTGCCCATCACATAAAAACTCTAACGTAAAACTTTTAACATTTTACTAACGCCGACGCCGCCGCCAACGCCGACGCCGGGGGTAGTACAACAGCTCTTCCTGAACTTCATTCAGGCGAGCCAAAAAAAAAACAGTATAAATAATGTATAATACAGCTGTGATCATTCAAAAATAGTATAATAAATCGAGAGAAAACACAAATATTTGAGACGACAACAATAACAAATAGGAGCACATGACCCATGCGGATTTTTTCCGATTTTCGCTTAAATACCTTATGCAACGACTTACTGTCAAAGTACAAACAGATTATTCATACCACTAGCTCGATGTAAATCATTTCGATTTTGAAATATTTAGACAAGACCTAAATCAACTTCATCGTTACAACGGAGAGCGTGGTCATCATTTTCCTTTCCAAGGAAACAGTTAGGTTACCAAGAAAGCAATTGTCGCTATACCACACAGCTAGGTGACGTGATTACATAGCGTGTACTTGGTGTCGGGCAGATTAGACTGAATGATCTGACAGGCATTGAGTATCATAGTAGAAGGCCCAGTCCATATCAAACGCAACGCTGGGCCACTTCTGTATCAGTCCTGTCAAAATCAAAGAAAAGTAATCCGACGCGACTGTGAACCCCAGGTCGACAGGGCATACTACCCAGCGGGCACATGACGTCAAAATGGCGTCGTACTGACGTCGATGCGACGTCGTTACGTCGCATCGACGTCAGTACGACGTCATTTCAACGTCATGTGCCTGCTGGGTAGATACACTGAGCAGCTCGGAAGTAAGGATCTGAACACACTCATTAAACTTCAGGATGTATGTTGCAGTAATTACCATTTAGTATTGCTAATTATAAAATCAATTTGCGCATCAGTTCAGATAAATAGCCTGCACTTTTCAGGTTTTGAACTTTAGGAATCATATAAAAGCGAATAGGGAAGTATCTGATCAGGCCGCTTGAATGCACAGGCTGATCTGGATCGTGTCGTACGATAACCTTCACGCATTGGTAGTTGCATTTGCGATCACTTACATGCTAGTTTATCTAAATGATAGTCACGTGCGAAAGTGTGTCTTCTATAACTCCCGTTTCCCTGTCATCGTTATAAAGGCCCCGCCAGACGAAGTCTGCGGAGGCCCATAGTAATCACATTGTCCCTCCGTCAGCTTTTCGTGTCCGGTCCATGACTCTGAAACCGTTTATTTTCTCGAAACTTGGCACAAATATACAGCATCATCAGATAATGTGCAGAGATTAAAAATCATAACTCCACCTCCATTTGTTACGGAATTATACCCCTTTGTAATTTTAGGTGTGGAAATCGTGTCCGGTCCATAACTCTGAAACAATTTGGGATATTTTCTCGAAACTTGGTACACAATTTTAAAGCATCATCTGACGATGTGCAGAGAACAAGTACCATAACTTCCTCAACATTTTTATGGAATTATGCTCCTTTTAAAAAGGCTTTATATGTGTAAGTATGGTAATCGTGTCCGGTCCATAACTCTAAAACCGTTTGCGATATTTTCTCGAACCTTGGTACAAATATAAAGCAATATCAGACAATGTGCAGAGAACAAGAACCGTAACGCCACCTATATTCTTTAAGGAATTATGCCCCTTTGTCAACTTTTCGTGTCCGGTCCATAACTCTGAAACGAAACAGATTGTGATATTTTCTCGAAACTTGGTACAAATATAAAGCATCATCAGATGATGTGCAGAGAACAAGAATCATAACTCCACCTACATTTCTTATGGTATAATTTTAATTGTGGAAATCGTGTCCGGTCCATATCTTTGAAACAGTTTGAGGTATTTTCTCGAAACTTGGTACAAATTTAATGATCATCAGACAATGTGCAGAGGTCAAGAATCATAACTCCATCTACATTTTACGGAAATATGCCCCTTTGTACTTTTAAGTATAGAAATTGTGTCCGGTCCATATGGAATTATACCCCCTTGTAATTTTGAGTGCGGAAATCTTATCTGCTCCATAACTCTGGCACCGTTCAAGATATTTTCAGAAAACTTGGTACAAATATAAAGAATCATCAGATATGCACTGAACAAGCACCGTAACTCCACCTGCATTTTCCATCGACCGATGTACTTATCGTATGGAAATCAAATCTGTTCTATAACTTAAAAAAACTCAAAGATATTTCCAGAAAACGTTGTAAAAATATAAAGCATCATCAGATGATGTGCAGAGAATACAAATCATAACCCCATCTACATTTTTACAGAGTTATGCCACTTTGCAATTTTCTATATAGAAATCATGTCCGCTCTATAACTTTAAAACTGTTGAAGATACTTTCTTAAAACTTCGTAGAAATATGAAATATCATCAGACTGTATGCAGAAAACAGGAACCATAACTCAGCCTATATTTTTTATAGAACTTTGCCGCTTTGTAATTTTGTGTATGGGAATCGTGTCCACTCTATAGCTTAAGAACGGAAAAAGATACTTTCACAAAACTTGGTACAAATATAAAGCATCATCAGACAATTTGCAGAGAATAAAAATTGTATTTCCATCTACATTTCATACAGAAGTATGCCCCTTAGTAATTTTAGTATAGAAATCGTAGCCAGTCTATAACTTAAAAACCGTCAAAGATATTTTAGTGAATTTTTGCACAAATAAAAAGCATCTTCAGATAATACGCAGCAAATAACAACCAAAACTCCATATACAACTTTTACAATATTATGTCCCTTTGCAATTGTCCCTAGAAAAATGCTGCGTTGTGTTATTGTTTAACATCAACAGTAAACAGCTGGGCATAGTTTCTGTTCTATAGCTTTACAACTGTTGAAGATAATTTCACAAAGCTTGGTACCAATATAAAGCTTTATTAGACGATGCGCAGTGTACAAGAACTGTAACTACACCTTCATTTTTATTATGTCCATTTTTAATTTTAAATACGGAGATCTTGTGCACTCTATAACTTTAAAGCCTTTCAAGATGTTTTCACAAAACTTGGTACAAATTAAAAGCAGAGTGGAAGAATGGTAGCTGCAGCTTCCTGCTTTACAGAGTAGTTGCCCTTGTTTTAAACAGGCATGATTATATATTTTGCCAATACCTTTATGACTCTACCAGAGCCTTAACTCCAAACAACATATGAAGAAACAACATGATAATGGAAAGCTTTTATTGTTATTTCTGGATGGTGACATACGACTTAAATGCCATCAACAGTCCCATAAAGGCGAGGCCTATGAGTAAACATGTTTCTAGTTACAGGCAATTAACATGTGAACTTAAACAAGAAAACATTGAAGTTGATGCACAGCATCAATACGCCGGAAAACTAAGCCGCATTTAATTTTTGCTACCTTAGACTTTGAGCATACTATAGAATAGAATACTGACACTAAACTCCGTTCATTAATTCTGAAACTGGGTTTTTCGCAGCTCATACTTTTATTAACTAATGAATTCAAGTATTATATTATGTGGTATATCTTGGGACCCTCTTTCGTTTTCGCCTGAGTTCCTTGAATTTCAAGAAACCCTGCCCCCGCCCTCCCTTTCGATTTTCGACCCAAGGTGTATCGCAGGGGTCTACCAAATTTTAAAATTTCCTTTAGAAATTTTGTTTGTCTGTGATCAAAACTTAATTTAATAACCTAATGTCATGTCTTAATATACATGTATATGTATTTTCAGCTTCCTGTGATGTAAAATAGTTTGTAAATAGTACATTTCCCTTTTTATGCATGCCTTGTTATAAAACTTTCTGTGATATCTAAATCCTGTTGGTCGGTAGGAAAAGTTTCCAGGAGCTTGTGTTACATGTAAATGTATGTTATAACTGAACCGACGTTAAATAAATTTTACTTGACTTGACTTGACTAAGACTGTGCATAGTGATAATGCAAGACTTCCGCCGATTTCTCATCAATGTGTCCTGTGACTCTGCATTTCGTATGATGCTGGGCTTACCTGCACAAAAGTGCAAATAACAGATTTTCAATCCGAGACTAAGTCCAACTGACAGGATGGAAACGCCTTTTAATACCATATAAAGTGGTCGCTATCAATAGTTTTGTGTACGGGTGGGGTTAGTATTCTAACACATGTTCTGCACGTGCGAAATCAGTCAGCGTGACAACAGGCTAATCATCCGCGTAACACTGACTCGATTTGAAATTGATCATACCGCATAAATTCACACTGGACAAGGTTTTCAGCGTTTCATTATAGTCCTTCGCCACCGGCAACAACGTCTACCCGACGTCATATCAACGTCATTGCGACGTAATGATGTTCACTGGCGCTATTTTAACGCAAATACTACAGGTTTCCGAAGTATGTAATAAAGGTCTGAGGTTCCAAAACATATATTACCAAAATTGAGTTAGAATTGCAATGTTAAATACAAGGGCAACATCGTGCACCGCTCAAACTTATTACAGCTGCTTTCAGTCAGTTTACTCCTCCCCTCCCCCCTCCCCCTCCACATCCAAAACAATAATATCCCCCACACTACCAACCACCCTTTCCCTCATTTAGTCTACCACCCAAACTGACACCCCTTTACATGACCCCGTCCAAAACACACACCTTCTTAGTCAGTCTACCACACATGAAGCTCATTTGGATGCAAGGAATATGGTAGACTCGGTTAAACTCAGTCTTTTTAAGTGCAGCAATGTAATGATGCAACACTGCCCACGCCTAACACCGGCTTCAGCGGAACTCTATTTTCAAACTGGCTCAGAATCAGAATGAGTGTTCAAAAATATGGTATAGATACTGGGTCTGGTTTTCAGTCCATTAGATCTAGCGTTGTCAAAACTGAATAAATGAAGCACATGCAGTAACTTGATTTTATTTTCTACTTTCTATTTCATTTATTTATTAAAAAAACATTAAACGTAGCCGGACTTCAAAATGTTTTTTTTTCTGGAATTCTGGGACCATCCTTCGTCATGGCCATGTGACTTTGCTGGAGGATCAACAGTTATTACCCGAGTGACCAGCGTCATATCACATTTGATGGCTTTCATCTGCTGTTCTTGTATACACTGGGCAGATGTAATACAGACATGCATAATCATTAAAAAACAGCGAATTAATTTAAATTGGAATTATTTTCAGACATGGAATGGAAGATTTTTTTACCAAGAAAAATTGTATGTATAATGCATCAGTTTATCATATAATTGCTGAAAGTCATACACAAAAATTGTGTTATGCGAGCCAAATTGTGTCATATTGCTGGAATAATACATAATCATTTGTCACATATGCAGGGACTTAGCAGCTAACCCTGTGCACTGCACAAGGTTAGCTGCTAGCCCTGTGCCCTGCATAGGCTAAGCAGCTAATCCTGAGCACTGCGAAGACTTAGCAGAGCTCTAACCCTGTGTGATACACAGACTTAGCCGCTAACTCTGTGCACTGCACAGACTTAGCCGCCAACTCTGTGCCAGTCACAGACTTAACAGCTAACCTGCACAAAGCAGCTAACCCTGAGCCATGCAGACTTAAGTTAGCAGCTTACTTGTGCACTGCAGCTAATCCTTTGTACTGTCCAGACTATGCAGCAAATCCTGTGCACTGCACAGACTAAGCAGCTAACCCTGTGCACTGCACAGACTTAGCAGCTAATCCTGTGCACTGCACAGACTTAGCAGCTAACCCTGTGCACTGCACAGACTAAGCAGCAAACCCTGTGCACTGCACAGACTAAGCAGCTAACACTGAGCCATGCACAGCCTTAGAAGCTAACCCTGTGCCATGCACAGATTAAGCAGCTTACTCTGTGTACTGCAAGTCTAAGCAGCTAGCCCTGTGCACTGCACAGACTTAACAGCTAACCCTGTACACTGCACACAGCAGCTGACCATGTTCAATGCACAGACATAGCAGCTTATCCTTTGCCGTGAACAGATTTACCGGCTAACTCTGGCAACTCTGTGTCGTGCTCAAACTGTGCACTGCACAGACTTAGCAGCAAACCATATGCGGTGTACAGACTCAGCAGCTCACCTTCTTTCACGCCAGGGCTTAGCAGTGTACCCTTTTCCGGGCACAGACTTTACTGCCCAACCAAACGTCATGCACTGATTTACCAGCAAACCCTGTGCCAAGCGCTGATATGTAGTTAATTACAATTCTGATCACTTGTCATAGTATCAGTATCAGTCTCTGACTCCTGACCTGCATGAACAGTTCGCCTATGATACTTCAACCCAGTCAAGTCCGTATACTGTTTCTCACACAGTGAGCATCCATACGGTTTTTCGCCGGAATGCGTACGTAAATGTCTTTTAACGTGTCCCTTTTCAGTGAAACATTTAGCACAAACCTGACATTTATATGGCTTTTCGAAAGTATGCTTATAACGAGAATGCTTCTTAAGTTCCTGCATTGTTTTGAATGCATTACCACATTCACAGCATTTAAATTTCTTGACATCTGTGTGAGTAGCATAATGTCTATTACGGCAGGAACTATCAGCAAATGTCATCCCACATTTTTCACAGTTAAATGGTTGTTCTCCATTGTGGGTCCGAAGATGTCGTTGCAACACACCCTTTCTCATCAGTTTTCCACAAAAATCACATTGCTCCATGGAAGTGGATTTTTCGGGTCTTCCTTCGCAATGTGTAAACGCATGTGCTTTTAAATACGATGGATGTGCAAAAGATTTATCGCAAATCGAACAATTATAGGGTTTTTTCCCCGTGTGGAAGAATTTGTGTTTTTTAAGCGCTCCTGATTCATAAAATTTCTTGCCGCATGTGGAACAATCAAATTGTGGCTCTTCATGCCTGAGCTTGTGGCGACGTAACTTTTCCGGCATTTTGAACTGTGCATTACAAATAGAACAGGAATAGAATTCACTATTGTGCACCAGCATATGTCTGTGTAGGACAGTCTCTGAATTGTATGTCTTAAAACATATTCCACATACATACTTTTCATCACTTGACTGATCAATTACAGGTAGCTTATCTGTTTGGCTTGTTCTTTTGGACACTAAATTATTATGCGTTCGCATATGCCTTTTTAGATAGTGTGGGCTTTTAAATGTTACGTCACATATTTTACAACTGTATGTCATACCTTCGCAATGGGACTTGAGATGTGCTTTGAATGTTTCAAGAACTGAAAACCGTTTTAACATGCTGCACATGTCACATTCCGGGTCTATATGACTGTCCATGTGGGATTTCATGTCTTCCATGGTCTTAAAACTTTCGTTACACAAGCAGCAGTCGTATTGTTCATCCCCTGTGAAAGTATCTTTGGTGTTTTCAACAGGTGGAAAGGCTTGTTTATGAATTGTACCAGTATCTTTGGCGTTTCCCACAGGTGAGCACGCCTGTTCATCCCTTGTGAAGATATCTTTGCTAATTCTAACTGGTGAACATGCTTGAACATCCATTGTGACGGTATCTACAACGTCTCCCACAGGTGAGCATATTTGTTCATCCATTGTAAATCCACCTTTGGTGCTCCCTAATGAGGAACGAGTTTGTAAATCCATTGCAAACTTATCTTCGTGTTTTCCAACGGTAGAACATGCCGTTTGAGCCATTCTGAAGTTCCAAGAGACCAGTAGACTTAAAACTTTAAAATTTAAGTTGAAAAATACAGGCTAAAATGGCGTAAACCCAACTCCCAAACAATTTTTCAGACGATTTATGACTCTTGTTTATAAATGGAAGTATAAAATTTCTCCAACAAAAAATTCACATTTCGGTGTGTTACAGAGATTCTATATTCTATAGTATTCATGTCTTCTTTCACACTACCTTCAGTGAAATCAAAGTCATCCTGTAAAACAGACAAGAATAAAGAAAGAATAAAACATAGACATGTACTAAGAATGTTTATCATATGACGTCGCTGTTATTCAGTGGATAACGTCGTGTCACAAAAATCGTATGACCACACGTGTAATAACACTTTGGCGCGTACACGTAACGTCATTGACGACGTCCGTGTCAACACTGCGTTTTCTTATTGCAATAATGTTCAGTTTGAATGCACTGAAGTCCCATTTTAAAGGGTCATATGATAAACAGAATCTTACACTCGTGGTCATTTCATATGAACTTTATGAAACTCGCCGAAGGCTAGTTTCACAAATTTCATATGAAATGACCACTCCTGTAAGATCCTCTATAATTAAAATGCACTGTAGTAACCTATAAGATATTCAAAAGTAAAACTGCCTGGAAGGCAAATGTATAACAACATCTTAGCAGTAAAACACCAGCATGACCGGTGTGTTGTTTGGGATTCTAGATTGTGAAAACAATATAAAGAAGGCATCTGCTAGGTTTCGGGAAGATTCTGTGGTATTTCCAGCATTTGTGTGCCTGCTTAACACATTATGTATCAAATGCATAAAAGAAAGGCATACAGTACATCTTTATAGCACATACGCTCACTGCTCAGTGCAGTATGTTGCGAAAGATGTTAGTTTGATGGTGGGACTATTGACCACAAACACTGCAGCAGCATTGAGTGTGTGAGGATGTATCGTTGGCAGTAGCGCAGCAAAGTAGATGAAGCTTTATACTCTACCTAAAAACGTAGAAAAGCAATTTTTGCCATTAAAGGTAAATCAATATATGATGTATTTCAGGTTGATGGGGCCAAACTACCACACAAGTCACAAATGCTACTTGAAGTGTTCATGCAGACCAAACAGCTAAGGTTTCGACAAGGGTGAGGGTTTGGAGCTAGCTACCCAGCAAGCATGGCTAAATGGGTCCCATATGGGCAGAACCTGGGCATAATGCCCAAATAGGACCGATGTGGGTCCCATATAGGAAATTTAGCCCATGTGGGACCCCATAGGGCCATTATTGGTTATCTAATTTTCTAAACACATACAATTTTGTTGTGGTGAAAGGAAAATATATATAAAGGGTGCTATTTGATTTTCATTTATACTGTTTCTCTTCACAAGAAAGTTTAAGTGGTTATTTATGGACCTTTATTTCAAATCATTACCAAACGGGTCCCATATGGGCAAACCCACATTTTGCCCACATTCTACCTGAAAAATATCTAGTAATGTTTTAATTACAATCAATATACTCATTCAATTACAAAACTGAAAATAAATTCAATCAAGTTTAATACTTCTTTCACCATTTGCATCTCTTTTGTTGGTCATTTACATCTTATCTCTTACAAATGTGCCATCAAAATTCAAAACCTACTGGAAATAACATTTTCCTGCAATAAGTTTACCTATGTAGTATGGATTTAACATCTCGAAAAACTTCCCACAAATCGCTCAGTGAGCGATGATGGGATACTTCATTTGTGCATTTGTCATCTTCTACGTTGTCGTGGAAGCTATTGAAATAATCAGTAACACAGAAGTATCAGAGTTAAACCAGTAATAGATGTACAAAAGTGGGCTGGACATGGGCCAAATCTGGGATGGGGCCCGTATGGTTCCCATATGCCACCCATATGGGCTTGCCCATGTGGGTCCCATATGCAGCCCGGTTGCAAAACCCATGTTGGTCCCATATGGTTTGCCCATATAGGACCCATATAAATACCCACATGGGGCCCATATGGGTCCCATATATTTTGCTGGCTGGGTAAAGCTTAAGCCCCCCCTTCCCCCAGCAGCCTATCACTGCACATCCCAGGGCGGTAGTTATGTTGTATGTAGAGAGGTGCCGTGATCGAGTGGTTACAGAGATTCGGTTAAGCCGCAGAAAGTCGCCAAAACGTTGTGAGTTTGATCCCGGCTTGGCCATCTGAGGACTGGAAAGCTCTGTTCACCCTGCAGTAAATGGGTACCTGTTTCCAATCAGGGAAGGATAAGGTAGCGACAGAAGAGGGATGGGCTCTGTCTGTCATATGCTGTGCCCAAGATAGAGTATGCCTCTAACCCATACTGCCCATACAGCTTCTAGGCTATGGGAAAACTTTACCTTTATCTTTTACTTTTGTTCAGGTCCCTCAGTCCTACTGGAGCTGTTCATTCGTTTTACCATGCATGTCCTTCGTAAACTGTTGTCAAAATATGAACATACTTCTTTCCATTTGGTTTTGAGGGTCAGATATCGGACTAATCCGAGCCTTCTCTGACTGAAAAAGCCTATTTATAATTTTGATTGGCGGCTTATTGACAAGACCCAATAAGGGTTTGCAGCCAGAGAAGACTCGGGTTAATATCGGACCTATCCATCTAGTTGTACTGCAGCACCCCTCGCCAAGATTACAAGCAGGATAATTGCGTGCCGTAAAGAAACAATAGCCAACAAAAATTTACATAATCAAACAATTTATCAGAAAATCAGGTTATTTCTAAAATTAGCAGATTTTTTTTATTGGTTGCAAAAAATTCCCTGGCAAAAATTTAATCTGATTACAAGTACAAATTTCTCTCATCTAAATTAACAATTCAGCTATGGAATAATTTTGCAATTAATGATGTTGAAATTCCGACAATTCCATCGATTTTGAATTTGAGTTTCAGTGTTCACGCAGACCAAACAGCTAATGTTTCGACAAGGGTGAGGGTTTGGAGCTAGCTAAAGCTTAAGCCCCCCTCCCCCCAGCAGCCTATCACTGCACATCCCAGGGCGGTAGTTATGTTGTATGTAGAGAGGTGCCGTGGTCAATTGTTACAGCGATTCGGTTAAGCCGCAGAAAGTCGCCAAAACGTTGTGAGTTTGATCCCGGCTTGGCCATCTGAGGACTGGAAAGCTCTGTTCACCCAGCAGTAAATGGGTACCTGTTTCCAATCAGGGAAGGATAAGGTAGCGACAGAAGAGGGATGGGCTCTGCCTGTCATATTCTGTGCCCAAGATAGAGTATGCCTCTAACCCATACTGCCCATGCAGCTTCTAGGCTATGGGAAAACTTTACCTTTTTCTTTTACTTTTGTTCAGTCCCTCAGTGGTACTGGAGCTGTTCATTCGTTTTACCATGCATGTCCTTCGTAAACTGTTGTCAAAATATGAACATATTTCTTTCGATTTTTGGTTTTGAGGGTCAGATATCGGACCTAACCATCTAGTTGTACTGCAGCACCCCTCGCCAAGATTGCAAGCAGGGTGATTGCGTGCCGTAAAGAAATAATAGCCAACAAAAATTTACATATCCAACAATTTATCAGAAAATCAGGTTAGCAGATAACTTATCCCAGCGACATCAGTTTCAGAGCCCTTAAGATCAAAATCAACTACTTTAATACATATGCAGCTAGGCTGGTTCAAAAACATATTTAAAGTCCTCTGTAATGTTTAGCCTACCATTTCACATGTCCTCATGAAATATTGTATAGAATTAAAATCAGGGGTTTGTATTTGAGGAGACTACCTATTTTCACTTATCCTTCTAGTGCGGTATGTGTTTCAGAGCCCTTTTTAAAACTTTAAAAGAAAATTTTATTTGATTTGCTGAGGAGAAAATATGGGTTTCAGGGGTTAGCATATTAATGTTGACACCATATAATAAAAGGTATCAATCATCAACCAATCCTTCTTGAGATGGTGGTAATAATTTCAGATAGCATGCCAACCTTGGAGCAATGACAGCCTTGTTTCAAAGTTGTCAACCCTGTATGCCTCAAATTGGAAATTTCTACAAAGTTCCAAATATCAGAGTTAAATTTTTATATGCACATTGTGTTACAACTGGACCTGGTGACATAACTGCAAAAGAAAAATAATTTTGATCTTTACAACTCAGATTATAAACAAAAACAATTCAACCTACCATTACTCACTGGTACTGACAAACACTTTTTTGGATATAAGGACCCTCTTGTCAAAAACTTTTTTGAAAGGTTCTAACATATTTTCAGTGAACCTCAACTATTGCATGATATTAAAGATATTAAGCATACCATTAACTTACGGTAAGTTTTTCTTACAAAATTTTGCTAGTTCAAAAGATTTCTGGGTCGCAACAACCAGAACAAAAGTGCATTAAGAAAAATGGCTATTTGAAGCACATCATGTCTTGATTTTAAAATTCTTTTCTCCCAGATGATAGTTTTGGTCATTCTTTATTATGGTGAAGAACAAGAGCCTCTGCAGAATATAGATGTCAATAAATTGCCTCAGTGCCAATGTTCTGCCATGTACAATTTATGATTATAGTTAGGGCTCTGAAACACATACCGCGCGGAAACACATACCGGGACGATATAAAAAAAAAAAAAAAAAAATTATTGGTTGCAAAAAATTCCATGGCAAAAATTTAATCTGATTACAAGTACAAATTTCTCTCATCTAAATTAACAATTCAGCTTTGGAATAATTTTGCAATTAATGATGTTGAAATTCCGACAATTCCATCGATTTTGAATTTGAGTTTCAGAACTTTCGAATGTTTTGTGGTTGCTATTTGTTTAAAAATATCAATCCGCCATAGAAAGGCGTTCCTACTGTACATAGAGCTCAAAATACATATTTTGATGCATTCTGATGGATTAATTGATCTAAAGTAGGTCAATTCAAGCTAGTCCCCAACCTGTTCTACTTTCATTTTCATTTCTTGGAGTGATGTGATGGGTATTCGATGAAAGTATAAAAAAAATACACCAAATATGGACGTCAGAATACCCGATATCTCATATTATGGGAGTATTTTTTCCGCACCTACCCATTATTGCTGAAAGACAGCATCAAAATAGCAATCTTCGAAGAATGTGACGTGCGCTTGCCAACAATCAATATATCAAGAGAAACTAAATCTCATGCACCTGGTATATCTGCAACTGCAGGTTTAATATGACTTTCACGGTTATTCTCCCTGGACATGCTTGAACGCTTCTTTAAGAAAATCCTCAAACAGATTCTCTCACAGATATAGGTGGACATTTGGTCAATTTCTGGACGGTTTGCATCCTAATCCAAAGATGTCTAAATACTGGTTGAGAAAACTTGCGGAATATGTTAAGGACAGTAAAGGCAACTGATGCGTGTGAAGAATTATTTTGCCGCATCCTAGCATAAGTTGGTTTGCGTGTGTGAAAAGTCATTTGCCACGCTGAAACAGCTTCATCACAGTTCATCAGATTTCTACAAGTACAATATTTTGGTCACTGTTTGACATAGTTTACTTTTGTGAGTGTGATGAACCGTAGTATTTTCAACCTGTTGCAAAAGACATCGGAAAATCACAAGACCAACTGTAGCGTGTGATTTTTTTTTTGCCACGCCCTAGTCAGGCTAATATAAAATTAATAAAAAGTGTATGAAGCTATTGCTGCTACATGACTGTGAACTTGGTGCTGCTTGTGTGAAGATTATGTGCCACACCCAGGTTATGCAGAAACTTGTGTGATTAAATTTATATAATTTATCTTTGCCACGCCCTAAATTAGGTTAATAAAAAATTGTGAAAGTTATTATTGCCACGGCTGTACTGAAAACATTGAATATTGGAGTTTGCGTGTGTGAAGACTCTTTGCCACGCTCGTGTTAAGCAAAAAACTGTTGGCAGGCTGATAATATTTTAAACAAAAAACATGGCGACTGAATCTGACAAGGACAGCTTATCAAAAACCAGAGGGCCAATGGCCCTATATCGCTCACCTGAGCACTGAGGTTATGTTGGAAAAACTAAGTTGCCACAGCAACAAAACAACATGCACAACAGCAATAAAACACACCATTTATGTAGAGGATAATATCACAAACATTTATGCAAAATATAAGCTTTATCCACCCTTAATGGCTTCTGAGAAGAAGATCTTTGGCAAAAAAAAAAAAAAAAAAAAAAAAAAAATGAAAAAATTGAAAATTTGGCAACCAATCAAAATCAGGTCTTTGGGCAAAATTCTTATAGCTGATAGAGGACTACTCTAGGAACATTTCTGTAAAGCTTTTGTCAAAATATCTGCCGTAACACAGAAACAAATACCAAATGTCCACTTTCCCCATTGTAAGTCTATGGAAACTTTAAGTTGCCGTAGCAACCAGTTCACATGGGCAATGATATGAACTAGAAATGTTTTTTCGGAGAAAAACTGATGTCCCCCCACCAGCCCATTTCGCATCCCCTCTAATGAATATAGCCTGTACAAATGAAATATCTATGCAAGTTTGGACAAAATCCATCTGCTGGTTCTAAAGATATCCTACATAGAAGACTATGTCCTTCAAAAATGGGTCAAGGTCACCAACTACTAATACAACTACCATACATTCATGCAAGTCTGATGAATATCCATCCACTGCTTCAAGATATCCCATTTTTAAGAGAGAAAAATATGCATTTGTAAGACAGCTTTTGACCTTGAAAATGGGGTAAAGGTCATCAAAACACAGTACACTCCTGAGACTGTCCCATAGGTATATCTATGAAAGTAAAGTGGAAATCAAGCCAAAGGCTAAAGAGACACATCAATTTTAGTGAAATTTTCACATATCTAAATCCTCCTGTGACCTTGAAAATGAGGTCAAGGTCACCAAAATTTTGTTCAGCTCTTAAACTTGTCCAAATCATGTATCCACGAAAGTTTGGCGAAATTCCATCCATTGGTTCAAGAGATATAGTGGGTACATGAAATTGTCATCCAAGTCCTCCAGTGACCTTGAAAATGAGGTCAAGGTCACCCAAATCTAATCAGCTCCAAAACTTGTCCCTATAAGGTATCCATGCAAGTTTTGTGAAATTCCATCAATTGGTTCAGGAGATGTAGTGGGTACAAGAAATTGTCATCTAAGTCCTCCAGTGACCTTGAAAATGAGGTCAAGGTCACCAAAATCTAATCAGCACTTACACTTGTCCCAATGATGTATCCATGCAAGTTTGGTGAAATTCCATCCATTGGTACAAGAGATATCGCGCATACAAGAAATTGTCATCTAAGTCCTCCTGTGACCTTGAAAATGAGGTCAAGGTCACCAAAATCTAATCAGCTCATAAGCTTGTCCAAATGATATATCCATGCAAGTTTGGTGAAATTCCATCCATTGGTTCAAGACATATCGTGCATACAAGAATCTGTGACGCCGACGCCGACGCAGACGCCGACGGGATCCGCACTGAAAACAATATGTCCCCCTCACCTTCGGTGGGGGGACATAAATATACTTTAGGTAGAGGCTAATGTTATTAATATGTATGCAAAGTATCAGCTTCATCCTCCTCATGGCTTCACTTTCCCCATTATAAGTCAATGGAAACTATAAGTTGACATAGCAACAAAGTTCTTATTGGGTTGGAAGAAAAAACAAATTCATGTAGAGGCTTCTGTCATCAACATGTTTGCACAATATCAGCTTCATCCCCCATATGGCTTCTGAGCAGAAGATTATTTTTTTCATTTTTTCTTTTTTTTTCGAAAATTTACCCTATATTTTGCCATGGCAACTAATCAAATTCAGCGATTTGGAGAAAATTCATATGAAATATAGAGGACTATTCAAGAAACATTTCTGTAGAAAGAAAATCTAAATAAAAGCCGTGAGACAGCAAAAATTGCCAATTTCCATTTTCCCCATTATAAGTCAATGGAAACTCTTAGTTGCCATAGCAACCAAACTGCTGGAGTAATTGCCATGAAAAATAGTAATTCTATAGAGGCTAGTACTAAGATTCTTTCTGTAAAGTTTGAGCTTTATTGGCCACACAGTTTATGCAGAGATGATTTTTTAATATTTTTCCATTTTTAACTGTTCGGTTGCAATGGCAACCAGAAAAATCGCCCAATTTGTATAAATTTAACAAGGCTGGTTAAAGACTACTCCAGGTACATTTCTATAAAAGTTTTGTCAAAATATCTGAAGTGGCATAGCAATAAATGCAAATTTTCTATTTTGCCATTATAAGTCATTGTCAACTTTAAGTTCCCATAGCAACCAAACCGCTAGAGCAATTGCCAAGAAAAACAGTACTTTTATAGAGGGCAGTGCCAAGATCCTTTCTTTGAAGCTTGAGCTTTATTGGTTGCATAGTTTCTGAGGAGATGATTTTTGAATATTTTTTTCTATTTTTAACCATTCGGTTGCCATGGCAACCAGCCAAATTGTGCAATTGACAAATATTTCATGTGGTTGATGGGGGACTACTCAAGGAACATTTCTGTAAAAGTTTTGTCAAAATATCTGCAGTGACATAGCAAAAAATGCAAATTTTCAATTTTTCCCATACAAGTCAATGGAAACTTTAAGTTGCCATAGCAACGAAAGTTCCGAAGCAATTTGGGTAAAAAACAGTATTATTGGTTCCCCCTGCCTATAAATGCTATATATGAAATTTAGTTACAATGGGCCATGTAGTTTCAGAGGAGATGTCGTTTGAAAATGTTGACGGACGGACGACGTACGACGTACGACGGACGACGGATGCCTGCCTATACTATAAGCTCATCTGTGAGCCTTCGGCTCAGGTGAGCTAAAAAGGCATAGACAAGACTCAAGTGATCCTGAGAGAAGTTGTCAAAAGTGTGACAAAACAATTAAAGATAAAATAATGTGTCAAGGTTGTAAACTTGATTATTGCCTTTCTTGTGCCAAAATAACTCCGACTAAGTTTGAATGTTTGGTCCAAGGTGAAATGGGTGGTTTCTATTGGAGCTGTCGTGTAAAGCAACTATGGCCTCTCTGGACAATATAACATTTTTGTCGAAAAATATGCAACAAGAAAGTAATGAGAGAATGAGTAAGCTTGAATCACATGTGTATGTTCTGGAGTCTGGTGCAAAAGAAGCAATACATGGGTCGGTTTCATCAATGAAGCAAGATATAATATCCAGTCTCAAAGAAGACATAAATAAAATAGTGGACACTAGACATGTAGAACTGGAGGATAGAAAAAGAACAGAAACCAACACAGTTCTTTTTAACCTGCAAGAACACAGTTTTTAGTGTTGGTTTGACCAACAAGCATGCTGATGAAAAGGATGTCAAGGAAATTAGTTGTTGTCTAGGTCAGGAATCACTGAATATTGTGACTTTGTTTAGGCTAGGCAAGAAGTCTGAACAAAAAACTAGGCCACTTAAAGTTGTGTTAGACTCAAAATCAGAATGTAAGTTTCTTCTAGAAAATCCTAAGTTTATAGAGGGGAAGGTACCAGAGAAATTTAAACGAGTAATAATAATTAATAGGGATATGACCAATGCTCAGAGAGAAGAGCGCAAAATGTACCAGAGAAGAAACAAACGAGCAAAGCCCACAGAGCATAAGGTTGCGACTAGATCTCCAGTTGCCATGGAAACAGAACAGCCAGTTCCCAGTCCAATACTTAGTATGCCCCATGCCAATGTTTTTAGTGACTCACAACTCCCCCCTCTGGCCAAGATCAAGATGACGTGTATGATAATACTACTATCTTGCAGGATGAAACTATTCCAGGTGGTTTCTCTCTGACACAAGGCGGATCCTCACCCAACAGGGGAGGGCTGTCTGACAGTGACAGCTAGGGTACCAGTTTTAACTCTGTAAATAAAAGTAAAAAGTATGCAAAGACCAGGAACTGAAACAATCAAAATCCAAATCCAGCCCTCAAACCATAGTTGGAAACAACTAAGATTACAAATAATCAAGATACAGAGAACATATGGCCAACCGAGTGAGCAGCTTGTTCCCAAAAGGTGGCCACTCAGCAACCCAAACCGAACCAAAAATAATAAGAACATACATAAGGTAAAACATCACAGAAACTCTGACACCAAAAACAGGCAACAGAGAACCACAACAGAACTACCGCCTTGGAACGGTCAGTAATGAATTACTGGGGGGCTTAAATCGATTTTACAGGCCCAACCTCACCCTCAGTTTCTGAAGTGGTACAAAACATTTAGTTGGCTGTTCGGTTCGCATGATAACCCTCTAACTCGTCAATGAATCATCACGGTAAACACATAAATCAAATTTCAGCACCATGAAGAAGCAAAGACGAGGACTCAACAGATACAACGGGCCGTCTGACAGGTGGAGATCCCTGTCCTGCCAAACAACCCCACTGGAAATCTGAAGCACAAGAAGGTCACCAGTTGAGCCCCGGTGGACCAAGCAACAGACAAAAAGGCTCCGGTCCCAACCAACTACAATATATAGCTTTAGGTCGGGGCCATCATAGAGTCTGACGACCGATCCCCCGGTGTGCAATTAAAGAGTGCAGCAAAGTTATCAACCGTGATTGGGTTAATCACTAAGCATGCAGACTGTCGCATAACATTTAAATTATAGCCAATACGTTTGTGACGTATAATACTGCGTCACAAGATAATAGTTAGCTTAGCAGTAATGTATATAATTCAAGTTTTATCAAAGTTCTGTACACAAATTCTGACTGTCTCTCTCAATCAAAGTTGGTTGAATTAACCAATTACTGTGATCACAATGGTATACATATTGTTGCAATATCAGATATTCAGTTTTCCAGCCAGATGAATCGAATTATAGGATGGAAGGTTATGACCTATTTATTTCAAACCTGAATGAGGGTCGTGGATGTGCTATTTACGTCAAGCAGAATCTTGCAGCAACAAAAGTGACTTTTGTAAGTGATTTTAATGAATCCATATGGTGTCAGTTAAGTCTAAAAAATAATGACAAACTCTTAGTCGGCTGTATATACAGAAGTCCAAATAGTTCATCAGAAAATAATCAAGCTCTATTCAATTTGCTAGATACTGTAAAAGATAGTAATTATTCTCATTTGCTGATTACAGGTGACTTTAATTGTTGGAAACAGAGCAGTGCAAATGTAAATGAGAACCATGTCTCATCACTACTTTTGGAAAGTATTCGGGACTGTTACTTGTATCAGCATGTATCAGAACCTACAAGATTTCGTGAAGAAGAAACACCGTCGTTGTTAGATCTGGTACTGACAAATGAAGACAGTATGATTAATTCAATCAACTATATGTAAGGTTTAGGAAAAAGTGATCATGTGCAGCTTACCTTTGTTTTTAAATGTTATATAGAAGTGAACAAACACTCTTTTAAGAAGCATAACTTTTTTAAAGGCGATTACATGGGAATGATTAAGGATCTAGAGGATATTAATTGGGATATGGTTTTGGATGGGCTGGACTTGACTAACTCATGGGAGGTCCTTACGGAGAAAATTACCAGATTAGTAGAGAAATATGTACCAGTGAGTAGGGTCCAAACTGGGCAAGGCAAGAATTACCCATTTGTAAACCAGGAATGTTTAGAAGCAATTAAACGGAAACATACAAAGTGGAAAAAATATCAGTATTGTCGAAATGAACAGAATTATGAAGTCTATAAACAGGCCAGAAACAAAGTTACAACAGAAATGAGAAGATGTAAATGCAGTCTTGAAAAACACCTTGCTTCCAAGATAAAAACAGATTCAAAGTTATTCTGAAGCTATGTCAGATCAAAATTGAAAACAAAAACTAGTTTAAATCAGTTAAAACAAGCTTGTGGGACCCTAACCAATGATAACCAGTAAAACGCAGACCTGTTAAATAGATATTTTGCCAGTGGCTTTGAAATAGAAGGAACATGACCGTTACTAGATTTTCCGGATAGAGATTATACAGAAACATTATCAACAATCAGTATCACAGCAGATGATATAAGGAAAGCCATTGTTAAATTGAAACCGTCAAAGTCGCAGGGCCCTGATTACTTGCATCCCAAATTTATAAAGGAATGTTCCGTTCAGTGTATATTTACAAAATCTCTAAATGAGCCAAAACTGCCCAAGATATGGAAACAGGCGAACATTACAGCAATTTATAAAAGTGGAGAGAAAACTAACCCAGAGAATTATCGACCAATAAGTCTGACTTCAGTAGCATGTGAACTTGTGGAGAGATTGATACGGGATAAATTATTAGAACATATGACAAGCAATGATTTTTTAGTCCTTTTCAACATGGATTTGTCCCTGGAAAATCATGTGTGACACAACTTTTAGAAACTTTAGATGAAATTACAGATGCAATTGAACAAGGTTTTGATGTTGATATAATCTACCTTGACTTTTGCAAGGCTTTTGATAAAATCCCACACCGACGCCTAATGAAGAAATTATGGGCTTATGGAATCAGAGGCAAAACCTACAAATGGATCGAAAAATTTCTAAAAAATAGAATCCAGAGAGTGGTTGTAGATGGTTGTTTTCCAAGCTTTGAGCAAGAAACGTCAGAGATACCACAAGGTAATGTCTTGGGACCAATCCTTTTTGTCATATTTATCAATGATTTACCTGAAGTTATACAGATTGTAATGAGATTGTATGCTGATGATTCTAAGCTGCTAGGACGTGTAAAATCAGTAGAACATGTAAATGATGTGCAGGCTAGTCTAAATAACTCAGTGATTTGGACCAATATGTGGCAAATGACATACAGCTACAAAAAATGACACCATTTACATATAGGAAATAATTTTCCTGATACTGAATATACTATGGAAACAGCAAATGGACCAGTTAAGGTCTCAAAGGTGGCCAGTGAGAAAGACTTAGGTGTCGTATTTGATTGTAACATGAAATTCAGTGAACATATAAGTAGTAAGGTGACAAAGGCCAATCGAATTCTAGGTCTTATCTTCAGAACATTCACTTATATGGATAGGGAGATGTTTCTCAACCTGTTTAAATCTCTTATTGATCAGGCCGCACCTTGAGTTTGCAACAACGGTGTGGTCGCCAATGTATACAAAGGATATGATCCAGTTACAGAATGTACAACGTAGAGCGACGAGGCTTGTTATCAGTTTACAACATATGTCATATCCTGATCGCCTGAGAAACCTAGGTCTTCCTACGCTGGAATATCGTCGAGATAGAGCTGATATGATCCAGGTCTACAAAATATTGAATAACATTGACAAAATTGATAAAGACTCTATGTTTAAAATGTCAACTTACGTGGCAACGCGGGGTCACAACCAGAAGATTTTTAAACAGCGATATCGCCTAAGAATTAGAGGACATTACTTCAGTAACAGGATCGTTGATACCTGGAATCAACTCCCAGCATACGTTATTAATGCACCCTCTCCCAACATTTTCAAGTCAAGACTGAATAATTGCTGGTTAGGGCACCCTTATAAGTTCAACATATGGTGTTATACTTCGGGCGAAAGGACCATAATCAGAACCACATACCAGAATGCGTCTACAGAGGTCTCTGGGCCATGGATGACGTCTACTACGTAAGAAAAGTAAGAAACGATTGCGGACAGCGGGGTGTGTTCATAAGCGGGATGGTACCAGTTGAGGCTACCATACACAAGAGAGCTCGTAATTTCTACCGAAGTATATGTCCGGGCTGCCAGATACAGCAATCGAGAAATGGCTGGCTCAACGTCAGTTATGTGTAGGCCTAAAATCTTTCAAGAGTCACAGTGACATTCGGTTCGTGGCGATTAATCGGCTGCACTTGCAATATGGACTACCCGATCCCTATGAGCTTCTCAGTAAACCCCCACTAAGGAAACCTGGAAACTGACAGTCAGTTTACATGTAAATAGTTCTACATACTTGGTCGACAAGATAAAAGAGCAGTCCACTCTCGGTGAGACGATTGACCAAAATCACCGAAATCACCGTAGAATTTACACAAATCACCTGTACTATTGTAATTTAAGTGAATATATATGAACAACTGGGTATTTGTATATGGTTATGATGGAGAACCAGTCGACTGACAAGACGTGGAAAATTATGCAGCTCCAATAACAAGACACGACAAGACAGGATTTATTTTGAGTCTCGGCAAGACGTACATGTAACATAGGCTGAAGAGCTTTTGAACCGACTATTGACAAACAAATTATATAATATTAACAAATATAGAGCAGCTACAAATAAATAAGTATGGGATTTAGATCATAAATAAAACATTATAGTTATAACAAGGTTATAAGGCTGTAAGACAAAATTAAGACAACTAATTAAATACAACAAGTTATGACATTAGCAATATATGCAATGTTGATCTGCCTGGATAGGACAAGGCTCACATTTTAGGTACATCAGAACACTGTACTGGAGGTTAGCGTTTCACAAGTGGCAGCTCAATTGCTAAACAGCAAGATCCACACCACCCACCAATCAGTGTGACGAGAGCCCCATCTCAGCCATAGCAAATCAGTTATTGCAGCAAGATAAAAACAACTACAAATACACCTAAAAGATAAACACAGAGTCAAAGTAACATGTATACAGTACAAGCATGATCATAAAACAAAGTTGATATGCCTGGATAGAGCAGGCATCCTAATTTGAGTCCATCAAGCATTGCATTAGAGGGTGGTGTTTCGCAAGTGGCAGCTCAATTGCTAAACATCAAGCTTCACCCCACCCTCTAATCAATGTGGAGAGACAGTGCTTTGCTGTAATTTCCCTTAAAACAAATGCAGCTAAGAACACAAGAGAGTTTAGCACAGTTACTGTAAAAACACAGGACAAAAACAACAAAAATCAAATACAGCAACATTCCAGATACAACTTAAGACAAATAAGACACAAAAAACAGCATGGACAGTGCTAAGGAGGCTCACTCCGATTTGCAAACTATGCAATTACATTTTCTTCCATTCCAAGATAAAACTAAACATTTAAACTGATTAAAATTTGTACATCTCCTAAAATCATCAGGGAGTGAGTTCCATGGCACTGGTGCAGCACCTAAAAGCTCTTTCCAAAAGTACTTGTGTGCACCGATGGAACCTGCAAAATATTAAAATACCTAAACTTGTAAGAACTTTCCCTTTTCTATACAAGATCAGTTAAAACAGTTGGACACAAGCTATGTACAATTTTAAAACCTCAAGGGCCATTGTTCTCATTCTTCTAATATGTAGAGTGGGTAGAATGAGAACAATGGCCCTTGAGGTTTTTAAAATTTTACATAGATTGTGTCTACCTGTTTTAACAAAGAAGATTTAAAAAACTGAGATACTTCCAGAGATTGTGACAGGGTTTTTACTGTGCATTTGATGTTGCAAACACTGGAGTTAATATTTATGAAGGCAGAAGGCGTGTTTTTCAATTAGGAATGGTTTCTTCAAGTTTTTCCTGGGGATGCCCTTTGTTCAAATCCAATATGGCCGACGTTGGAAAAAAACAATTGAGTGGGTGCTGAAGAAATGAAACATATGAGTGGACATAGACCATCAGTAATAAAATCATAAAGAATTAAGAGCTTTTAACATTCAACGAGCTATTTTTATTCTTTTTTCCTTTTATTTTTGTAGCGGGAGTGAGATGTCGATGGATAATATTATTTCTCTTCCATTTTTGTGGAATCCTTGCAAATGAATGACTCGAAAATAGACGAGTATCTCTTAGGCACAGCAGACTTAGATAAGAATCTCCCTAGGAGGCAATTAGTTCCAGTTGTTTTCACCGATAGTAAAGGAAATTATTTTGATACAGAGGCCAGGAGAGTTGGTAGCAATGAAATCGAACGTGGTATAGTTTGGAAGACTAAACCCGGGCGGACTGTTTTGGATAGTATTGACTGGTTAAAAACACAGACTGCAAGTTACAAGAAACGGTATGGTAAATTTGAGTTATTTATCTTCTTAGGTACATGTGACTTCGGTATAAAAGACAATGATGGCATTATTCTCTTGCTGCCCAAGTCTGCAAGAATCCCAGACAAAATTTTGAGCAAGTTTCGCAGCTTCTCTCATTATACTAGGGTCAAGGGGTTTCCTATGACATTTCTAGAAATACCAGCAATTTGCTTGCAAGAATGGAATCGTCGTCATGGTCATGGGAACCCGCAAATTTTTATCGAAGATGATAGCAGACTCAATCCAATAATTGAATTTGTGAATAAACAAATCAGAAAATTAAACAGAAAAATGGGAAATATTCCCCAAACTTTAATGCTGCCCTTTTGAAAACTAGGAAGAACTAGAAATTGTGTTTGTGAACACTATGCCCCCAACCATACGCTTGCCTCTAAAGGTGTCAAACTTTAGAATGTCTAAGTCTGAAAAGGAGTTACCTAATCTTTACTAAAATATTTAACACATCAACAGGAAATTGTTAAACCAAAAATCAGCTTCCTAGATCAAGCAATTCAGAGGTTGGAAAATGCCAAATTCAAACAAGGGCCATAACTCCAATATTTTATGGAAATGTCCCAAACGTTAATCAGGTAATCTACTCCTCAGAACCAATCAGTAAACCAAATATCAAGACCATAGCTCAAACAATTTTTGAGATAGCTTGCTAACAAGATAGTCATCTCATTATACTAAAAGGGGCTTAACTCCAAAAAGGGGCATAACTGGGAAAAGAAAAAAAAATGTCTCAGCTAATTTTCAACAAGGAATCCATATATGAAATTTCAAAACCCTATTCCCAGTGGTCTTGAACTCAGTAGCTGCATAAGTATTGAACATCAGGGGAAGTAATTCCGTAATTAATGAATGCAGAGTTACCTAACCTGTACTAAAGTATTCAACACATCAACAACTACTACTATACCAAAAATCAGCTTCCTAGCTTAAGTGGTTCAAAAGTTCGAAAAATGCCAAATTCAAACAGGGGCCATAACTCCATCAATATTTTATAGAGTTGTCCTTAAAGTTAATCAGGTAATCTACTCCTCAGACCCAATCAGTATACCAAATATCAAGGCCATAGCTCAAAAAGGCTTTTTGAGATATCTTGCTAACAAGATAGTCATCTCATTTTACTAAAAGGGGCTTATCTCCAAAAAGGGGCATAACTGGGAAAAGAAAAAAAATACGTGTCAGCTTATTTTCCGTGAGAAATCCATGTATGAAATTTCAAAACCCTATTGCCAGTGGTTCTTGAAATCGGTAGCTGCATAAGTATTGAACATCAGGGGAAGTAACTCCGTAATTAATGAATGCAGAGTTACCTAACCTGTACTAAAGTATTTAACACATCAACAACTACTACTAACCCAAAATTCAGCTTCTTAGCTCAAGTGGTTCAAAAGTTGGAAAAATGACAAATTCAAACAAGGGCCATTACTCCATCAATATTTTAAAGGTAATCAGGTAATCTACTCCTTAGACCCAATCAGTATACAAAATATCAAGGCCATAGCTCAAAGGCTTTTTGAGATATCTTGCTAACAAGATAGTCATCATATTTTACTAAAAGGGGCATAACTCCAAAAAGGGGCATAACTGGGGAAAGAAAAAAATTAGTGTCAGCTAATTTTCCGTGAGAAATCTATATATGAAATTTCAAAACCCTATTCCCAGTTGTTCTTGAACTCAGTAGCTGCATAAGTATTAAACATCAGGGGAAGTAGCTCCGTAATTAATGAATGCCGAGTTACCTAACCTGTACTAAAGTATTTAACACATCAACAACTACTACTATGCCAAAAAATCAGCTTCCTAGCTTAAGTGGTTCAAAAGTTGGAAAAATGCCAAATTCTAACAAAGGCCATAACTCCTTCAATGTTTTATGGAATCGGCCCAAAAGTTAATCAGGTAATCTACTCCTCAAATCAAATCAGTATACCCAATATCAAAGCCATAGCTCAAATACTTTCTGAGATATCTTGCTAACAAGATAGTCATATCATTTTTCTAAAAGGGGCATAACTCCAAAAAGGGGCATCATTGGGAAAAGAAAAAAACATGTGTCAACTATTTTTTTATGATGAATCCATACATTTCAAAACCCTGGCTAGCAGGGTTCTTAAGTTACAGTAAGCATGAAAAGTGTGACGCACACACACACACACACACACGCACGCGCGCGCGCACGGACGGACGGACAAGCCAAAAGCAATATGCCCCACCAACTTTTTTTTCAAAGTTGGGGGCATAATAACAGTAAGAAGAAGAACAAATACAGGCCTACTTTTGGGTTATATAAAGACGGCATTCACAGTGGGAAAAATTATCTCAGGATTGGCTGCGAAAACTAGCAGAAACAATCAAGAGACAGTGTTACTGAGCGATCAGGGCTGGCTGGGCATCTGGTTCCATGTTGAGCTACGAACGTGTGTGAAGATTATTTTGCAATGTTTCAGTCAGTACTGGAACCAGTGTCGCATGTTCAGTAGTATCGGTTCATTAACATTTATTGGTTATAAAGTAATTTTATTCTGTGAAGTCAATTTGCCATATTTAGTCAGGACGCTGAAATTCAAAAAGGGCCTATTTTTCGAGTTTAATGCCCCGACAATTCGAAAGGATGAATTTAGTATATTATGAAAGTTTATTCCCCCAACTTTAACTTAGGGTATGATGTGGTCCTGAAAAGTGGATCCAGGATGTGAAATCAGGGGAGATAACTGGGTACCAAAGAAAGGCTAAAATGATCGACTGCCTTTCTCGTTATGTTTATGTCATTTGAAGCGGGGTTTCAAGCAAACAACATTCTGAAGTCACGTTTTAGAAGAGACTTTAGTATACTGCTAACGACTGATACTTATTAGATTTCTATCCATTTTGGCTTAAGCCCGTAACATTCGGTTATAGACGTTACATATGAGTATATTCCAAAAATGTAAATAAATTGAAGGCAGAATCGTTTTGTTTTCTTTTGCTAGTATATCCCACTTTAAAATGATCTTTAAATATTAGAAGAATTACAGCCAGCTTGATTCCTTGCCATTCGCCTATGCTACTACCTGGATTCACATAGAATTAACGTAGATAACATGTATACGAAATGTATTCCATTTCATCACAGCTAATCAACATCCTTCACCAACTTCCAGGAAACTCTCATAAATACGGTATTCAGACAATTTTAAGGAATATTGTTGACGGAATTTTGTTGCCATTTTGACCTAGCAGTTTAAGGTCCTTGCAAGCTGCGTTTTATACGTGAAACAGAAAGGAGAGTTGTTATGTGTTAAAAGACCTGACACATACTGAACAAACAGTCTTTTTTGCTATTTCTTTCTTCTTGTAGCAACGCTCAACACTTTTGCTGACATGATTATACAATGGATCAGTTTCCTTGCGACACTTCTCATGACTTAGTCAAAGCAATAAAAAAAGAAATAAATAGAGAGAAATTGAGAAACAGAGCAGATATTACGCCAAGGGAAATAAAACTACTAGTGCTGTGAACATCGTTTTATGTAGAGGATTCAATCAAGTGACAATCAAATATCACCGTCCTTTTTAATATAAATAAATATAAACTGAGGGACTTACTAGTAATGTTAGTAATGTACACTACAAAACCTGCTGTTACATTGATTATTGAAATAATTCGGTTCATAGAAAATAGAAACTGAAAGAGTACAGAAAAGTAAGAAAACTAAAATACACACTGAAATTTGATGACATGAGGTACAGAAAAGTATCTGCCAAATCAAAAATAAGCATCCGCTTGCAAAGTACGCATTCATTTATGAGAATGGCATGGAAGTATTTTTCGTAATCATTAAAACGACATTGCTCAAGTGACAGTTTCAGTTAAAATCAAGAAACAGCCCAATTATATCAATAAATTATGATATTCCATTGCATTGCCCTATTTGGTCAATTTAAAAAGTCACATTATGTGCTTGGTAGTACAACATTGGAAACATGTAAACTTCTTATTAGTTAATGTTACTGCTAATTAGAATTTTCACTGCCAGAATTCTACACACTGAGATAATGTATTTCACAATCTCCGGTCAGCTGCATACGGAATTACTCGCTTTCTGACTGTAAGTATAATGTATTGTTTTGTAACATTTTGAGGGCAGATAATAACATGTAGGAATAATTTCGGAAATGTTGTGAATTACTTTATCCGTAACCCTAAACACTGACAAAACACCCGAACAGACTGATGATGGGACATATGATAAGTTACGGTACTTTCCATCTTTCGTTACCTCGTCACAGCTAGAATATCTTTAATATTTTGCCTTATAACTGACGAGAGCGCTACAAACGGGTAACGTTGATAACATTTCAGTAAGAAAACCTTGGAACTTAATCGACGCACTGACAGTTTCTTTAAACGGGTCCGTAAATAACCGCTCGAATTTATTATTCCAATTTAATTTGGAGACTTTGTTTTAGGTTTAAGTTGAGATGGAGTGAAGTATCATAATATTTTGGCTAAAAAACTTTGTGCTTCATTGTTGCGATTTAGGCTCAATAATGATTAAAGTATAATGTCGAAATACACATGACAAGTTAATTCTAAAGACTGAAGGCTTGAGGCATGCAGACATTGGGCCATTGAAAGCAGCTTGTTCACAAACAATTTTTATCGTTTGGCACTAAATGAAACAATGTTCAAACTAGAATTGTTTTTCTACGAAAAAACAGATGTCTCCCCCCGTTTTGATGTCAAATGGATCAGTCATTAAATACAATTTCAAACGGAAACTTTAAATACAATTTCTAATGCAAATACTGGTCATTTTTCATGCAAACAATGAGCTCGTATCCAGTAAAGATATCCTGCCAATGCAGTTAACTATTGCACACTCATAACTTGGTAAAAAATAAATAATCATAGAAATAACTCAAATAGTATAAATGCTGTGCCCTGCAGGTTGTCTAGTGTTGACTGACATTTGTATGATGTTTCGTGAATATAGCTTGTCCGGTTTTCAAGTAATAAAGCGATTGAGACACGATTTTGTGACTGACAAAGGTCCAAGGGAAATAACTCAAGAAGTAAAAATGCAAGAGTTATGGTTCTTGCACTATGCAATTCTTCTAATGTTGATTGATATTTGTATGAAGTTTCGTGAATATAGCTTGAATGGTTTTCAAGTTATAGAGCAGACACGACTGAGACAGGATTTTGTGACTGACAAAGTTCTAAGGGAAATAACTCAAATAGTATAAATGCTAAAGTTATGGTTCTTGCATTCTGCACGTCGTCTGGTGTTGATTGATATTTGTATGAACTTTCATGAAAAAAGCTTGAATGGTTTTAAAGTTATAGACGGACTCGACTGAGACGCAATTTTGTGATGGAAAAGTTCCAAGGGAAATAACTCAAAAAGTATAAACGACAGAGTGCATTCTGCACGTCGTCTGATGTTGATTGATATTTGTATGAACTTTCATGAATATAGCTTGAATGGTTTTAAAGTTATAGACGGACTCGACTGAGACGCAATTTTGTGATGGACAAAGTTCCAAGGAAAATAACTCAAAAAGTATAAATGCCTGAGTTACCATTTGTGCACTCTGCACATCGCCTCATGTTGATTGATATTTGTATGAAGTTTCGTGAATAAAGCTTGAGCAGTTTTCAAGTTATAGAGCGGACACAATTGAAACACAGTTTTGTGACGGACTAAGTTCCAAGGGAAATAACTCAAAAAGTATAAATGCCAGAGTTACCATTCTTGCACTCTGCACGTCGTCTCATGTTGATTGATATTTATATGAAGTTTCGCGAATATAGTTTGAGCAGTTTTCAAGTTATAGAACGGACACGATTTGTGACAGACAGACGGACAGACAGACGGACGGACAGACGCCCGGGGAAAAACAATAAGTCTCCCGACCCTAAAGGGGGGAGACATAATTACAGTTATGTAACGCAGTATGACATCCACTCAGATATATGCAAAACAGATTAAAGTAAAATACCTCTGAATATTTCGTTTTCTTATTTATTTATTTTCATTGTGGCATGCACACTTTTGAATATAATCAATGGCTGCAGCATCTATGGCTATCTATTTTTCATATATCGAAGTCATCCGGCATATTGTTTGAATTCTGAGAAAATAAGCCTTAATCGGTATTCACCTGGTATAGCCAGTGCAAAATACTGATTCAAAATATTTCAAGAAGTTAGGTCTATGACAGGCAAGACGTTATGTTGAATGATACTAGATGTTTAGTAAGAATCTTTCATATCACTTACTTCACGGTATGTAGGCAAATTTACGTACACGAAAGTATTACTTACGAGACATTGCGGGAAACTGCGCGTGACAAGTAAACAACTTTTTATTCTGACAGTTTTTCTTGAATATATTTGCACTGACTTAATATTTTACAGATCTGTTTTACAGTGATATTGGCCATATTTCCTTCTATCTAGTAACGTTTAGACGCTGAAGATACACTCTCCGTGTTAAGCCTGATTTTGAGAAAACATGTAGATTTTGCATTTTTCGCCAGGAACCAGCATTTAATTTCTTTATTCCTTTATCATTTGCAAAACTGAACCCATCTGCGGGTGGCCTACTTAATGCTCTTTACAACCACGGTTATGTCAGATTCCAGCTTTATACAGTACAAGAATAAACAACCATGTTTCACAGGAGGGGTCTTCCTTTTCGCATTTACGACCATCTCAGCATTCCTTTTAAACATATACGACCATCTGCGCAACGTTAACACGAATCTTGACACGACCATCGACAAAACTCTGGCATGAAACCATCTGTATCAGAAAGTTTGCATTAAATCAAGTCTTCTTCTCAATCCAGATATGCAGTAAAGCGTTCCAAGACAGTTTTGCCGAACTTCCATGACTAAAATAAGCATAATCCTCCCTTTAATACAAATAAAACCTCACTCTAAAGCTATTCGATCGTCTTATAACTGTGTTAGTCATGGTATTTCGGTAAAACAGTGTTTTGTAGCGTTTGACTGCATATCTAGATTGTGGAGAAGACATGATTTAATGCAAAACTTCCAATATGTACGATATCATACAAAACTTTTGTCGATGGTCGTGTCAAAATTTGTGTTTTGTTGCGCAGATGGTAGTAAATGCTTAAAAGGAATCCTGAGATGGTCGTAAATGCGAAAAGGTAGACCCCTCCTGTGAAACATGATTGCTTATTCTTGAAACGTATAAAGCTGGAATCTGATTAAACACTGGTTGTAAAGAGCATTAAGTAGGCCACCCCTGATGATATCAGTTTTGCAAACGATAAAGGAATAAAGACTGTACATGCTGCCTTCCGGTGAAGTAATAGACAAATGCAAAAATCTACATGTTTTTCTCAAAATTAGGCTTAACACGGTGAGTGTATCTTCAGCGTCTATATGTTTCTAGATAGAAGGAAATATGCCCAATATCATTGTAGAAACAGATCTGTAAAATATTTTGTCAGTGCAGATATATTCAAGAAAAACGGTCAGAAAGTAAAGTTGTTTACCTGTCACGCGCAGTTTCCCGCAATGTCTCGTAAGTAATACTTTCGTGTACGTAAATTTGCCTACATACCGTGTACTTATTCAGATACTGAATTCTGTGCTGGTGGTTTTATTTCTTTTGTTATTATGATGACTGTTGACTAGGCCTTTTAAAATTTCATTTTTCGTTACGTATACAAATATCTAAAAAATAAATGTTTATTACTCAGCACCGACGTGTAATTGGAGCTGCATCAGAAGGAAGTGTGAGGTTGCGTGCATAAACATAGTTTAAGCCCCTGTACAATTGTCTAAACGAATATGAAAACGTCTACTTGCCTTGTGGTCGCCTGCATAGCTGTCATCTGTGCTTTCTATTTTGTTTTGTGGTTTGAAATAGAAAATAGGTAAAAGAAAGTTGTTCTATATGTTTGAGTGTATTTTGCATTGTTTTTGGTGCTGTTCTTATGTACAGTTCCTCTGTGTTGGAATGGAGTGTCTGGTACCAAAGATGTGCTGTTCTGGTTTGTCGTATGCATGTTTTCAATCTTATTTCAGTGTCTTGTGTGGGCTGTGTTTTATGATTGTGGCCTTTCCTGTGTAATTTACTTATAGTTTTTCTATGTACGTTTTCAACATCGCATATACTTAAACTTGGGTCCGCATGCACGTCTAAATAAATACGCTATAACAAAATAGCAAGAAACAAATTAAGATAGTCAACATGTAAACAGGTTTATTCTCTGGAGAAAAGTACTAACTTGCAAAAAAAAAAAAAACGCTGTTCACACTGGTTTTACCCACCTACTGGAAGAAACAGTTATCCCACAACTATGTTGATATCTACCATATGCATATTTCTTGATAACTTCTTTTGATATCAGAGTAGTTTACGGTGTAATTACTCTTCGAATCATAACGTTTGGTTATTGTCTGAAAATGACTTTGAATGCCGTTCATCCCCCCCCCCCTTCCCCCTGCCAGTAAGTGCAAATACTTGTTACATCAGTGCCAATCCAAACTTAACATACGTAAAGATGCTTTCAAAATACTTGATTTACATGTAAAAACTAAATAGCAATTAGACTACATATATAAAACTGCATCTTGTACAAGTATTAAATTACTTTGTAAGACAAGGGGAAAATGCAGAGTTTAAAAGAACTATTTTCAAAACATATTTGATAGACAAAATGATATAAAGTTGAAATATTATTTCATTTTATTAATTATTTTCGTTTCATGGGTAACATATATAATTTGTAATATTTGCTATAGAAAGCTTTTCGAAAACTTTTTTACAAAGTATAGTAACTATACTCTAATGCAGTAAAACAAATATTGTAATGTATTAACATCAATTTGCATAGCTCCGCCTTTATTGCCAAATATGAATTGGAACTACTTTCTGTAGAGTACATGCGCTGCATGCAATGATCAGTTAGTATTTAGATTTGCTTTAGTAAACATCAATATTAAATATGTAATCGTAAATATAGTTTATTCATAGTCTTATCTCCACAACGGACATTACAATGGCGACGAGGATTAAAAGTAAAATGGATTAGTTGAGAAAAACCATGGAATAATACATAAACATTCCAAGAGAACACATACAAGTCGGAATTTAGAAGTTTAATCAACTTCGCTGGATTTAAAATCTGTGACATTAAATGTTTCATTAGTAAAACTGATGTTTCATTATTAAAACAATGACACAAGGATTACCGGTATTTCCTAGCTTCAGTGTTCGAGAACCTGCAGTGGACACTCGTTGGAAAAAGTGGTGCGCTCGGTTGGAAAACTTGCTTGTTGGTCTTGATATAAAGGAGGACAAGCGAAAACGTGCATTACTACTTCACTATGCAGGTGAGGAGGTAAATGAAATCTTTGACACGTTGCCGGACACTAGCGATGATTACGATACAGCCCTGGACAAATTAAATGGCTACTTTGCGCCGAAGAAATGCACCGAATTTGAAGTATATAAATTCAGGCAGGCGAAGCAGGAAACAAGTGAGAAAATTGACAATTTTCACACCCGACTGAGGAAACTTTGCGAAAATTGTGAGTTCACTGACAATGACAAAGAGATAATATCTCAAATAATACAAGGTTGTTGTTCCACGAGACTGAGACGTAAGGCTTTTCGAGAAGAATTGTCACTGGACAATCTGATCAAGGCTGCAAGGGCATTAGAACTTTCGGAATCTCAGGCTTCACAAATAGAAAATAGCACTGCCGAGACAAATGCAGTTAGCAAAAAGAGGTATAAACCGCGAAAACAACAACAACAATTTGTGAAAATAGAAAAACACAGGAATACTAAGTGCAGAAATTGTGGAAAGGATTATCCCCACACAAATTCAAAATGTCCAGCAGAAGGTAAACTTTGCAATTTTTGTCACAAGAAAAACCATTTTGAGATCGTTTGTAGATCAAAGAAAAGACAAACAAAATCAAAAACTGTACACAATGTTGATAAACACTGTGACAGCAGTAGTAGCGATAACGAGACTGGTAGTTATTTATTTGGATTATCGGATATTAACTCTATGATATCACGCCCAAAAATTAAAATTATGGTGAATGACAATTCAATCAATGTTTTAGTGGACACTGGAAGCTCTATTAATGTCATAGACGAATGTAGATACACATCAATGAAATATCAGCCTAACCTTTCAAAATCGGACACAAAAGTTTATGCATATGGGGCAAACAAAAAAGTGTCATTGCTGGGAAAATTTCAAGCTACGGTGGAAACAGAAAGTAAAATGACAACAGCACCTTTCTATGTTACGCAAGGAAACAGTGGAAAATTGCTTTCATATATGACAACAGTCGATCTACAGGTTATTCCAGAAATACGGTCGCTAGAAACTAGTACGGTGGACCATTTGTGCCAGAAATATTCTAAAATTTTCAGTGGCATAGGAAAAATGGCAGATACGGAAATAGAGTTATATATTGACCCCAACATACAGCCGGTAACACAACCGCATAGGAGAATTCCCTTCCATCTTCGCAAACAAGTTGAAACTGAATTACAACGACTCGAGGATTTGTACATTATTGAACGTGTAGACGGACCAACAGACTGGGTATCGCCGATTGTAGTCGCGCCCAAGCCCAAAAGCAAAACAAATGAAATCAGAATTTGTGTTGACATGAGACTGCCAAATCAAGCAATCAAACGCACTCGACATATTATTCCTACAATTGACGACGTCATTGTAGACTTGAATGGTGCACGTGTTTTTAGCAAACTCGACTTACGAAATGGCTACCATCAGCTTATGTTAGCTCCAGGAAAGTCACGTAACGTCACGACGTTTACGACACATGTGGGACTTCGTAGATACAAACGCTTAAATTTTGGAATAAACAGTGCTGCAGAAATATTTCAAAACACAATAAGTACCGCTTTAGAAGGTTTGGAAGGCGTACGCAACATCAGTGATGATATTATAGTGTACGGACGCAATCAAAATGAGCATGATGAACGATTAGAAGCAGAGTTGAAAAGGCTTCAGGACAAAAACTTAACCTTAAACAAAGGGTAACGTGAGTTTAACAAACGGAAACTAGAGTTCTTTGGATATGTATTCGGGGAAAATGGGATGTCCGCCGATCCTAAGAAGTGCGAGGTAATCAAAAATGCGCCTCCACCCACAAATGTATCAGAGGTAAGAAGCTACCTTGCCATGACAAACTATGTTTCTAGATTTATTCCTCACTATTCCACCATTACTGAACCGCTCCGTGCCTTACTGAAAGAGAAAGCAACATGGCAGTGGAGTCAGGTGCAACAAGATGCATTCGATCAATTGAAGTCAGCTTTAAGCAGTGATACAGTCTTGACTTATTTCGATCCGAATCGCAAAACCGAAATTATCGTGGATGCTAGCCCAGTTGGCTTAGCTGGAATAATGCTGCAAGAAGGAAAAGTTGTGTGCTACGCGAGTAAGTCGCTCACAGAAACTGAAAAACGCTATTCCCAAACAGAGAAAGAAAATTTAGCCATAGTATGGGCGATCGAACACTGGCATATTTATTTGTTCGGACACAAGTTTACATTAATCAGCGACGCAAAAGCACTGGAAAACATTTACGGAAACCCGAAATCGAAACCTCCGATGAGACTCGAACGTTGGCGCTTGAGGCTACAAGCATATGATTTCGATGTAAGCTTTAAGCCGGGACACTTAAGCATAAGTGACTATATCAGTCGTCACCCTTATAAGTCATCCTCCGGAGAATGTCAGTCATCAAAAATAGCAGAGGAGTATGTTGCGTTTATTGTCAGTCACGATGTGCCGAAGGTATGACTCTGAAAGAAATCGCACTTGAAACCTCAAAGGACATTGACTTGCAAAAGGTGATTCAAAATGTTAACACAGGAACTTGGACTAATTGTTACGGTGAAAACAACACACTTGACACACTAGCAAGGTGTAAAAATGAACTTACGGTATTCAAGAATGAAAATGGTGACTTATTACTACATGAAACAAGACTAGTCATCCCCAAATCACTTCAAAGGAAAGTAATTTCGATTGCGCATGAAGGCCATCAAGGCATTGTACGTACAAAGCAATTACTTCGGGAAAAGGTATATTTTCCAAATATTGACAAACTTGTTGAGGAGACATGCAAAAGTTGTTGGTTGGTTGGTTGGTTGATTTGATGCTTAACGTCCACGGTAAACAACTAAGGTCATGTCGGGACGGTCAGTTAACCTAACCACACTATTCCTGGGCAGGCTTAGACCTCCTAAGCGGTTAACCAGTACTAAGTGCACATACTTTCGCCAGTAACTGACAACTGCCCTTCTTGAATCAGCGGAAGGAGAACGAAAGTATGTGGCCAGACCGGGATTCGAACCCAGGACCTCTGACTTACGAGTCAGGTGCCCTACCGATTGCGCTACCCGGCCCGGCCTGCAAAAGTTGTATTCCATGCTTAGCTGCAACTCCAAGTCACATACCTGAACCTCTACAAATAAGCAAAATGCCTGACAATGTATTTGATGAAGTAAGCTTACACTTTTCCGGGCCATGGCCGGACGGAAAATATGTTATGGTGCTTATGGATGAATATTCAAGATTTCCTATTGTCGAAATTCTGAGCTCAATTAATGCAAAGACAGTAATTCCAGTACAAGACAAGATATTTTCGGAATATGGTGTGCCGAAAACGTTAAAATCAGACAATGGACCGCCTATGTCGTCGCATTCGTTTACACAGTTTGCAGATTATCTTGGGTTCCACCATCGTAAAATTACACCAAGGCACCCTGAAAGTAATGCTCAGTGTGAACGGTTCATGAGGTCGCTAGGTAAAGCTATTCGAGCATCTCACACGCAAAAAACGTGTTGGAGACAGGACTTGTATGCGTTTCTGAGAAATTATCGCGCGACAATACACCCCTCAACAAAACAACCTCCTTGTGTTTTGTTCTACGGAAGGACAATTAACATTAAAATACCTAGCTTACCTATGAAAACTAAGGCAAGAAACAGTCATGCAAGAGCCAAAATTTGCGACAAGAAAGCTAAAAAGAAAATGAAGGACTATGCTGACAATCGAAGAAATGCTAAACCCTCAAAATTACAAAATGGAGATACTGTTCTAGTGCAACAGGACAAAACAAACAAGTTCACTACTCCTTTTGACCATACGCCATACGAAATCATCAAGAAAAAAGGGAGTATGTTAACGGCTAAAAGGGAAGACAGAGAATTTACCAGAAACTCTTCACATTTCAAATCTGTCCTCAATCCCCCAGATTTGCCAGGGACAGATGAAACAGAGGATTTGCTAATTAAGGAGAAACCGGATGCTGAATGTACAAATGGTCAGAACAGTGAAGATACCGACATGCCGCGCAGGTCAACAAGAAACCGTAGACCACCTGCGTACCTTAAGGATTATGTCTGTGAATGATTTATAGTGTGTGTGCTAAGTAGTTTTGTGTAGTATAGTTATACCACGTAATATCATAATCTCAGAAATAGCAAAATAGTCTCAATCTCATTTGGATTATTATTGTTATTATTGTGCTCCTATTGGATATATACAAATTCAGAATTCTTGGATTAATAATATGATCATAATTGGATTTACTTTATAGTGAAAAGTCATTATTTGGATTACTATTCATATTTCTACCATCGGATCTAAATGTCTTAATTAAATGAAGGTGCCGTTTTATTTTCAGACCTGTACTATCAACAACATAAAAAGACATGGAAAAAGAAATTGATAACTGCTTACATTTTAATTCATTATATGTCTTTTATATCGTTTTAAAATGTGTAGTTTGCTTTGTTTTATTCTTAAATTGCATGCAGGATTAATTCAAATACTTTCCTAGGTTTAAAAATGTATACGTTTCGTTTTGCAAAGTCCAGTAACCTACATTCGCACTTTGATGGAATTTCATTGAGAAAATACATACCCTAGTGTAATTGAATAACTCTGTGGAATGTGAATTATCAACAAGTTGAAGTAGAACAGAGACAAGCTGGCTGTACCGCCACATTGAGTGAAATTAGCTGACAGATATTGTTTACAGATTAAACTAGAATTGTTTTTCTACGAAAAAAACAGATGTCTCCCCCCTTTCTGATGTCAAAAGGATCAGTCATTCAATACAATTTCAAACGGAAACTTTAAATACAATTTCTAATGCAAATACTGGTCATTTTTCATGCAAACAATGAGCTCGTATCCAGTAAAGATATTTTGTGATAGACTAATAGACAGACGCCACGGGAAAAACAATATGTTTCCCTACCCTGAAGTAGGGATTCATAATAAGTAAAAAGTATAAATGCAAGAGTTATAGTTGTTATGCTCTGCATGTCCTGTAATGTTGACTGATATTCATATTTAGTTTTTGTCAAAAAATATAAATGCAAGAGTTACAGTGCTCTGCACGTCGTCTATTTATATGTTGACTGATATTTGTATGAAGTTTCATGAATATAGCTTAAACAGTTTTCAAGTTATAGAGCTTAGACGATTGAGACACGATTTTGTGAATGACAAAGTTCCAAGGGAAATAACTCAAATAGTATAAATGCTGTGCTCTGCAGGTTGTCTAGTGTTGACTGACATTTGTATGAAGTTTCGTGAATATAGCTTGTCCGGTTTTCAGGTAATAAAGCGATTGAGACACGATTTTGTGACTGACAAAGGTCCAAGGGAAATAACTCAAGAATTATAAATGCAAGAGTTATGGTTCTTGCACTATGCAATTCTTCTAATGTTGATTGATATTTGTATGAAGTTTCTGAATATAGCTTGAATGGTTTTCAAGTTATAGAGCAGACACGACTGAGACAGGATTTTGTGACTGACAAAGTTCTAAGGGAAATGACTCAAATAGTATAAATGCTAAAGTTATGGTTCTTGCATTCTGCACGTCTTCTGATGTTGATTGATATTTGTATGAACTTTCATGAATATAGCTTGAATGGTTTTAAAGTTATAGACGGACTCGACTGAGACGCAATTTTGTGATGGACAAAGTTCCAAGGGAAATAACTCAAAAAGGATAAACGCCAGAGTGCATTCTGCACGTCGTCTGATGTTGATTGATATTTGTATGAACTTTCATGAATATAGCTTGAATGGTTTTAAAGTTATAGACGGACTCGACTGAGACGCAATTTTGTGATGGACAAAGTTCCAAGGGAAATAACTCAAAAAGTATAAATGCCAGAGTTACCATTTGTGCACTCTGCACATCGCCTCATGTTGATTGATATTTGTATGAAGTTTCGTGAATAAAGCTTGAGCAGTTTTCAAGTTATAGAGCGGACACAATTGAAACACAATTTTGTGATGGACTAAGTTCCAAGGGAAATAACTCAAGAAGTATAAATGCCAGAGTTACCATTCTTGCACTCTGCACGTCGTCTCATGTTGATTGATATTTATATGAAGTTTCGCGAATATAGCTTGAGCGGTTTTCAAGTTATAGAACGGACACGATTTTGTGATGGACTAAGTTCCAAGGGAAATAACTCAAAAGTATAAATGCCAGAGCTACCATTCTTGCACTCTGCACGTCGTCTCATGTTGATTGATATTTATATGAAGTTTCGCGAATATAGCTTGAGCGGTTTTCAAGTTATAGAACGGACACGATTTTGTGATGGACTAAGTTCCAAGGGAAATAACTCAAAAAGTATAAATTCAAGAGTTACCATTCTTGCACTCTGCACGTCGTCTCATGTTGATTGATATTTATATGTAGTTTCGCGAATATAGCTTGAGCGGTTTTCAAGTTATAGAACGGACACGATTTGTGACAGACGGACAGACGGACGGACGGACAGACGCCCGTGGAAAAACAATATGTCTCCCGACCCTTAAGGGGGAGACATAACTCTAACATGTGTTACTTATGTTTTAAAGTAACAGTTGCTGATTCGTAATAATTTGTTATTTGGCCACCCAAGAGATTTAATCTATGTCAAGGGGAAATGTAATGTACTAACATCAATTTGCATAGCTCCGCCTTTATTGCCAAATATGAATTGGAACTACTTTCTGTAGAGTACATGCGCTGCATGCAATGATCAGTTAGTATTTAGATTTGCTTTAGTAAACATCAATATTAAATATGTAATCGTAAATATAGTTTATTCACAGTCTTATCTCCACAACAGACATTACAAATATGATCCTGTTTTTGTATTCTACATCTTTATAATCTTTATATATATATTATATATTCTGAATCGTCTTCATTCATTGTTGTTTTTAATAAAATTGTATTAAGTAACGTCTGTAACGATCGAGCTGTTACAGACAAACGCCTAGTGATCAAAGGGCTTGTAAATGTGAATGCATAAGTCGTTCGAAGTCTTTGCGGACGCAGAAGTGGTAGGGCTGGTTTTCTTGTTAAAACTGCACAACAAGGAGCAAAACTTCGAACTGTACATCTTTTGAAGAAATGAACGTCTGAGGAAAACGGAATCCACGGCGGTGGTTAGACTCCAAAGAGAAAAGATTTATGAAGTACAGAGTGCAGTGTCATTATCATTGGATATTTTGCGAGTCAGTTGCCTTGTAAATATATGCGCATTTTGGTGAGAATCTGGAAGATAGCGATTTAAAATGACATTTAGTGCCTTCAAACACCAACACTAGGTAGGATAAACTCTCCTTGTGTAAATATGTGTATACACCGGTTTTCTTAACATTTTAAGTCTGCATTTTGTAAATTATTCTAGAAACTGACAGTTTGCACACACATGCGTCATTTCATGAATTAATCAGAACACTTGAGTGCGCCTCAAAATGGACAGAATTATAGCGTTTTCATTTTGAGCAAATAAGGCTTAGAAGGGGTAGTGGTGAAAAAGGGGTAATTAAAAGCACGGGATCCTATTTTGGTGACCACATCATACCCTATCGTTAAGCCCAAATGCTATACTTATCAAATTTGGTAAAAATTTCCTTTCGAATCGTCGGGCCATTAAATTTGTATTTTTCGGCTTTAGCGTCCTGACTAATTCCAGTGTATGTGTATTAGGCCTGCCTTAACCTTAGTGTTCTCATTGACGTTTTTTGTCAAGCTCTATACGAGATAAGACTCGATGAATAATAATTAGTTCATTATAAGAATAGATTTGACTTAGTCTATTAATCTTTTTCAAGTGATGTGTGAAAATATGTCTACTTTGTATGTCACATAATACTGAAGCATAGATTTACCTAAGAATACATTGACGTGGGAATGTGGATGAAGTTAATCTGCCATATTCCAGAGTATGTTACAACAGTATATATAACTGATTTCTGACGGATTTGTTTTGCCTCTATTGTTACAATGGCTACATACACGGACACGAGTGGTAGTGCACTGAAGAAAAGAGCCAGACAGGACACGAGTGGTAGTGCACTGAAGAAAAGAGCCAGACAGGACACGAGTGGTAGTGCACTGACAGGACACGAGTGGTAGTGCACTGACAGGACACGAGTGGTAGTGCACTGAAGAAAAGAGCCAGACAGGACACGAGTGGTAGTGCACAGAAGAAAATAGCCAGACAGGACTCGAGTGACCCTGAAACTAGTTGACAGAGATGTGATGCTGTGATCAAAGAAAAAATAGTGTGCAATGGCTGCAAGTTAGACTAGATCTATTGTTTAAAATGTGCCGGCATAAGCAACAGTTTATTTGAACTCCTCATACAGGGAGAAATGGAGGACTTTCTGTGGTCTTGTAAGAGTTGCAAGGCCATATTTCCATCCCTAGACAGTATTACAACATTTTTGCATGAGTCACTGGACAAAAATGACAAAAGAATGACAAAACTTGAGGACAGAGTTTGTAAATTAGAAACTGGCAGTGTTACTGTTGAAAAGGCAATCTTGGACATGAAAGAGGACATTTGTAATAATATAAAGGAGGATATAAACAATTTAGTAGATGCAAGGACCGGTGAACTGGGAGACAGAAGAAGGCGGCAGACTAATATAACGTTGTTTAATTTACCGGAACACAATATCCCAACCGGCCAGGAAAATAAAACGGCGAATGAAGCCGATTTTATTCAAATTTGTACAAGTTTAGGGCTCGAACGACCCAAGATGGTCACTTGATTTGGATTAGGCAAAAAGGCCCCAGATAAGACAAGGCCCATGAACATTGTTTTAGAGACCAACGCTCAGAGGAAAGTAACTTTGGAAAATGCCAAACACATTCAACATAAAGCCCCTTTAAACTTGAGGCGAGTCATAATTAGTAAAGACTTAACCCTAACTCAGAGGAATGAAAGAAAACAACGGCGTCAGAGGCAGGTAAATCAGCCATCTCAACAGGGAGTGAGGAATAATGACATATCAGCTGCCAGATCATCCAATCAACAAGGGATAAATGATGGAGGCAACTCCCCTGTATCAATGAATACCTCACACAGATTTAGCCCTAACCATGAAGTTTCACAACTAAAACACATGACTTATTCACAGAGTAATAGTGAAATAAACGATGTATACAATGATACAACCGTCATGGTGGATGAGACCATTATTGGAGGCTTCCATTCTCAACAAGGGCTGGCAAATGATAGTATGGGTCACATCCCCTCTGTGGGGGATGACGGTTAGGAGCCAAGTTTTAATAGTACAAATGATGCCACCCCTGACTTTGAAAATAGTGACATTTTTAACCATGTAGATAAACGTTTTAAATCAGTGAAAGTTTTATACACTAATGCTGACTGTCTTACCATATCCAAACAAACTGAATTAAAATGTTACATCCAAGAGAATGCGCCTGACATTATTGCAATAACAGAAATACTGCCAAAGCATACCAATTTTGATCTAGATGAAAAACATTATGCAACAGATGGCTACAACATGTTTTGCACTGACTTTAAAAAGGGGCGTGGTTGTGTATGTTACATTAATTCAAGTATTCCAGCCCTAAAAGTGGATGTGGGCGACACTTTTCAAGAATCAGTATGGTGTAGTATAAATTTAACCGGTTCTGATAAACTTCTAATTGGTTGTGTATATAGAAGCCCCAATAGTAGTCCAGAAAATAATCAGGAGCTGTTAAATTTGTTTTTACAAGTCAAAGACTTAAATCCCAGTCACATTTTGATTATGGGTGATTTTTTGACTTACGTGAAATTGATTGGAGGATGGACACTACTAATGCAAGTGAAATACATTTTGCGTCAAAATTTCTTGAATGTGTATGAGACTGCTTCCTATATTAACATGTTAGGGATAATACAAAATTTAGAGAAGGTTCTGAACCGTGAGTTCTAGACTTGTTCTAGACTTTTGGCTGTCGAGTCCTCATCCTTGCTTCATCATAGTCTTTTTTTATTTTAATTGTTGCCCGTGATGACTCTCTGATGAGTTAGGGGACCTCCATACGAACCGAACTACCAACTAATTGTGTGCACCGCGGCGGAGGGTGAGGGTGAAGTTTTGGGCCCAGTAAAACCGGTTTAAACCCCCAGTAGTTATTACTGACCGTCCCAAGGCGGTACTTTCGTTGCGGTTGCATTTGTTTTATGTTCGGTGCTGTTTAATTAATTGAGTTCTCATTTTAACCCTTCTATAATAAAAATAGACAAGAGGCCCACGGGCCACAAAGCTCACCAGATCTCTAGCTCAAACTTGCTGTCTAATTTGAATAGGCTCAAAATTGCTGTCACATTTGTACATGCTTATACAAAATATACAACTACAAAGTCACAGTCTGACAGTCTGTTGAGTTGATAAAAAAATAGATCTATGTAACTATTTTCCTTATTTTGATTGTAGTAGTTGGTTTCAGAAGAGATATTTCTTTAAAGTGTTTTTTCCCCTTTTTTTGCTTTATGGCTTCCATGACATCCAATTAAAAGTGCAGTGAGCCAAAAGCATATAGCTGATAGAAGACTTCTCAAGGAGCATTTCTATAAAAGTTTTGTCAACATATCTGCAATGGCTTAGCAGTAAATGCCATTTTTCAGTTTTCCCCATTATAAATCAATACAATTCTAAGTTGCCATAGCATCCAAACTAAAGAGCCGATTTTTATAAAAAAAAAAAAAAAAAAAAAAAAACTTTCAACCCCCAAGCCTAAGGCTACTACAGATGGAATCTGGGCCATATCTGCCTAGTGGCTTCTGAGGAGATAATTTTTTAAGTAGTTCATTTCCGTTTTTTTGTATTTTGTTTCCATGGCAACCAATAAAAGGAGCAGTGGGCCAAAAAAACATATAGCTGATAGAAGACTTCTCAAGAAACATTTCTATAAAAGTTTTGTCAATACATCTGCAATGGCTTGGCAGTAAATGCCGTTTTTCAATTTTCCCCATTATAAGTCAATGCGACTCTAAGTTGCCATAGCAACCAAACTAAAGAGCCGATTTTCAAAAGAAAAAAACAAACTTTCAATCCCCCAACCTAAGGATACTGCAGATGAAATCTGGGCCTTATCGACCCAGTGGCTTCAGAGGAGATAATTTTTTAAATATTTTTAACCATATTTTTGCATTTTGGTTTCCATGGCAACCAATTAAAGGAGCAGTGGGCCAAAAAACAAACAGCTGATAGAAAACTTCTCAAGGAACATTTCTATAAAAGTTTTGTCAACATATCTGCAATGGCTTGGCAGAAAATGCCATTTTTCAATTTTCCCCATTGTAATTAAAATCTTAAACAGTTCCTTCAAGAGCAAAGAATACATACAGAAGTAGGAACATGGGCCAGACTACGTAGTTTCGGCTATTAAAGCCTCGTCAGTGACCCTGACAATATCTGGCGACGAAACCAGAAAAAAGCACACCGTAATTTCTTAACGACAGACGACGACGACGGACAACTGCCTATCCTATAAGCTCCCCCGGTGCCTTCGGCTCTGGTGAGCTAAAAATAGGTAAAAATAGTTGTTAAATGTTTTTCGTATAATTTGCTTAGTCTGTTGTAACCCTTCTGTTGGTCTAAATTATTTAGTTCAGTAAAGATAGCTGAGTTGCCACCTATTTGGGAAAGAGCTGCTGACTCGGCTTATCACTTGTAATTTATTGTTTGTTGGGATGTCTTTGTGAATCTTTCCCTTTGATGTTGGGGATAGAGTTTGGGATCTGATTCCGTCAGTTCCTGATGTGTAGTTACTCTTTAATTTTGCTTTTCACAAATGAGAAAAATATGATAAACTCTGTTGTTCACAAGCCAGGACTTGGAACACGTGACCATTTACAACTTCCTGCAAAATGATCCCGATTAGGAACACTGAGTTTTGATGTTGTTAAATGATTCCCGATCAGGCATCTTAAAACATTTTCAGTCTCCGATCGGGAATCAGAATTATTTTTTAAAAAATCATATTTTCATAATTCAATAACTTTCAAATTAAGAAATTAAAAAAAATCTGCGCGGTAGAAATCTAGATATATCATTCATCTTTAAGTTTGTAAAGTTTCATGCAAATTAAATGAAAACTTTGACACATCTTTTTAATTTTGTGAGAGCACTATAAAATGACTGAAATGTTCCCGATCGAGTGACAATTTACTAATTTTAGTAACATTTACCTGTCAAATTCTTAAATGTCACCAAAGGTCTTTGATTCCCGATCGGGGGAGTTTCTTCTACTGCTAAAGTTTATGGAATATCGATGCGTTAAGGTGCTCATTTTGTCGGAATATCATACACAAAGTAACTTAAAATGTCTAAATAAGAGCATATGCCTATACCTTCAAATAAATTGGGTGTATACATTGTATGCGTTTCTTTTGATGTTCAGTATATATATATGGAGCCATACCAGTGTCAAAATTGATGCATAATCTCCTTTTTCGAACTCAACTTGTATTTGTTGATGGTCATGTTCAACACAATTTCAAAGAAATCTATTCATTTAAACTGAAGTTATTGAGCGGAAACCTAAAAATTGCAAATTTTCACGTCTATCAGGGGACGTAACTTCTGTATAAATTGAGGCACAATTTCCATTTTCGAAATCAACCTGTAATTTGTTGATGGTCAAGTACCATATAAATTTTATCAAAATCGGATCATTAAAACTTAAGTTTCTAAGCGGAAACTAAATGTTCCATTTTTTATGTCTATAAGGGACCATAACACCTGCCAAAAATGATGCATAAGCTCCCATTTTAAACCCAACCTGTATTTTACTTATGGTCATGTACCATATAGATTTCAAAGAAATCATTCGTTTAAATTGAAGTCATTGAGTGGAAATCAAATATTTTCCATTTTTTAGACCTATCAGGGGCCATGGCTCCTGTCAGAATTTATGTATAACCTCCCTTTTCGAAGTCAACCTGTATTTTGTTAATGGTCATGTACTACATAAATTTCTAAGAAATCGGATCATTACAACTTAAGTTATTGAGCGGAAACCATAAAAAAATCACATCTTTCAGGAGCCTTAACTTTTGCACAAACTGAGCCGCAACCTCTTTTTTTCGAACTCAACCCGTATTTCGTTGATGGTTAAGTACCGTATAAGCACAGTGCAGGCTTTGAGCTAGCAACATAGTTCTCGCACATGACACGTCATCTTGCCATAATAATAATTTAATGTACTCAACTGAATTAAAAACGCATCACATAATTTATACAATATTCCACAGCTCATGTCATATGCAGGTAATTTTCAGTTTAATTTCTAAAGTCAACAGGGATTAATGTTAACTGCCCAAGAAATTCAGTTCTGTTTATGAAATGGTTCACGCATGAGAATGCAATACCGTTAGCCACCCGAATTTCTAAAGTCTCAAACACAGGTAGAACTATCGAGAGACATTATGTACGCGTCGAATCATGCGCCGCGTCTAACATAATCTATGCAGAGCTCTAGATAAGAGGGAGTATTTGGTGATAATTAAGGATAATTGTTGTTAATTCTCCATAAAAAAACATATATTGTGACCCCTCATCTGAACCGTCTCAACGAGACGGTTCAGATGAGGGGTCACAACATATGGTTTAAATGAGAAATAAGAAAAATTATCTCTAATTATCATCAGATACTCCCTCTTATCTAGAGCTCTGCTATGGTCTCCCATGTGCGTCGAACTCTTTCTGTAAGTCTAAAAATCATTGATAAGTGGTAATGGACAAGTTTGGTTTCCAACCGCAGGCTTATATAAGCATGCAACATTCCATTCCAAGCGCCTTGGCAGACATATCCCTCATTCAGACTTGTGAAAATCGGTTAGCTCTCGGTAGTGTTCTCCCAAGCGTGAAACATTTCATCTCTGGGACAGTAAACATTAATCCCTGTTGACTTAAGAAATTAAACTGAAAATGATCTTCATTTAACATGGGCTACGATATATTGGAAAAATTACGTGTTGCGTTTTTATTTCGGTTAAGAATATATGTCAAATAATTCTGAAATCCCACCTTGCAGGACAAACTTATAGGCCGGACATAAAAATGTTTTCTCTATTGCCTATATACAAAGTTTATGTGCGCAGTGTGACAATGACCTTCAAGCTACAGGAGATGACTTACATATAAGCGTTACGCTTACTGTCAGATCCTGTATTGCTTCATTGTATTATTCATATGTATGTATAAAATCTATGAATAAAATATTGTTTAAACCAAGCTACCTTTTGTCATGATGATCATTTACGCCAAATGAAAACTAGAAATGTTTTTCAGAGAGAAACTGATGTCCCCCCGCCATCCCATTTCCCATCCCCTCTAATGAATAAAAGCCTGTACAAGTAAAATATCTAGGCAAGTTTGAAGAAAATATATCCACTGGTTCTAAGGATATCCTACGTAGATGACTATGTCCTTGCAAAATGGGCCAAGGTCACAAAGTACTAAAAATGTCTTAAACCTGTCACAACGATATATTCAATCAAGTCTGATAAATATCTGTCAATTGGATCATGATATAGCTAATTTTTAAGAGAGAGGAAAAAAAACAAGCATTTTTAAGTGAGCTTTGGATCTTGAAAATCGGGTCAGTAATCAAAACATAGTAAACTCTTGAGATTGTCCCAAAGGTATATCTATGAAATGAAAGTGGAAATCAAGCCAAAGGCTTATGAGATATACCAGCTTCAGTGAAATTTTCACATATCTAAGTTCCTGTGACCTTGAAAATGAGGTCAAGGTCACCAAAATCTGATCAGCGCTTAGGTCATCTAAGTCCTCCATTGACCTTTAAAATGAGGTAAAGGTCACAAAAATCTAATCAGCTCTTAGGCTAGTCCCAAAGATATATCCAAGCAAGTTTGGTGACATTCCGTCCACTGGTTTTTGAGATATTGTGGTAAAAGGAAATTATTATCTCAGTCTGCCAGTGACATTGAAAATAAGGTCATGGTCATCAAAATCTAATCAGCTTTTAAACTGCATGTAGTCCCAATGATGTATCCATGCAAGTTTGGTGAAATTCCTTCCATTTGTTCATCAGATATTGTGGATACAAGAAATTGTCATCTCAGTCCTCTAGTGACCTTGAAGATAGGTCAAGGTCACCAAAATCTAATCAGCTCTTAAACTTGTCCCAATGATGTATGCATACAAGTTTGCTGTTATTCCATCCATCGGTTCAGGAGATATAACGGGCACAAGAAATTGTCATTTAAGTCCTTCGGTGACCTTGAAAATAAGGTCAAGGTCACCAAAATCTAATCAGCTCTTTTACTTGTCCCGATGATGTATCTATGCAAGTTTGGTGAAATTCCATCCATTGGTTCAAGAGATATCGCGCATGCAAGAAACTATCACGTGGACGCGGACGCCGACTTCCGCGATCCGCACTGAAAACAATATATCCCCCTCACCTTTGGTGGGGGAACATAATTTCTCCATATGGGATAAAGGTATGGGCCGGACATGAACATGTTCCCTACAGCCTATGCACAAAGTTTACATGCGCAGTGAGACCTTGACCTTCAAGATAGCCAAATAGTTCTTCTACGCGACACATTGTCTTACCCTGGTTATCATTTATGCCAAATACTTGTAGGACCCTACTTTGCAGGACAAAGTTATGGACCGAACACGAACATGTTTCACTAAAGTCTATGCTTAAAAAGTTCAAGTGCGGACTGTGACCTTGCCCTTTGAGCTTGCGACATGGTTCTTGCACCCGTCAGACTATCTTGTCATGATAATCATTTGTACCAAAAAATCTCAAATCCCACTATGCAGGCCAAAGTTATGGGTCGAACAGGATTCTGGTAATACACACACGCCCATTCACACACACATACACACACGCACACACGGACAGAGTAAACACTATATGCCCTTCAGCCATTTCATGGCGGGGGCATAAAAAGATGACAACTGCCTTTTTACAATAGTCACACAAATGATTACCCAAATCCAAAGGAACTTCGGGTGGCATATTAAAATCGCACCGTCCATCTGTCCGTCCGTTACAAATCGTGTCTCAGCGATAACTTTAAAACTACTGAAGCGAATTTGATGAAACTTCACAGAAAGATAAAGCATAATGAGAGGGTGTGTCGCGCGCAAGACTTAGGTCCCTATGCCCAAGGTCAAGGCCACAATTGGGGCAAAGGTCAAATTGTGTCTCAAAATCGTGTCTCAGCGATAATTTTAAAACTACTGAAGCGAATTTGATGACACTTCACAGAAAGATAAAGCATAATGTGAATGTGTGTCGTGCGCAAGACTTTGGTCCATACGCCCAAGGTCAAGGCCACATTTGGGTCAAAGGTCAAGTTGTGTCTCAAAATCGTGTCTCAGCAATAATTTTAAAACTACTGAAGCAAATTTGATGAAACTTCACAGAAAAATAAAGCATAATTAGAAGGTGTGTCGCGCACAAGACTTAGGTCCCTACGCCCAAGGTCAAGGCCACAATTAGGTCAAAAGTCAAATTGTGTCTCAAAATTGTCTCTCAGCGATTTCTTATAAATTACTGAAGCAAATTTAATGAAACTCCACAGAAAGATGAAACATAATGAGAAGTTGTGTTGCACGTCACATTTGGGTTGCCAGGTTCATAGTCAGAGGTCAAAGGTCAAGTCATTCATCCTGAGTTACCTAAAGCTACTGAAGTAAACTTCATTAAACTTGATGAAAAGGTATAAAACAGCGAATATGCCACAAACAAATTATGGTTTTGTTGCCCAAGGTCAGGATCACAGTCAGGGCTCAGAGGTCATATCATGTCTCTGAACTGACTCAAAACTGCTGAAGTAAATACCATCAAGTTTCACTGAAAGGTAAAGCATAAAATGGTAACGTAAAGAAAAGTAAAGTATAATGATAAGTTATGTAAGGTGCGACATTTAGGTTCCCACACCCAATGTCAAGGACACAACACAGTTTGGTTAGTGGTTGAATTAAGTCCCCTTGAATCCTCTTAGCTTAAACTTTCAAAGTGCATTTTTAAACATTACAGAATAGTAAACCGAAATGAGAATGTATATCATGTACAAGACTCTGGTTCTATGCCCAAGGTCAAGGTCACAACTAGGGCTCAAAGGTCTGTTTAAGGAACCTTCGGGGGCATTTGTTACACACTGTAACATTTCTTGTTCTTTCTTTTTTTCTTTTCTTCGAGAGACGGGAAATAAGAAAAAAACAGTAGTCGCACAAATGACTACCCAAGACCTAAGGATTTTCCTCTTTTCTCTATTTTCCCCATGACTGATTAAGTCAGTGACGAGGCCTTTGGCCTTGGAAAATCAGGTCTGATTACTTGGCGTAGTATCAGTCTCTGCCTTCTGACCTGCATGAACAGTTCGTTTATGACAGTTCAACCTAGTCGGGTCCGAATACTTTTTCTCACATAATGAGCATCCAAAAGGTTTTTCGCCGGAATGCGTAAGTAAATGTCTTTTAACTGATGCCTTTTCAGTGAAACATTTAGCACAAAGCTGGCATTTATATGGCTTTTCGAAAGTATGCTTATAACGAGAATGTCTCTTAAGATCTTGCATTGTTTTGAATGCATCCCCACATTCACGGCATTCGAAGTTCTTGACATCTGTGTGAGTAGCATAATGTCTGTTACGGCAGGAGCTATCAGCAAATTTCATCCCACATTTTTCACAGTTAAATGGTTGTTCTCCATTGTGGGTCCGAAGATGTCGTTGCAAATCACCCTTTCTCATCAGTTTTCCACAAAAATCGCATTGCTCCATGGAAGTGGATTTTTCGGGTCTTCCTCCGAAATGTGTAAACGCATGTGCTTTTAAATACGATGGATGTGCAAAAGATGTATCGCAAATCGAACAATTATAGGGTTTTTTCCCTGTGTGAAAGAATTTGTGTTTCTTAAGCGTTCCTGATTCATAAAATTTCTTGCCGCATGTGGAACATTCAAATTGTGGTTCTTCATGCCTGAGCTTGTGACGACGTAACTTTTCCGGCATCTTGAACTGTGCATTACAAATAGAACAGGAATAGAGTTCACTATTGTGCACCACCATATGTCTGTGTAAGACAGTCTCTGAATTGTATGTCTTAAAACATATTCCACATACATACTTTTCATCACTTGACTGATCAATGACAGGTTGCTTATCTGATTGGCTTGTTCTTTTGGACACTAAATTATTATGCGTTCGCATATGCCTTTTTAGATAGTGTGGGCTTTTAAATGTTACGTCACATATTTTACAACTGTATGGTATACCTTCGCAATGGGACTTGAGATGTGCCTTGAAGTTTTCAAGAACTGAAAACCGTTTTAACATGCTGCACATGTCACAATCCGGGTCTATATGACGGTTCATGTGGGATTTCATGTCTTCTGACGTCTTAAAACTTTCATTACACACGCAGCAGTCGTAATGTTCATCCATTTTGAAAGTATCTTTGGTGTTTTCAATAGGTGGACAGGCTTGTTGAGTGTCTTTGGCGTTTTCCACAGGTGAGCACGCCTGTTCATCCCTTGTGGAGATATCTTTGCTATTTCTAACTGGTGAACATGCTTGAACATCCATTGTGACGGTATCTATAGCATCTCCCAAGGTGAGCATATTTGTTCATCCATTGTAAACCCATCTTTGGTGTTCCCTACTGAAGAACGAGTTTGTAAATCCATTGCGAACTTATCTTCGTTTTTTTTCAGCCATTCTGAAGTTTCAAGAGACCAGCAGAATTTAAGCTTTAAAATTACATTCGAAACAATACAGACTAAAATGACATGTAAATCTAACTACCCAACAACTTTTCCGAAAATTTATGACTGTTTATAAATGGAAGTAAAATTTCTCCAACAAAAAATCACATTTCGGCGTGTCATAGAGCTTCTATAGTCTTCATGTCTTCTTTCACACTACCTTCAGTGAAATCAAAGTCATCCTGTAAAACAGACAAGAATAAATACCAATAAAGAAAGAATAAAACATACACATGTACTAAGCATGTAGTTAAAATGTACTGTAGTTACCTATAAGATATTCACAAAAGTAAAACTGCTTGGAAGGAAAATGTATAACAACATCTTAGCAGAAAAACACCAGCATGACCAGTGTGTTGTTTTGGATTCTAGATTGTGAAAAGAATAAAAAGAAGGCATCTGCTAGGTTTCGGCCAGATCTGAGGAATTTTCAGCATTTTTTTGCAGATTTCTGTATTCGCCACAAACCACCTTTTTATCATCACCTTCACACAATCCACCATGTAATTTGAATGGTAGAATTTATGAATCTGCATAACAGTCTATGTATCAAACGCTTAAAGGAAAGGCATACAGTATATATTTATGCTCAGAGTAGTATGTTGCGAAAGATGTAAGTTTGATGATGGTGCAAATGAAAACGCAATGTTTATGCCCCAATCTTCCAAATACTGCAAGAAGGGATTCCATGGTGATTGCAGTAATACAGTCACACTGGATCGCTGATGTGCGGAAACATGTTACAGGTATGGGGAAAACTGTGGTCAAGAAACAACATAAGCCCATCAAGCAACATAGTTACCAGTATTTTGAAAGGCAAATAAGTCCGGGAAGGCAAGCACATCCATGGACAAGGTTGTTAAAAAGTTTGTCAGAAGACAACAAAGAACGCCTCATCGGGTACCTGATGCTCACAGTTACAAAGTACAGGGTGTTAAGAAAGTTCGAAGACAAATTACAATATTGCTTATAACTTCAGAAGTTACATTCATTAAATCTTAAAACTTTACAGGTTTCAAGAACTATTCAATATCAAAGGATTCACAATATAACAACTTTTATAACCGCACTTTAGCGTAATAAAATTAGCAGTTCGTACCCAATGTGTCAAAGTGGCTTGTTATTCATTATGGATTTGACGCATAAATGTTAGGAATATAAAACTGTTATTTATTCTTATCCCTCAGTGAATCATCATTTTAAAACTAACTCAAATGATAGAGACTAAGCCAAACCGTATTTTATTAGTTTTGGTTTGTAAGGAATCGTAGACAACATGCACATTTTGACAGATGATCCATTACATGAAAAAGCAGATGAGGCTTTAATATTTTGCAAAGGGGGTGGGGGTAATGAATTAACATCTGAAACGAAACTTGACCTCAAAAGTTGACAAAAATCATTTATATCATGGAGTGTGTCTTAGAGATAAGGGAGACAAGATTAAAATTTCGAAATACTTATGGTGTATCTGCAAAAAAAACATATATTTGAAATTTTACCACCAAAAAGTCAAATTATGCTAATGTGTTGATAAAATAACATTTCTACGACAATAATGCATCTAAATGGCAAGAAAGTTTGTTAATTACAGGGGCTTTTACCCAAATATGACATATTTCAAGAGTTTCCTAAACAATTTCATATTCTTACCTAAATTGTTTCATAACAACAAGGTTTTTACTTTTACTTTTATTATCAGAGTTCTTGTGGTTGTGCTGTGTGGCGGCCCCAAAAAGTCTCCCCGCACATCCATTTAATGCTCTTATTCTTCCAATCCTCAGGGGTTGTTTGCAATCATTTTCCATTATTCATGTCCCTTAATACCATTCCATTTCGATACTGAATTGGAGGTCATTAATTGACCGATATTCGCACCCCGTTGTATAACTAAGTCTTACGTTTCTGTCTGTGGACTTGTATTAGACATAGTTTTGAGATGTGGGTCTTTGTTATACCATTCCTTTTCAGAGAGAGTTTGCTTTAACAAAATTATGTCTGTTTTATTTAATAACCGGTGTGAATGTCGCGCTTTTCTTGACGGTATCAACCCACTATACACAAATATGACTATTACAAACAGATTAAGAATTACAATATCTCCCCTAAGGTTACATGCTGCGTCTTCTGTACGGATTCCCAATTCTACTCAAAGCTTTCGAGCTTTATTACCTACAGTTTGAATGAGACCTCTAAATTTGTTTTCGGCATCATCTGTCGATCTACATGGAGCATCAAATGCTAACACTTTTCGCAACAATCTACGAGTAAGGTTGTCCCCAATTAAATCACCAGTTTTACGTAAATACCCTAATCCGTTCAAAAGACCTAGTATGTATCCTAGCATTTTTAAGTGCAATGCCAAGAGTTGCAACTGTTGTGAACATTTATGTACCGACTCTACTATCACTTCATCTGTGAATGGTAGGACTTTTTCAGTAATTAACGATTCTGATTTGGATTGAAAATCAGAGAATCTGATATATGTTTTAACTTGAAACACACAGAACTGTAATATGCAATATGTTGGACAAACTTGTCGTAAGCTGAAGACTAGATTTGGTGAGCACTATCGTAAGATTTTAAAGGCTAAAAAGATAGATACTTTTCTATACCAACATTTTAAGCGTACTGGTCATTCTCCTGATAATGTTTAAGTACAAATATCTGAGAAGTTATCATATGATCATAATTCTTCTGCTCGATTCAATAACATAAAAAGATTCGAAACTGAATTAAAATGGATAAAAATATTGCAATCAGCTTCTCCACTTGGTTTTAACGATAACATCTACCATGAGGGAAATATCTCTAAAATGCCAGATTTTGATGTGTTTTCTCTTTTAGAAATTCGAAAACGTAAATCCAGATCTCATGGTATAAGACAAAAAGGAAATGATAAACGTAAAAGATGTGCTGCCAAAAAATCTAACACTTCTCTTAATGATTTATCAACAAAATTATTGGAACATGGCCGACATGCTATGCTTTCAATTCTTAGTTCCCTACCCATTCCAGTCTTACGCAAATTGGATATAGAGGCTAATAGGTTTTACGATAGAAATCACCAAATGTACGAAGCGGCACTTCTAACTAGATGTTATACTCAACACGCTCTCCGTCCACTAATTGATTCTGAAATCAATCATAAAAGAAATTTCATTAAAATCCCTTTCATTAACAAAGGTATTGACTTCATAGATTTACCTAGTATATTTCAGGATAAATCTGTTACATCTTCCATACCTGATTACTTCCAAAATTCTGAACCGCCTATTATTTGTTATAAGTATAACAAACCGATTAGAAGTATCATATTTAATTTCAATAAACTTGTGTCTGATCTTGACATCGATGCTAATACTCCTGATTCATGAGATTGTAAAGATTCCAAATTTATTTACCCATCAGCAGGTCATGTTGTGACTGGAAATTTGAAGATCATCCCGGATTCTAGAATTCGTAACATTGTTTCTAAGGGTCCTAAGTATAGATTCCCTTCCCATATCGATTTCAACAGATGTAGGGAAGAAATTGCATCTGCATTAAATGATTTTGGTAATCGTTGGTGTAAACGAGAGGGTGTTGAAAGTAACGCTTTAAAGAAATGGAAACTAAGTATCTTTAATATTGTGGATAAACGTATAAAGTTTTATTCACACAATACTAATCTTTTACCTCCTAAGCCTAAATCTTCCTTTAGATATTTGAAGCAGGGTATCCAGGATTTTCATAGGAAGTATGTTTTGGTTCCTGCTGACAAGGCCGCAAACAACATTGTTGTTGTTTGTCGGATGCACTATATTAACACTTTGAAGCAGGAACTTAACGGCACCACGGCTTACGAAGAGACTTTTACAGATGAGAAGACTGTCGTTAATAGCCACTCAAATAATTTGCCTTTAAAGTTTGCTGTAAACGTTAAGGAACGCCAAGACAAACTTCCTACGATGTATTGGTTACCTAAGCTTCACAAAAAACCGTATAAAGCTAGATTCATTGCCAACTCTAGCTCTTGTACTACTACAGAATTATCTAAATTATTAACTTCTTGCCTCACTGCTGTGATCTCGTGTCATTTGGTACTATGAGACAGTGTATGAGAGGTCAGGGAAAAATATGTTTCGGTCTATAAAAAATTCTGGTGAGGTACTTAGTAAACTGAAGTCAAGAGGGTTCCGTGCGACTAGTTTGTCCACTTATGATTTTTCTACTCTTTATACCACATTACTCCATAATTTAATAAAGGAAAAACTTGTTGATTTGATTGAGAGGGCCTTCAAAAAGTTCTCCAAAAATGAAGATACCCTTTATATTGCCTGTAACGATAAGAAAGCGTTTTTCACTTCTACTGACCGTAAAATATATAGAGGATATAGTCTTTGGTCATGTCAGAATGTATGTGACGCCTTATCATATCTCTTAGATAATATTTACATCAGATTTGGTAATAAGTTATACAGACAAATTGTTGGTATTCCGATGGGTACAAATTGTGCTCCTCTTGTGGCCGATTTGTTTTTATTTTGTTATGAAAGAGATTTCATGACTTCTCTTTCTGTTGATAATCAAGCTGATATCATTGAGGCATTTAACTCAACCTCTAGATATTTAGACGATCTTCTGAATATTGATAATCCTTATTTTGAAAGCATGGTTAACCAAATTTACCCACCTGAACTTAAATTGAATAAAGCTAATACTTCAGATACCGAGGCCCCCTTTTTGGATTTACATCTATCTATTTCTAACGGTTTTGTATCTTCTAAAATTTATGATAACGTGATGACTTTGACTTTGATATAGTTAATTTTCCATTTTTGGATGGTGACGTTCCACGTCGTCCCTCTTATGGAGTGTATATTTCTCAACTTATAAGATTTGCTAGAGTGTGTAGTCATGTAGATGACTTTAATGCTCGTAATAAATGTTTAACTGCTAAACTTCTTCAACAGGGCTATCGGTATTATAAGCTTAGAAAGGCTTTTTCTAAATTCTATCGCAGACACCATGAATTGGCTTCAAAATTTGATGTCGGATTAAAATTTCTTTTACACCAAGGCTTATCGGAACCAGAATTTTATGGTGTCTTAGTATACAAATTCAAAAAGATTAAGGGTAGGACTGATTTTTCTGATCAATTCCGAAAAATAATAATACGTCACAAACGTATTGGCTATAATTTAAATGTTATGCGACAGTCTGCATGCTTAGTGATTATCCCAATCACGGTTGATAACTTTGCTGCACTCTTTAATTGCACACCGGGGGATCGGTCGTCAGACTCTATGATGGCCCCGACCTAAAGCTATATATTTTAGTTGGTTGGGACCGGAGCCTTTTTGTCTGTTGCTTGGTCCACCGGGGCTCAACTGGTGACCTTCTTTTGCTTCAGATTTCCAGTGGGGTTGTTTGGCAGGACAGGGATCTCCACCTGTCAGACGGCCCGTTGTATCTGTTGAGTCCTCGTCTTTGCTTCTTCATGGTGTTGAAATTTGATTTATGTGTTTACCGTGATGATTCATTGACGAGTTAGAGGGTTATCATGCGAACCGAACGACCAACTAAATGTTTTGTACCACTTCAGAAACTGAGGGTGAGGTTGGGCCTGTAAAATCGATTTAAGCCCCCCCCCAGTAATTCATTACTGACCGTTCCAAGGCGGTAGTTCTGTTGTGGTTCTCTGTTGCCTGTTTTTGGTGTCAGAGTTTCTGTGATGTTTTACCTTATGTATGTTCTTATTATTTTTGGTTCGGTTTGGGTTGCTGAGTGGCCACCTTTTGGGAACAAGCTGCTCACTCGGTTGGCCATATGTTCTCTGTATCTTGATTATTTGTAATCTTAGTTGTTTCCAACTATGGTTTGAGGGCTGGATTTGGATTTTGATTGTTTCAGTTCCTGGTCTTTGCATACTTTTTACTTTTAGTGCAAAATGCAATGAAAAATGAATCTAAAGTTAAATCTAAAGAGTAATTTGTAAAGTGTGATTTTGCAAACAAAATATGGAAAGAACAATCAAAGCAAATGTTTATTCTTGCTGTGATAACAAATATAATAACAACAGGCTAAAATAAATCTGCAAAATGCCTCTGTGTGTACAAATATTAATATAGATTCTATCCATACCCCCTAAAATTTAAAGAATCAATGAGAATGGGGGTACCCCTTCGATTTAGTCAAAAATGCCGTAGTAAACCGTCGGAAAATAATAACAACTAAATAAAATAAATTACAAAAATATTCCCTGCAATACCAGTACTTTTACATCTTAAAATATTTCTATTACTTTTGAAAAAAACAAGATCTAGAGATGCAGAACTCTAATGCTAATCAAACTTTTGCCTTCACTATTGTCAGCCTTGTAGAGGGTGTATCCATGGCAATTCAGATTTTCTCGTCATTTTGATATCGAAAAAGAATTTATACATTGCATACCTTTGGTAGTGCTTTCCATACCACACTTACAAAGTTTTGCCAAAATCATAGCATTATTAAGCTTTCAGTGTAAGTTTAAATAATGTCTACGAACTTTCTTAACACCCTGTACTACATTTATAAGGTCAACTGCAGTGTCAGACTGAACCATTACCATAATCCATGTTACAAAGTATGATCTTACTCTATTAAACAGAATTGGAAATGCAAGGCAAAAATCAGTGAACCATGTAATACAGGTCACCGTGAAAACAGAATAAAGTCATTTCCAGAGTCAGGCTGGACCATAATCCCCCCCCCCCCCGCCCCATGATGGATATCTACTAAACAGTGCTCAAGATGTGTCGAAATTACTGAACCATGAAATGTAGGCTACAGTGATCTGTAAATAGTATGAGGTCGTTCGCAATGAATTTTATTATTATTTTGGACAAAACAAGTGTGAAAAGTAACAATTATTGGTGTGAAAGCGAAAATAGTATGTTACTTTATGCAAAATAAAAACACTGTTTTGACCTCATTTTTTTATCAATTAAATGCCCTTCTGTACATAGTGATTGATTTATTTATTTTTGTTTTATTTATTTATTTATTTATTTATTTTTTTATTTATTTTTTGCTAAAACCAAATTTACAAAGACGCTCGTAATTACCGTAAATCCTTTCAAGTAGTGTGTCAGGGACAGCTACTTTATCAGTGCATATACATGAAATCAGACAGTAGATTTCAGTGACATTTTAAAAAATTACCAGAGCAAGATGCTCATGGTAAATCTAGGCTGAGTTTTCATAATTTGAGGCAAGCTGATTTTTTGCAAGTTTATGATATGTGGCGTGTTGACTTGTGCTACGGTTAAATACGAAAATATGGGGCAGGTTGTCCTGGGTATATATTATAACGAGATGATAGGGGTTGTTTTTGTCCTCTTCAGAAGTAATTCTGGCGAGCAATTAGCGGACGATCAAATAAGACACCTCGGCCATGTCTTTTTGCAGTCTATAAATTGCCTCAGTCAAAATAACTGATGACTGACTTCTGACTGACGAAAATGACTGACGAAAATGACTGACTTCTGTAATAATTTTCACAAGCGATTTAATGAAACTTTTACAAGAAATGGCTGGATTATTTTTATATTAATCATTAAATGGGTAAAACAACTTAATACATAGTATTTAAAACTTACTGCCATACTCGGAGCCAATCCTCATAGTTCCGAGTCTCGAAATACGGTACCGTACTTGGAGACACTTCCTGAGAGAATCAGAATCAGAATTGTTTACTGGTGATACGTCCAAGGACAATCATTCACCAGGACCTGTGAATCAGGGAAGCTAGTCCCTAGCCCTTATAAGAGAAGTAAACTTAGTAACTGAATCCTCTGCACCCTCAGCAGCAGAAAGGAAGCAGAGAGGAATGTCTTAACATCCCAGCGATTTTTGCTTACAAAGTAAATATGATACCCACATAAGGCACCATTCCCAGTGTCAAAAAGTCATGTTTTTTTCCAATAACAAGTTAAAAACTTCTGAACTGTAAATTAATGTGCTGTGGAATATCAATCATACCCATCAGAATTTACTCTAAGCTAATTCTTACTATAATTATAAATACTGGTACTGACAAAAATACAATTTGTAAATCTGTATTCTGCATACACTGAATGGGTGCTCTATTAGAATAATCAATTAAGTGCCACAATTTACACTGCAGGCCAAGGAATCTGTGTGTCTATCCCACGTCCACTCTCTAGAGCCTACCGGTAAATAAATGAGCCGCGACACGAGAAAACCAATAATGTGGTTGTGCGCCCAGCAAAGACAGATCAGCCTGGGCATCCGCCAAGATTTATCAGACCCTTCGTTAAGTGCTCAAAGGGTAGCTAAGGCTCTCAGCTACCACCCTGCGAACAGCAAAGACTATGGTCAGACTGGGCGAATGCCAAGGCTGATCTGAGTCTGCGCTGGTCGCGGCTCAAATGTTTTAAAAAAAGAACTTTCAATTGTTAGGAATAAAACCATATGACAAATTTTCCCAATTAAGTGGGACCCACCATCATTCTCAGCCTATAGGAAAATCATTGCTTTTTAAGCCACAAAGTCTTTAATAGCCAACTGGATACCTAGCTTAAATAGCCCTTCATAAGAGACCTAGTTGCTGTTGCTCTGGGATTGCATAACAACTACAAAGTAGATCGGTAAATATTAAATGCAAGTAGTATCAAACTCGTGAGATGAGGTCTGAAAAGTGTCTGCACATAATTTTTCAGTAACTTTGGTTAGGTTTAGATGTTCCAGCACTTGGAGTAATTATGGATGTAGATATTTAACCTGATTTTGGTACAGTAGTTTGCATCAAACTATATGAGCAAGTATATTTTGAGGAATTTGCCCTTGGATTTTTTTTTTCTGATAGAAAATATTTACTTGCTTATTCTCACTGCACATTTTAGATGTTCAAGCACAGTGTAATTTATACTGGTGTAATTGAAGTTTTTAAGAATGCAGATTTACTTGCAATGTATTTTTTTTTCAGTTATTTCAGACAAATCTTACTGCAAACATAATACCAGAGCTCTAGATAAGAGGGAGTATTTAATGATAATTAGGGATAATTTTTGCTAATTCTGATGAGGGGTCACAACATATGGTTTCAATGACAAATAAGAAAAATTATCCCTAATTATCATCCAATACTCCCTCTTATCTAGAGCTCTGTAATACCTTACTTTCATAAAATCAAAGCTTTCATGATGAAGTTCACAATAATCAAATGCTAGCAAAGGTGTACCCTCCATGATGGATACCCCTCTGAAGAAGGTATGATAGCATAAAGAAAATGTAGACATACTGCATCTGCCATAACATACCCTCTATTTCAGAAATGTCTGTAAATACATGTAAAATCACAAGGTAAGTTAACACCATTTCTATTTTACTGTGAAGTTACCATAACATTCAATTCAAAACAAAATGCATATAAAGACTACCTGGTGAATAAAACTGCTAACATTTGGTTTTGAAAAGTAAAAATATCGGCAGTGATCAGGAATTAATACAATCAAATCCAACATGCTGCACTAAAAACCAACAAAGAATTGACCTCTTTTTTGCTGCTGAATGTTGACCTAGAATGATCACATCACCAGCAGATGACAGAAAGTGATTTTTCGGTCCACAGAAATACCTGAACACACCAAAACACCGGAACACACCTGTAATTACCGGAACACACTATAAATACAGAGTTTTCCCAAACAGATAATGTTTTTTAGGGTAAATATGATGTGCTCAGAAGGCTTATTTGGTGAAAAGCATCATTTGAGCCCTATTTTGTTATTGTGTAGCAGAATGACACACATAATATACCCTTTGCTATTCATGTTTATTATTCTGCTACACAATATAGTTTATCAAATTGAAAACCAGTATATTGAATCAAAATGCAAATAAAACTGAATTTGTATCAAATTGTATCAGCTGGTTTTGGGTCTTTTAAAAATGTTATTGTTTGTCAGTATTAATAATACTGACAAACAATAACATTTTTAAAAGACCCTAAACCACACACAAGTAAAGGAAAGTCCTATTTATATAGTGTGTTCCGTAATTTCAGGTGTGATCCGCTGTTTTGGCGTGTTCCAGTATTTCTATGGCCCTGTGATTTTTATTGTAAATACATGTGTATATCTGTAACGTGTGGTTGAACAGGAAGGTCATTAAAAGTAATAACAAAACTGAGAAGAAATATAAACTGGTAGTCATTTGAAAGTTTCAGCTGTGGCTCTGCATACCTGCTCCAGTTTTCTCAGCTGACAGATAAAGGGACCTTTTTACCTTGGATTATGTTTGGCACTGTTTGCCTGTGATGTCACACAAAAATACAATTGAAATATGAAGATGGCGAAATTACATGCCTGGCGAAATTTAAGTACCTGACGGGTGGGGTAGAATATATGATATTAAATTTTGACTCGCTTACTTTATAATGGAAGTGACCCCCCCCCCCCCCCTCCCCCTGGGCCCATTAAGCAATTGTGTATAAAAGTTAAAGTTAAAAATATTGAAACAAAAAAAATACAAACTGCTGGCTATTCTTTACAACATTTATATGCATGCTTATGCTTGTTTTATTATCTGAGACTAAAATTATCTGACACTAAATTACTAATGCGTTCTATTACAGGATTATACGGTCGTCCCTAAAATACCTAACTTAAAATACCTAACCTAAGCTAACATAACATAATACATAACACTAATTTACCTAACCTAACTTTATTTATACATAACCTAACACACTAATTTACCTAACAATAATAAATTAGGTAAATTAGTGTTTCACCTAACATCCTGATGCTGTATGACATTGTATCTAACGACGTCATTTGACGTTAGTTACATGACGTAACGTCATAGTGTTAATTGACGTTAGATACAATGAAAGGAATGAAGAAATAAAAATAAGATGAAATAAAAGAAAAATAGAGTATAAATAAGTCAAAATAAGAATGGCTCAGGCTTATGTGCAGCTGAAAAGGAGCACACATGCAGCACATCCATTTATGCTTGATGCTTTTCTAAATTCAATCACTTTTCTGAAATTAATCACTTTTCTAAAAATTAAACAAAAATGTGGTATATCTTTATCATTTATTTTAGGTGGAGAAGTATACCTGTTCCAACCTAATGACAGAAGTGAATCCCAGGACTGGCGTTCTGATGGGCACAGATGGTATAATAACACCAGAATGGACACGCCGAAGGGAAATCCTGTGGTTACTAAACTCTACTTCTACCTCGAGACAGAGCAAGGGATAAACAAAGAATTTAGGAAACAGGTTTTCTTTAAAATTAACAGTCCATGTGGTCCATTTCTCTTACATTGGGGATGAACAAGTATCGGTACCAAGAAGTCATGGCAATTTCTTAATACAGACAAAACTGGATTCATCAAGGCAAAACATACTCATGAATGTAATATTAACATCAGAGACAAAGACAGAATCATTGGTAAAGAAGATGATGGCTGGCTAAATGACACTATCATTGATGCTAGTGTGCAACTCTTACACCTACAGTTTCCAGAAATAGGTGGTCTACAATCATGTTTGAATGCAGCATACAATAAGTTCAAGTCAGAATCCAAACAACTGATACAAATAATGAACACTGACCCAAATGGAAGTGGAGTTCATTGGTTTGTATTTTCTACATTAGGGGCTCCACCAGGCAATGTTAACATTTATGATAGCTCGCCAAATCCTGGGAACCCTACCTCTGCTGTAGAAAATGCAATAGCCAAACTTGTCCGCACTGATGAAGCTATGCTGACACTCTAATTCATGGGTTGTGACCGACAAACCAATAATAGGGATTGTGGTCTGTTTTCCATAGCAAATGCCACTGAACTGGCATTTAAAGGGGATCCTGGAACAGTAAAGTATGCCAATGGAGATATTTTACGTTTCCATCTGATTGAATGCTTGGAAAACAGATCCATTAGCATCTTCCCAAGAGTAGGTATATTAGACCCAAGGGCCCAGCATTTTCTAGTTATGAAGGTCCCTGTGTTTTGCACTTGTAGGATGCCGGAGGATAATGAACTATATTTTATTTTAGTTGTCTTTCGTGTAAAAAATGGTTTCATACAGCATGCCAGGGTCTATCACATTTAACAAGGGCACAAGTCAGAAAGTCAAGAAATATATACTGTATACGGTGCTCACTTAAGAGTAGGAAAAATAAAAAGTAATTCATTGTGCTTACTTCTTTGTTGATAATTCTGATCTTATCCAACCTAACCTAACCTCCCCTAACTTGACCTAACATTATCTAACCGGTGCCCACCTAACCTAATCTTACCTCACCGAACCAATGCTGACCTGACCTAACCTGTAACTTGACCTAACTTTACCTAACCAATGCCCACCCAACCTAATCTAATCAATGCTAACCTTACCTAACTTGGCCTAACTTTACCTAACCAATGCCCACCTAACCTAACCTAACCTAATCTAACCAATGCCAACCTAATCTAACCTTACCTAACCTATGTCAACCTAACCTAACATTACCTAACTTGACCTAACCAATGCCCACCTAACCTAATCTAACCAATCTAACCAATGTCAACCTAACCTAACATTACCTAACTTGACCTAACCAGTGCCCACCTAACCTTACCTAATCTAACCAATGCCCACATAACCTAACCTAACCTAACCTTAAGCCCAACATAGCCTAATCAATGCCTACCTAAAACCATAGTGATGCAATATTCAGGTATGGTATTAAAAGTAGGTAACAATGACCTAACTTGACCTAACCTAACTTGACCTAACCTAACATAACATAAAGTTAGGTTAGGTATTATGAGTTAGGTATTTTAGTGTTCAGCGGATTATACAATCAGAAGTGATACAGCACGGCTAATTATGGCCTTGAAACAAACCAAACCAAACCAAGTGCTATAATTAAAGTATTCATTATTTGCTATTCATGTTTCTGTTTTCTATTTACGCCCTTACCTCTATATTACCTGAATGTAAGAACAGACCAGGGCAGAAATCATAAATCACCAGATTAACTTTATTAAGAGAAGCTAAATCATGTGTACCAGGTATATCTGCAACTGCAGTTTTATCATGACTGCAACATTGAAGGTGTAAAACTTATTCTAACTTAGTGCACCTTTTGAAGCTATGGAAAGTTTCCGGGTTTTATTCTGCAACAGTTCTCTGTTTTGGAGCACATGGGTGTCATTGCCGACGTCATTGGTAGTTACTGACGTATTTTTGACGTATTGGTGACTTTCCGGTGACGTCAGACGATATGTAACGTCAACAATGGCTGTGTGTGCATCCTATATCTGCATTTTGAGTTTCTTTCTTTTTTTCTTTTTTTTCCCTAGTTTAAAATCAGTCATTTTCTCAAGAATAATCAAACAATTTCTAGATTTTAGATAACTATTTAATTATCTTTTTCTGTTATTATTAATAATATGAAATAGGTGTTACCTAAATGCGTGCAAAAGCAGATTTTTTTTTCTTTTACAAAGCTGAGGAACGCGGTGGCTCAGTGGTCAGTGCACTAGACTCTGAAGCCGAGAAGCGCTGTGGCTCATTGGTTAGTGCACATGACTCTGAAGCCAGATGTCGTGGGTTCGATCCTCGCCGGGGTGAAATCTTCCTATATCCGAACGCGTGTTTCTAGCATCATTTGCAGGGATGATGTTAACAAGTGTGCCGTCCTTCGGATCGGCACATTAACTGGAGGCGCCCTGTGCAGGGAGAGTCATCCCCTGTGCAGGTTAAAGATCCCTACTATAGCTACATGGCTATACATGTAGGCTTTCAGGTCACTGACGAGGCTTTATTAGCCGCAACTACGTAGTCTGGCCAATGTTCCTTCTTCTGAATGTATTCTCTGTTCTTGAAGGAACTATTTAAGATTTTAATTTTACCTCACTGCAGCTGGTGTTGTGCCGTGTGGCGGCCGTAAAACGTCTCCCCGTACATCATCCATAGTGCAGATTATATTTTATTTTCGTCCTTTGAGATCAGAGGATATTCTGAGAAATCTAAAATTTGAGATTGGTTTAGACTATTATTCTAGATCATCGTCTTTTATATTATTTTGATCCTATTTTGATACTAACCAGTCTTTGAATTGACTGTCCAATTAAAATTAAGGAATTACAGTGTGCTTTTCTCTGGTTTCGTCACCAGATATTGTCAGGGTCACTGACAAGGCTTTATTAGCCGAAACTACGTAGTCTGGCCCATGTTCCTTCTTCTGAATGTATTCTCTGCTCTTGAAGGAACTATTTAAGATCTTAATTTCATCCTGCAACACCGGAGTGTACAAAAGTACACCGTCTGTGTCCCCTCGGGGGCAGTGACCTGTATAGGTCACTGCTCGGGGGTTAAGATTGATTGATTGATTGATTGATTTGATGCTTAACGTCCTCGGTAAACAGCTATGGTCATGTCGGGACGGTCAGTTACCCTAACCACACTATTCCTGAGCAGGCTTAGACCTCCTAAGCGGTTAACCAGTACTAAGTGCACATACTTTCGCCAGTAACTGACAACTGCCCTTCTTGAATCGGAAGGAGAAACGAAAGTATGTAGCCAGACCGGGTTTCAAACCCAGGACCTCTGACTTATGAGTCAGGTGCCCTACCGGGGGTTAAGACGTAATAGACAGACAGACAGACAGACAGACAGATAGATAGATAGATAGATAGATAGATAGATAGATAGATAAACAGATAGATAGATAGATAATCTGCAGCAATTTAACTTCTTAGTAGTTTAGGATCTATCATAAAGCCCTAACGACAAATTAGTTAATGACGGCATTAAGTCTGGTTGTATTAAACGCTCATTAAACCGTCACAAGTTAATGATGTTCGAGCTCCTAAAATTGGAATGTCATCTTACAAAGGAGACATATCGTGCAGGCACATTTACAATACAATACAATACAATGCAAATTTTATTTATAGTCGGACATGTTATAACAGTGAAAACATTAGCTATGTATAGCTATTTACCGACATTTCGATGATTCAACGTTGTGTGTCCTGTGTGTAGGCTCCCAGAATGGAAGTGACATGCATACAAAGAGGCACATACTCTGCAGGTACACAACGTTGATTCATCATTGAGTGCCCTACGTGTAGGTACCGAAATGGAATGTCGTGCATACAAAGGGGCCAGGACAAAGTGGGTACGTATACCCTGCAGGCACTCGTCGTTTTTTCAACATTGTGTGTCGGATGTGTTGGCTTCCAGAATGGGAATGTCATGCATGTGAGGGGGTGCATATCCTGCAGGCCTATAACGTTGATTCAATGTACCCAATTGTGTAGACTCCCAGAATGGGGATCACTTACACAGTGTAGATTTCCTTCAGGCATACATACGTTGTTTCAACGTTGTATTGCCGATATGTAGACTCCCGAAATAGGATGTCATGCATGCATTGGCTCCATACCTAACAGGCACACAGCGCTTTGATTCAACATTGTTGGTCCGATTTGTGGGTTCCTAGGATGGGGACGACATGCATACAAAGCGGTACATACCCTATAGGCACACAAACGTTGACTCAGTGTTTAATCAACGTTCGTTCAACGTCAATACCCGATGTATAGGCTCCCAGAAATCCAAGACTGTTTCGGCCAACAGATTGTCAAATCGGGTCACAAGTTCTATGAAAAGTCCTTAGATGTTGATGGTGCGCTACCAGCGTTGTCTTATGACGTCATCATGACGACCAGCTGGTCGTGAAACACTTCAAATTAAAGGTCACTGCTGTTTGTAAACATACTTTGACGATGCCAAAGGGAAATGAAGCAAGCTTTTTAAAAGGAAAATGCATCGATACCAAGCTTTGGATAATTTACAACTACTGGATGACATTTGAATGGCTAAGCATGGAAGTCATTGCACATCGATTCGAGGTAGATCTATTTGGTTTCTGTTCACGAATTGTCATCTCCTTCGCATTCTACATCGACCATGCTGTCTTTAAAATAGTTGCTTTTCCGAAATATCGACGTCGAATCTTACGATGGCGGATATCTTATCTAATCGAATCGACGCACGAGGTTAATGACAAGTGATTTTATATGACGTATTGTTTGTTTATTTATTTATCTTTTTGCTGATACACAGCTAAATCAGTTACCGTTTACTTACTTGGACTTCTAAATTGTATTGACCGCCTTTGAAAATAGAACAAAAAGAAATAAATGTTGAAGAAAACTTTCTTTGGTCACTCTCTCAGAAGCGGGACTTCACCAAGGAAGGTCATGTGATCGAGGATGGATTTCGGCTCAGTGTTACTTTGCATAAAAGAAACGGGAAAAATCCTATGTAAACAGCCTAACGGCGCCGCCATATTTGACCAAAACTTTTGAGATGGAAGGTGTTGGATTTGCTCTTTGTGGAAGTAGCTTTTTTTTAATGATGCATGTTATCTATAGGCGTGCAACAGCACGGACGCGCTTCGCGCGTCCGCGCGTGAGCTTCGCTCACGCGCGTTGCTTTTGCACGTATGAAAATAAGCACTGCCTTTAGGCGCGACCGTTTTATTCTTTACGATTTGTGTGTAGATATTTTTACCACTGGTAGGATTATCCATAAGGGTTACGGGACGGTTCGTGTCAAAACCAGTTCGTCCCGGGACGTTTCGTCCCAAACATCATTTTTTACTGGGACGTTTCGTCCCACACTTAAATTGACAATATTTTGATACGATACATATTCAGTATCGAAAGAATACTATCATGCTGTTCAGCTTTGATAAATCAAATATTTTTGTATGGTATTAAACTTATTTAATATTACACAGATCGAACATATACACAGAATGATAATTTTACCGGGATGTTTTGTTCGAGATGTTTCAACTCATATTTTATAGATAACTGTACGATCATGTAGAATAGAATAAAAAAATACAATATTTTTTTTCATTATAATTTACCTATCTCTCGATACTGAGACGATCACTTTCTGATCATTACCGCAGATGTGGTGGGTGGCTGAATTTAGAATTTAGCTCAAAGGAATATATATTATAATATATATCTATATATTATATATAGATATAATATTTCACATTATTATATAGTGCTGAAACTTATTAAAATGGTGAAGATAGGAACGTTTAACAGAATGAAATACAATATTTTTTTATTTCATAAATTATTTCGCACTATAAAAGTACTGAAATTCATTAAAATGTGTAAGATCTGTCATGCAGTAATTTAAACCAAGGCTAATTACGGGTTCAGGGTATGCAATATTCTATTTAAGAGCATGTTAAAAATACCAAAAAATACCAAGAAACACATTTAAATTAACTTTGTTTGCAATTAAAATGCATCAGATACAGTGTTAATGTGCATTATATGTACATAATTTTATCAAGCCCCTTACAGATTCCAGCGCATGTCAAAATTCACCATGCAGCATGGCCAAGTCAGAAAGTGGCAAAAGAAAAAAAACACTATTAAAATTTATGTATTTTTTTTCCATACACACAAGCAATTCCAAAATTCATTTGTCAATGAAATAATGTATAAAAATATACTTTTGGCATAAAACATTGCATGGGACGAATCGTCCCGAAAAGTGGGACGAAACGTCCCGGACGAAAAATTGGGACGAATCGTCCCGGACGAAACGTCCCGGTACGAACTGGTTTTGGCACGAAATGTCCCGGAACCTCCATAAGCAGAGGAACTTGCGTGTAGAGAGCCAAGACACAAAACCCCTACCTACTTCACCCCTGAAATATTGTGCTTCAGTATGGAGCCGATATACAGACCAGTGGAAGCATTAATTGGAAATGGTCCAGAGACGTGCTGCAAAATATACTACAAACATACTGTAGGTTCAGGTGCTGCCTTTAAAGTCGGATTCTTGCTCTCGTTGTATTTCCTGTAACTGTCTTCGTAATTATGTTGATTGAGACGTACTGGATACTTCTTGCCTTGGTCTTAATACTATTTTTGTATTCTATATTGTAGAGAACCACAAAAATATGAAGTCTTCTAACTTTCAGGGAGATACGTTATTTTTTCATGGTTTTAGGCAGAATTTTGCATTTACCACAAACCACCACCTTAAGCTGATCTCACAGATTACTTTTTTGTTTGTTTGTTTATCATACTAAACTGGCATACTAAATTGTTGAGTAATGATTGCCTGTTAGGAAGTCAGTTGTAATGTAGATCACATCATGAGCGTAAAACGTGAGTGATAAAGCTACTTACAAGTGGCCGACAAACAGTGAACTATTGCTCAACAATTCAATGCTACTAGACTAGTACAAAGCTGCAGTAGAAGTGCTATTTTGATTCTAACACTCTAAATCGCTGAAAATGTATTCTTTATACACTGCTCAAAACATTTGAAGGAATGCCAAATATTTTTCCGTAGACGACAGTGCAACGCATTCCCACTTTGAGGGCCATTTACTTTTGCTCGACAAAGACAATTTTTTCCAATTTTTTGCCAGTTTTCTTAAAGAGGGTCGTGGTTACTGACAGCACCAGTTTTGATCCAATATTTGCCCTGCTCATGCCCATGGACTGTTTTTTGTACAAATGAAATTTTGGTAAAAAATTGCATTATTTCAGAACAGGGGAAGAGCATGAAAGTTACAACCAAAATCAACACAATCAGTTTGCCTATGAAGCTGAATGTCTTACAAGGTGACCTGTTTGAAAGGATCACTTTGAACTCAAGTTTATGAGATTTTATAGACTTCCAGAAAAATGCCTCATTTTCAGAAAAATCGAAAATGCAAAATCTGTTCCATGGAAATGATCTGGGTATCAGTTGTATTGAAATTCTTGTTGTCTAAAACTGTGATTGTTCTTGCAACCCCTGCAAAGGAATAGTGAATTCTTGGTCTTTAGCGATCGAATTTATGGGCCGTGGAACTGGGTATATGTTGTAGTAATGTCTATGGGAAAATATCAGCTGTTCCTTTAAATATTTTGAGCAGTGTATTTTTTCTGTCTGCGCGTTCATGATCACGCCAATATTCGTCTGTACCACAGATTTTATGTTTTTAAGGCTATGGTAACTTTTGAAAGAACAAGGGATGACGTTACACCGTCTATCGTCACGGAACGTCATCAAAGCGTCACAAAATAGGCCTTTGTCTAATCTCAGGCGCTTGAAGTTCTATGCTTAATAAAACTCAAAACCCTTTAAACTTGAAAAGTCTATAGGCCATTTCGTAAGAAATAGCTCATAGCGTGGGTGTTTAGCGGCATCATTAGCATAAAACTTCAAGCGCCTGTGGTCTAATTTTTGCCAATAACGCCAGCCATTACTGGCGTTTTTGGCAAAAATTAGACCACAGGCGCTTGAAGGTATAGACTCTTGTGCTCTGAAATAGAGAATCGTTGCAGAATAAAACACGGAAACTTTCATTGCTTCTATGTATAGGCGCAGTGTGTTACGACTAACGTGATATATATCCTCATTATCGAGGAAATGCAGTCAGAATAAAACTACAGTTGCAGATATACCAAGTATATGAGATTTAGTTTCTCTTGATATATATTGATTGTTGGTGGGCGATCGGGTGAGTTATGTTTTCTGCCTTGTTCTATTCACAGCAGTGCTGGAAACTCGCAAGTTTAATGTGGTGGCCCAAAAGCTTAGCAGGCCTAAGTTTCAGTGGCCCAAATTGTCCACTAGCTTAAGTTCCCATTCATTTAGTATTGTCAGAAAGTTAAATTTGGGCCACTAAAGGTCGTATTCTGGAGATTTCTGGTGGCCCGAAACAAAAATTAGGAGCATTTGGCCACCGGGCCACTGGCCGTTTCCAGCACTGTCACAGGTCATTGACTTTATCGCCAAACAAATGCAGGGAATCCCAGTCTATAAATAAACTTCTATAAATAAATATTTATTTATAGAACGGGATTTCCAACCATTGTTTACGTCTTTTGCTGTGGGGTAAAAAGTCAATGACCTGTGTTCTATTCGGAAAGGTGTAAATTACCAATAGAAACATGAATAGCAAACACTAAATACTTTAATTAATCAACATTTTAATAGGGTTAGCAGCCGGAGATTTCACATTATTCTATTTTCAGTATAGTCACTCAGGTTATTAAAATTTTGCCAGGCATCTAATTTCGCCAGTTATACATTTGATGCGTATTTGTGACTTCACAGACGAAAGGTAAAAGGTCCTTTTTTCTGTCGGACTAGGCAGCTGGAGAAGAGCAACGAAATTGCATTCTCGTAGACTTACAAAATAGGGCCTTAGAATCCGCTACCGTTACACTACCGCTACTTCACAGTGTAGCGGGGTGGAACGCAACGTCAGGAGTCGCATGACTAGCACTCCAGGTATTGTTTATTTCATTTTGTCTTTCTATGAAATGCCCATAACAGAGACCAATCAAAAAATAAAATCAAAGTAACAGCAAGTTTTTGACTAACAACTGGAGCAGATATGCAAAACCGCAAGTTGAAAAAAATTCAAATACCTACCAGTGTATTTTTTTTCCTTCAATCTATTACTTTTAATGATTTTCCTTTACAGCCACACTCTGCAGGTATTTTAACAATCATACAGTCAAAAATCCCTTTCTATTGTATGCTGGTGATGTGATCAGTCTAGGTCTGCAGCAAGAAAGGTCACTCCCCATTGGGGTTTCAAAAATGAATATTCGCAGTTTTAATGGCTACACTGTAAAAAATGTGTTTAGGATCAATGCAAATAATGCAGTCCGATTTTTTATGTGTTTAAATCGTAACATGTTCAATTTGCAACATGTTTAGGTTTATGTTTAGAAATTAAACATACATACAAAACTGGTTATATTTACCTTTTATTTTGAAAATTTCCTCTGTCAACATTTTCGTTCTTCAACGGGGAAAAGAGAGAATGGATTCATCCGAAACGCGTAACAGAATAAAACATATTTAGCAGACTTTGTCCGGGAAAATAATAGAAAAGGCGTACATGTTTATTAGCTATAGGACATATTCCTAAACATGTTTACACCTAAACATGTAACCACTTGTGTTTTATAGCTAAGCGCGATTTTTACAGTGTAGCAGGGATCATTTTTGGGCAAAATTGTGAGTTTGCTTTATTTACTGCCAAAACTCTCACTGAAATCTGTTCAGTGGGAAAAAATTATTATCTGAAAATCAGTTCTTTAATGGATAGTACTAAAAATCACACTGAGAATGGTGAATTGCTCACGAAAACTGGCTAAATGAGATATTTTCTCTGGTAAAATTCTGAGCCAGAATTATCCCTGGGCTAGAAGGTCTTTTTAAACATTTTTGTTTTGAATAAAATGTTATGGTCACTTCACATTAACATAGAAAGGGTGTTAACTTGCCCTGTGATTTTTTTTTTCACACATACATGTATTTCTGAAATAGAGGGTATGTTATGGCAGACTCATTATGTTTACTTCTTCTTTATACCATCATACCTACCGTAATGACCCTTGAATTTCAGACACCCAAAAGTTGGGCAATAATTATTCAAAAATTCTTAGAAAGTGGATTTTACACACCTTATTGCATCCAAATGATGCTCAGTGAATGATAAATGTTGTAGACCCTGATCAAACTGCTCTTTTAAGAGCAGCAGTTTGATCTGGGTCTACAATGTTTGCTCACACCTGTGTGTCCGAATATTTGGGGTCATTATGGTACATCTGAGGGGTATCTGCCATGGAAGGTACACCCTTGCTAACATTTAATTTTGCAGTGAACTTCATTGTGAAAGCTTAGATTTTATAAAAATAAGGTTCAATGTTTACAGTAAGATTTGTCTTAGATGACTCAAAAAAAATACATTGTACCAGTAAGTAAAAGTAAATCTGCATTGTTATAAACTTTAGTTACACTGTGTTTGAACATTGACAATACGCAGTGAGAATAAGCGAATAAATATTTTCTATCAGAGAAAAAAACAATTTCTCATAATGTGTTTGCTCATAAAGTTTGACACAAATTATTATTTTTTTTACCAAAATCTGGTTATAAATAGCAACAAATGCAATTACTCCAAGTGCTGGAACACTTACACGTTTAACCAAAATTATTGGCAAAAAAAAAATAAAAAATTATGCAGTGACTTTGCAGACTATGCCTCCACTACTTGTGTTCCTAACAAGACCTGTCACCGGGACAGGATAGCTCGTCTGACAGCGCCTTGCCCATCATATAGAAAACTTTAATGTAAAAGTTTAACATTTTGCTAACGCCGACACCAACGCCGACGCCGGGGGTAGTACAATAGCTCTTCCTGAACTTCGTTCATGCGAGCTAAAAATGGCAAGTTTTTAGATCTATACATTTATTTACTGGGAGGCTCAAGAGGGTGGGGTAGGTTGTGAGACAGACATTTTCCCTATTTTCAATTGGCAGTTCAAATATTTAATGAGTAAATTTGAATCATATTTCTTACACATGCCTTTTTAATCTCCTTTATAGGATGATATAATGAACTATGGATTCTTTGTATTTTGAGAAATACACAAATTCTGTGGTCAGTTAACATTTGGCATAACTTGCTACTTAACTAAGCATACTTAGAAATTTACTGCAGCCCCTTCTTTTTAGCTCGCCTGAACGAAAGTTCAGGAAGAGCTATTGTTGTCACCACGGCGTCGGCGTCAGCGTCAGCGTCGGCGTTCAAATTGGATGTTTTGGTTAAAGTTTTTTAAAGACCTATATCTCCTTAACCCATGGATGGATTCTTTTGATACTTGCACTGTAGTTAGATATTGGTCTAAGGTTTAACAGGGTACCACCCCCACCCCACTCTGTGACCTTGATGTCAAGGTCATGGACTTAGAAAATTGGTAGTTTTTTTGGACTGGATGTTTTTGTTAAAGTTTTATAAAGCCCAATATCTCCTGAACCCATGGATGGATTCCTTTGATACTTGCACTAAAGTTAGATATTGGTCTAAAGTTTTCGAAGGTACTACCCCCACCCCCCTCTGTGACCTTGATGTCAAGGTCATGGACTTAGAATATTGTCTTTTTATTGATTGGATGTTTTGATTAAAGTTTTTTAAAGACACATATCTCCTGAACCCAAAGATGAATTCTTTTTATATTTGCACTGTAGTAATAATATATAAATCTACAGAGTACTACCCCAACCCCGCTCAGTGATCTTGATGTCAAGGTCAGGGACTTAGGAAATTTTTTGTCTTTTTTAAAGTTTTGTAATTGCATACTGATTCATAATGCTTTGCAGAGATTTAGTTTATACTTGAACTGATGTTAGACTCTTTTTTTTTTTTTACAAAACACCTTATACTTACCCCACTGGATGACCTTGAAGTCAAGGTCATCGACTTAGAATTTTGTCTTAAAGATTTTGGTTAAAGTTTTATATTTATGAAAACATAATTTCACCGTGCCACGATGATGGACTCAGTTGATACTAATACTTGGACTGATGTTAGATAATGGTTCAGGGTTTTGATACATACTAGCCCCCCCCCCCCCCCCCATCCCCCCTACCCGTCAGTTTTTTTACCTCAAGCTCATGGACTTTGAAATGTCATTTCATTTTTTTATTTTAAAACTTATTTCTGAGATAGCTTTTGTTTATAAATGTGTTTTCATTATGGACATGCTTGCATGAAGTTTTATGCATAGCAGTCCACATAGCCCCCCCCCCCCCCCCCCCCCCCCCCCCCCCCCCCCCCCCCCCCCACACACACACACACACACACACCCGTCAGGTTTTTTTTACCTCAAGCTCATGGACTTTGAAATTTTATTTCATATTTTTTATTCTAATTTTATTTTAAGACTTATTTCTGAGATAGCTTTTGTTTATAAATATGTTGTCATTATGGACATGCTTGCATGAAGTTTTATGCATAGCAGTCCACACCACCATAGCGGCTGTGTGATGGGTAAGCACCAATTCAGGCGAGCTATGCTGTCAGGCGACAGCTCTTGTTTGGAACTGTTTTGAGTATACGTTCCAAATTTTGTTTTGAAACTAAAGGTGAGTGGGTACATCTGTGTTTTTCCACAAATTTTTACAGCTTTTGTGACTTCCTGTTTACTCCCTTGGAAATAAAAACCTTTCCAAATGGATCTACTCTTGAAGGAAAATAATTTGCCCCCTTAGGAGCAAATTATTTTCCTTTAAGAGTTAACCCCATTGAGAAAAATGAAAATGGCAGAGTTATATCCCCTGGATGTCCCCATTCACATTTAACTTTAAGCTTGCTCACCTGTTGAAAACACCAAGATACCTTCACAAAGAATGAACAGGCAACTCTTAACTAGCTGGAAACACCAAAGGTACTTTGCAGGGTTTTCCGGGACACAAAATATAGGGTCTCAGACTCCCAAAAGGATGTCTGGGACTCCCAGAAAAACAGAAGTGCATATATTTGGACTCTCAGAACAAAATCAATACCAATTCAAAGTGATGACTTCTGTTTAAAATAATATTATTCTTAGCACAATAAGTTACTCTTTACAGAATATAGTGTTTGTAAAATCTTATATCTGATATTGTTATTTTATATGATTTTTCAGAGCCTAGGCCTCTTTACTTTTGACACTGGACCTTTAAAGAGTTGGTGTGTGGGTCCCAAACACTCCTTAAATACAAGGCTGAGGGAAAACCTTCAGAATGGATGATCAAACACTCTCTCTTCCAAGTTTGAGACACTATAGATACCTTCACAATGGATGAACAAGCATGCTCACCTGTGGGAAACTCCCACGATACTTTCACAATGGATAGTCAAGCATGCTCACCTGTGGGGAAACTCCCATGATACCTTCACAATGGATAGTCAAGCATGCTCACTAGTTGAAAACTCTACAGGTACCGTCACAAGGGATGAACAAATATGCTCAGTGGTTGGAAAATCCACAGATACCCAGTGCTTCAGATAAGAAGGGGTAACAGGGATAATTTAGGGATAATTTTCCATATTACTGCATATAAACATGTCGTGACCCCTCATTAGAACCGTCTCACCGAGACAGTTCAAATGAGGGGTCACAACATATGTTTTTGTTGAGAAATAGGAAAAATCATCTTTGAATTATCCTCAATAGCCCCTCTTATCTGGAGCTCTGGATACCTTCACAATAGGTGACCAAGCATGCCCACCTGTTGGAAACACAGATACTTTCACAATGGATAAGCAGTATGACTGTTGCATATGTAGTGAAAGCTTTAAGACCACGGATGACATGAAATCCCACATGGACCGTCATATTGACCCTGACTGTGACATGTGCAACATGTTAAAACGTTTTTCGGCTCTGGAAACCTTCAAGGCACATCTAAAGTCCCATAGTGAAGGAGAAAATATATGTCAAGAATGTGGGATGGATTTTAAAAGCCAGCTCTTGCTAAAAAAGCATATACTGAAGCACAAAACAATAGTGTCTGAAAGTGCTGACCAGTTAGATCATAAGCCACCCAACAGTGGTCTTTCAAGCAATGAATATACTTGTGGAATATGCTTTAAAATATATAATGCAGCAAGTAGTGTTCGGAGACACATGCAGGTGCATAGTAGTGAGTCATATCCTTGTCCTGTATGTGATAAACAGTTCAAGACTAAAGAAAGATTACATCGGCATAAACGGGAACACGAAGAACCACGATTTACATGTTCAACATGTGGCATGAAATTTCATACTAGTAGCAATCTGAAGAAGCATGAATTCCTTCACACTGGAAAGAAACCATACACTTGTTCTCATTGCGGTAGATCTTTTGCGGAGTTAACGACTCTAAAAGCACATATGCTTACACATCCGAAAAGTATAGATGAAAATACAAATAAAGAACAATGTGATTTTTGTGGAAAAATAGTGATTAGTAAGTATGCTCTGCAACGACATCATCGAACTCACACGGGAGAACGGCCATATGAATGTGAGATATGTGGTGTGAGATTTAAGGAGTCTTCTTCTCGTAACAGACATATTGCCACTACACACATGAATGTTAAGAAGTTCAAATGCCCTGATTGTGGTGATGTGGTCAAAACTTCGATGCAGCTCAAGCGGCATTCTCGAAATAAACATACCTTTGAAAAGCCATTTATATGCAAGGTTTGTGGTAAATGTTTTGCTGATCAGAGCTATCTTCAAAGACACATTCGTACTCATTCGGGAGACAAACCTTACGGGTGCCAACTTTGTGAGAAAAGGTATTCAGATAAAAAAGGATTGAAATATCATAGACAAATTGCTCATGCAGATCAGAAGGCAGAGACTGATACCACAATACCCTAATGTGCTTAAGTATTAGGACACATAAAAACCATTAATTTTCCATTTGATACAAATGGAAAATTAATGGTTTTTAGGTGTCCCAGTATTTAAGCACTTTAGGGTTTGTACTCAGTTGTGTGAAGATATGGCAAGTACTTAAGCCTTGCTTGAACTGTTGTTAAGGGTGTTTTGATATACTTCCATGTTTATGCACTATTATTTCAAAGGGAGACAACTTTTTTGACTTCCTCTATACTGCCTTGGAAGGCAAACTCCTTCCAAAAGGGGTCAACTCTTAAAGTACTGAATATTCTTTCCTTTTAGAGTTGAAGTGAACTTTTAAAGTTCAACTCTTAAAGAAAAGAATATTCTTTCCTTTAAGACTTGACTCCCCCCCCCCACCCCCCAGGTGAAAAGGGAGACAAAAATAAAAATGGAAGAGTTGTTTCCCCTGAAGCTGTACCCATTCTGTACATTCAGCACTTTCTGTGAACTCATACAACCAGAAAGGCAACTTATACAAGTAATGCAGAAGCACATTTATAAACTCATGAAATACTGCAGTTACAGTACGCACATTTTATTATCAGTGAAAGAAAAAAAAATAGTGTCAACAAATTTAAAGGGAGAGCTGGGACATGCACTAAGATGGTCCAATGCTATACAGCTAGCAATCTGTACAGCCAATATGGTACAATAGTTGACAGGCTGGACCAAATGGTCTATACACATTAAAAATTCTGTCAAATTGTGATCAATTAATTACTCATATGCTAAAATGAGTAGTGATCGAACAACTCCATCCATTGGTAAACCTTTATGACCGGCTTCCCATACTTGTCTATTCAGTAATTATGTACCATATGAGCTGTGACACGAGAAAACCAACAAAGTGGTTGTGTGCCCAGCACAGACCCAGATCAGCCTGGCCATCCGCCCAGTCTGACCAGAGTCTTTGCTGTCCTCATGGACGTAGCTTAGACCCTCAGTTACCCTTTAAGCGCTTAGTGAAGAGTCTGATCAGACGGGATGGGTGTCCAGGCTGATCTGAGTCTGCTCTGGGTGCACAACCACTTTGTTCGTTTTCTCGTGTCGCGGCTCAATTATTGTATTGTACTTAATAGACAACAACAGGGATCAGTAACAGCTGAATCTCATTATCTCAAACTCTGATATCCTCAAAATACCCTCTGATAACAAAGGATACAGTTTAAACATGTATCCTATTTTTCTTTAATTTTTAACTTTTTATCTCAAACTACTGATATCTCAAAGTAAATTTTCTGGGTCCAGAAAATTTTCTCATAGAAACCAGTAAGTTGAGCTAAACTTTGGCTTTGAGATAGCGAGCATTGACATAATAAAAAGCTAAGGATCTCTTTTCCATTTATACAGATGAACACTGCAGCCATAATCAAGTTTTAAGGAATTTACTTGGTCCAAGTAATTCCCATTTCAATATTGAAAGGTATATTCCATATTTACAAAATCACACATTTTAAGTTAAAAGATGTTTTGGGACACACCACATAGAATACTACACTTTCATCATTTAAAATTTATTCATTTAGTTTGCTTTTAATCAATCTGACTTTCTATTAAACTTATTCTCGACAAGAGCTGTCACCTGACAGCATAGCTTGCCTGAATTGGTGCCTGCCCATCGCACAGTCCCTATGGTGATGTGGCTTGCATTGCATAAAACTTCAGGCAAGCATGGCAAGCATGTCCATAATGACAATAGATTTATAAACAAAAGCTATCTCTGAAATGTCTAAAAATAAAATAAAAACAAATTCCATATGAAATTTCTAAGTCCATGACCTTGAGGTCAAAGAACTGAGGAGTGGGTGGAAAGCAGGATCTATCAAAGCCCTGAACCAATATCTAACATCACTCCAAGTATTAGTATCAACTGACTCCATCGTTGCACTGTGAAATTATGTCTTCATAAATATAAAATTTTAACCAAAATCTTTACGACAAAATTCTAAGTTGATGACCTTGACTTCAAGGTCATCCAGTGGGGTAAGTATATAGTGTCTTGTAAAAACTCAAACAAGTGTCTAACATCAGTTCAAGTGTAAATTAAATCTATGCCAAGCATTATGAATCAGTATGCAATAAAAAATCTTTAATAAAACCCAAAATTTCCTAAGTCCATGACCTTGACATCAAGGTCACTGAGCGGGGTTGGACAGTATCGTGTAAAACTTTGGACTAATATCTAACTACAGTGCATTTAACAAAAGAATCCATCTATGGGTTCAGGAGATATGGGTCTTTAAAGAACTTTAACCAAAACATCTGATAAAAAGATAATTTTCTAAGTCCATGACCTTGACATCAAGGTCACTGGGTGGGGTGGGGTGGTACCCTGGAAAACTTTGGACCAATATCTAACTACAGTGCAAATATTAAAAGAATCCATCCATGGGTTAAGGAGATATAGGTCTTTGAAAAACTTTAACTAAAACATCCAATCCGGACGGGGACGCGGACGCCAGGATGACAACAATAGCTCTTCCTGCACTTTCGTTCAGGCGAGCTAAAAAGTGCATGCTGTTTACATTCAGATGAAACAGATATATTTTTCAGTTTTTGCCTCTATTTTCAATTAGTGTCAACTTAAAAAGGAAAGAATTTGCTCCTCTTAAAAAAAGTAATTCCTGTAAGAGCAGACCAATTTCTGGAAAGACTTTGCCATCCAGGGAAGCAAACAAATGTCACAAAAGATTTCCTTTTAAACAAGACCTGTCTGTATACAAGACTATGAGCCGCGACATGACAAAACCAACAATGTGGCATGTGCGCCCAGCAAAGACTCAGATCAGCCTGGGCATCCACCCAGGCTGATCAGAGTCTTTGCTTGTGCTCTAACGGTAGCTAAGGGTCTAAGCTACATGTCAACAGCGAAGACTCTGATCAGACTGGGCGAATGCCCAGGCTGATCTGAGTCTTGGCTGGGTGCACATGCCACTTTGTTGGTTTTGTCGTGTCGCGGCTTGTATTATATAGCTTGCACAACAGTGCCTTGGCACCACATAAAACTTCCAGCTAAAAACTTAAGGCAAAGTGGGATGCCAACACTGATGCCATGGTGCAACAAGTTCTTCTTGCACTTTGTACACACGAACTGAAATGGTTAGAAAATGGAGGTGCATCTGTACACCTGAACTCCTTCACTACTTAGAATGTGAATTTCTAAGAATCCAAAAACTGTATGCTCACATGCGTGGTCCACTCATGCATACCGGAATGACGCTAAAATTTCAGACACCCAAAAGTCTGACAATTACATGTATTGTTCGAAAATTCTCAGAAAGTGGATTTTACAGAGGTTATTGCAGCCAAATGATGCTTAGTGAATAGCCAACATTGTAGACCTTGATCAAACTGCTCCTGAAGCAGTTTGATCTGGGTCTACAAAGTTTGCTCAGACCTGTCTGTCCGAATATATAGGGTCATTACGGTTATCGCAACTTTTGTTGAGGTAGTGCTCTTTACTACATTCTATTGTCTATGCCAACAGCTAAATATTTGCCTTTATGGGAAGTCCCAAAGAGAAGGCAGACAAATACTTTCAGATAAGAGTGGTGTCCCTTGGAGCTGTAAAAATGCACATAAATGGGTTCGGTATAAATAATGGTGAATGAGTTCAACGTCAGGGGAAGCAACTCTGCCATTTCCATTTGTGATTATTTTTTTCAATTGGATCATCTCTTAAAGGAAAGAATTTGCTCCCCAAGGAGCAAATTCTTTCCTTTAAGAGTAGATCCCATCTTGGAAAGGCTACTTTTTCCAGGGAAGCAAACAGGAAGTCACAACACTTGTTTCCCTTTGTTAAAATGACATAAAAACAAGGAGGTGTAAGAATACACCTTAAATCAATGTCAGTTCTGTATCTTCAGATTAGGATGCAGTGGTTTTAGTTTCATATTTCGAGACAATCCTAAACGAAGTCCACTTGTTGGTGATTTTAAACCTGCTCCGGGAAAAGAAGTTTTTACACTAACACCGCCTGACGGTGAATTAACATTAAGTCCAACACTATGCGATTTCATGCCAATTGTCCGATGATTAGTATTACTGACTGTTTTGTTATTTGACACTGTGCCCTCTGAACCTGATCGACCTGAAATGTAAAACTGAGCAATGAAATTAAACATATTGTAAATGGATGGATGACTTGCTGTTTCACAGCCCTTTTAACAGTATTTCAGTCATACTGAGCAGATAGAAGGGTGATAATGAAAAGCTGTGTGCAATGGAACCCCACTGCTAGCTTAACAGGCATGTGCTTAACCAAACAATCTATCAGTGCTCCTGCATATCATGGAAAGCTAAGCTTTGTTTGCACTACATTCAGTGATAACATGCTACTATAAGTATTCGGCTTGAAGATGTTGGATTATCCCTCTAAAATGACCCAAATATGTAAATTGGCTTTCTGTTATTCTGCATCAGCATTGATTATTTCTGCTTGAAGGTGGATTTGTGCTGTTTCCAAACCAATCCTAAAACTCTAGATTCATCTTATGAGATCCCATACACATTTAAATCAGCCTTGTGAAATTCTGCTATATGATGGCATTTCTACTCCCAGACCAATCTTATAAATCCCCATCCCTCCACTTCCCCCTGCCCTCCTTTCTTATTATCACATAAATATAGTATGCTTTAGGTTGAAAAAATAGCAAAACACAATAGAATTTTACCCTGGGGATGTCTCCTTGACATTTCTGCCTGACATTATATAGCCAAACCTTAGACATACTGTTGACATATAAAGAAATTTGCTGGCTTCCAATATAATCTAACAAGACCTGTCCCCGTACAGGATAGGTCGCCTGCAGTGCCTTGCCCATCACATCAAAAACTTTGACGTAAAACTTTAAAGTGGTACGCCCACGCCAACGTCCAAGTGACAACAATAGCTCTCTGTACTTTCGTACAGGCGAGCTAAAAATGCAAAACAGTAAAAGAATATTTTCAATAAACTTTTCAAATACACATGCACCCTTTTGGACTATCTCACTGTTTCTGACACAGGTAGATTTGTCTGCACTAGCATTCGATGCAGCTGCAAAATTACATTCAAGATGGATTTAAATTTCGGGATTGTCTTGGAAAAGAAACAACATCTTACAGCAGAACTATACAAGGCTGGTTTAGATATATTGGGGTCATTCTGGAGTCCTAAATGAGAGTCTGATCACAGCCTACACTGTTTGCCATTCTATCTGCATATTACAACACTGACAAAAACAGCTGTTAAAGTTTCAGGACTTTTATGCCCCAATTTTTTAATTTTTTACAATAAAACAAGAATTCCACGAAATGCAGTGTCTTGCCTGTCTGAGCATTGTCTAAAAACAGAGAGGTAGAAAACCGAATGTAAAGTTTACACACCACCAATGACAATGACATCCAGGCCCGGATCCAGACCACCACGTACTGGTGGGGCTCTGGATAACTGGTGGGGCTGAGCGGTGTCAAAATGTATGTGTGTGTGTTTGTATGAGGGGGCGTGTTTGAAAATATGACATGATTAGGGATCAATTTGATGAGGATTTTCTGATGATGTCTTTTTTGCCTTGAAATATATGTTGTGATATTTCATTAGAATCGCCTCGCCGAGGCGATTCTAATGAGATATCACAACATACATTTTAATCTAACCAGGCCTCGGTGGTGGGGCTGAAGCCCCAAAGCCCACCCCCTGAATCCGGGGCTGGACATCAGACAAGTAATACCTTTGTCTCACTTCTGCTAGTCGCAGTCCACACAACTAGTGGTATATGATATTTAAAATGTCCAAAAAACTTGGAATTATTACAGTACTTAGTGTTACCTGGAGGTGTCCAGCTTGAAGTTTTTCTGACAGCTGTGAGAGGACTAGGTCTAGCTGACACTCCAGCTATACTAGACTTCTGTGGCCCTGTAGCAGGCTTAGGCTTTGCCTGAGCCATAGATGTTGATTTTGAAACAGATTTGATATCTGAAAAATATAAACAATAATGGTTTAGATTGCCATAAAGTAAATATCTGAGTTTAAGTTCAAATTCTGTACAATGAATCCATCTTTTTCCTTTTACTGAAGTCTAGCATCATTACAAGGACATTTTTATTTACTGTAAATTTAATGGTAACTCTTACACTCAAGTCATAGTAGAGGATGGAGGCTAGAACAATATTTAGGAGAGGATAAATATAGGCCTAGCCTATGTCTGACCCGATGTATATGTAAGTTTATAATGAATGAATTACTTTTATTAATCAGTGCATATCTGAATTTAGACATCACCCACTCAAGATGTCAATATCACTTCAGTAGTTATTTAAGTTTTAAAACAAACAGGCACTGAAATTCTCTTACAAAGGAATGCACTGCATTTTACCATGATATAGGAAATTTGAACTATGCTGGCAGTGAGAATATGTCCAAACCTGAATGATGCTACAATGCACAGAGCCCTTCATAATCACCTTCCAATCATTTTGATATGACTAAAATACCTCTGAAAACTGCCAACTCTTCATCTCCTAAAATGATGCATCCGAAATAGCTTTAGAATCAGCCCATTTCAGTATTGCAGTTGTTGAGTTGTGGTTTAACATCCCTGTAAACAAATTTTGTTGAGACTGCCTCTGAATTAGTAGGACTTGTACCTGACCTGAGACAAATGACGGTCTGGGGCCGTATTCATAAAGCCACTTAAGTCGTTGCTATGTGGTTGCTAAGGCTAAATATCTATAAAGGAGATTCCCTACAACTATCAAATTTGGTCTGGAGGAACAGTCTTTGTAAGACTGTTCCTCCAGAGCAAATTTCATAGTTGTAGGGAATCTCCTTCAAAGAAATTTAGCCTTAGCAACAGCATAGCAACCACTTAAGTTGTTTTATGAATACGGCCCCAGATCCTGCTACAGTTTGTTACGAAATGGATCTAATCGTCCACTATGTCGTCGAGATTATTTTAATCCTTTCAATCAGTAAGGCTACAGTTTTTTAGGGTAACTGTGGTAATAAAACATTTACGGAAATTGTGGCTACGTTATGCATGGGTTGTTTGTGAATACCTCTCGTGGACAGCGTATTGCATGATTTTAAGGTGAATACCTGCACGAGTCTTTTGATTGTGGAAAGCGTGTTGCATGATTTTAATGTGAGACGCATAGTATTTATACGCCTATCTTTTAATGAAAAGTTAGACGTGGCTGTTTAATTATTGATGGATGTTATATTGTTGTGTGCCCAGATTCTGTGTTAAGACCTAGAAGGGTAAGATTTTATTATATTTATTTAGAATAGTTTGGCTAAGAATGAAAAATGTGACTTCTGATTGATATGGTATGATTATATGTGTCGACTGATTTGATTTTGTTGGCAGTGATCAGGCTGCGCATGTGTCGACCGATTTTGTTAGTAAGCATGCTGCGCATAATATTTGTATATTAGGAAGTTTTGTAAATTTCGGAAATAGTTTATATCACTGATGTTGGTTGCAATGGTGTGCGTCTATTTGACGTCCAGTGACGTCAGTTGCATTCATGTTATTCATGTGACGTCAGTTGCATTCATGTTATTGCGACGTCAGCACTTTTTATATTAGTTTCACGTATACGTGGCCTATAGAAGTAGATTGATTTGTAATGGAACTAATTTATATACTCGTGACGTCAGTTGACGCCATAGCATGCACCGCATTAAGGGTTTTTTCCATAAGTTATAATGGTAACATTTGGTCATCATGCGTTTGATTTGCCTTCATTAGACGGCGTCATATGGTATAACATCATTGATGTCATGATGTCAGATCAAACGTTATGATCCCAAATGTGTGAGAAACGCTTATTCAGCTATTAAATTCTATGGCAAATGGTATTACGCTTAGTTTAAAGAAATGAATTAAAACATATGCGAGTTAGATTTTGGTCAATCAATTTAATGTAAATAGGATATTGTTTAGATTATTCATGTTTTATGTTTAGATTATTCATGTTTTATGTGGGGTATGTCATGGTAATGCCTGTTGACGTCAGTATACTTCTTGACAATGTTTGACGTCAGATCCTTTGACGCACATGCGTGGTAGGATCTACGTTTCTTCATTGGCGGAAGTGGTAAGCACACTTTTAGCTTTACATCGTGAGCGCGAGTCGTGTCTAGTGACACGGCTGGCGTGTGCACGTTATGCTCGGCATTCGCCGAGGGCGTTGTATGGTATTTCCAAGACAGGCCCAAGTCTTACGTATTGCTATTATGTAGTTACAATGTATTAAGTGTAAGTTCGTTATTTTTAGGCACATCAAGTCCGGCAGTCAGCTGTTAGGGCTTAGAGCCACGTCTCACCTGGAGATGCGATATACGTCTCCAGGTTAATACCAACCCGGGTAGGGGCAGTTACAACGCCGTTTGTGCATGGTTCCTAAGCAGAGGCGGGAAGCACAAAATGTAGGCGGAAGTGGTTAGCACAGTTTTGCCAGATTCTGTGATAAGATCTGAAGGTCACATCAAGTGTGGGACAGTGTTCGTCCACTAAGGTGTTTTAATATATATAGACTGGTCCCTGGTACGATCCAGGGAGCGACCAGTATATAATCGTGCACGTGTTAATAAGAGTTGGTGTTCCTCATGATATATGGACTGGCCCATGACATGATCCAGGGAACGACGAATTGAAGTCTACCAACATAAGCCCTTGTTTTTTTCTATGAGCTCAAACTAACGTTTTTTTGTTCTTTGTGTTTTCCTTTAGTTCATGGCGCTGAGCCGAGTACGGTGTTGACGTCAGACGGTAATCTATTTGCGTATTGTACGCAAATCGATTACAGATTTGAAACAAACACCTTACTTGGGCCAGCGACATGAACTAATATGTGTTGTATATTATTGTAATTGTGACAGTTGTAAATTGTATTGTTGTATATAGAATTTACATTATATATAAACTTAAAAAATTCTAACGTTGTTAGAGTTTCCTTGTTAGTGTATTACACTAGTAGATAACCCTTTAACCGGAAGTCACCCTCCGCCGTCCTGGCGACGCATAAGGCTCTACACCCGTGTCGACCGTGTGTAAAACCTCCTGCGTAACATGGTGTCATGAAGTAACGGGATTTGATTTCCGGTTAATATCTGCCAGTGTAACACATTGACAATATATACAGAATCTAGGCACAATTTTGTCAGACATTTTTTTTTTATTATTATTGACTTTCTGATTGTTCTTTTCTAAGGTGACGTAAGGCTGTGAATTTTAGGGGAGCAATTTTGCCACTAAATTCTTTGTAAATGTAACCTACACTCAATTAAGGTCAACTATCCTTATTCCCTGCGTGATGAAGTGCGATAGCCCATGCATTAATTTGTGATAAAATGTAACAAGTTGCATATCTGAGTGGGGAAACTGAGGTATATAGACCTGAATTGTCTTGGCACGGATGATATAGTCCGTTTGCTCCCAAGTGCAAACGGGGTTTTGCTTATTTTCTCGAAATCGATAAAAGTTCCATCAACTGTTCTACTGTCCTAATGATTCCTATAACTATACATAACAGAATACGGTAAATCCAAATTTTTGGATGCTTTTGTAAAATATTTTCCATTGACAGTAGTGCAAAAACTGAGCAGTTTCACTGAAGGGTGTCGTATGCTTGTTAGAACAGCCAAAATATTGTTGATAGGCAATAGCGTAAACTCGTAGTTTACTACAGGTGTGGGCGTATATGAATGAAATAGTAAAATGTCTTCACCTGTCCGCACGCGTAACGCATGGTATCACTAGTCAGGTGATACTATGTTGTAAATAAACATGGAACTATTATATTTTATTGAGATTAAAAACTGTATGTTATAAAATTCTAATAATATATGGGTGAAACAAAAAGTAGAAAAAATGGATTCAGCAAAAAAATTCAATTAATTATGCAAATTTTGTCCTAGTGATAGCATACATTGGTCACATGCTCTAACACGTAAAATTAAACGGGAATTCCAACAGCCAGCTTTTACTCCCTTGTAATTAAGAGGTGAAAATGACATAGTTTAGGTCCAGTTTTTGTATAGAAACTTTTTTACGCAAAACCTCACATTTCTGCAAAATTATGATTTTGTTATGTATAGGATGAAAATTAAGAATGAGCAATTCGAAAATCTACTACTTCTCACCAATTTTGAGAAAATATTGGGGATGCCGTTTGCATTTGGGAGCAAACGGACTATACATATTTAGTTTTAAGGTCCGGTTGAGTACCTTGGCACTGCTGTTGCATGACAATCTGTAAGTTTATTAACCTAAACGTTTTGTACGTTGTGTCGTAACCGTTACTGAGGTCCATTTTATGTCCTGATTTAGTAACGTAGGTTACTCGTAACGCAATATAATATCGTTACAATTAAACCTAATAGCGGAATCTTAAGTTTGATTTACCGTTGATATCTTATAAGGTTTTGTAATGTAGGACGTACAGTTGTCGTGTCAGTGTTAATACGTTGCGTTACATACGTTACGTTTGTATATCCGATACGCTAGATCAAGTTGGGCGTAATTGTAATGTGGGTTATTTACGTCATCTAATTACGTCATTTAATAGTGAAAAGTAATTCTCGGCAAAGTCAACGTCAGTTTATGACGTCATTTCCGGTCTGTTATGAACGTAACTTTAATGGCTACGTCCAGATCGCGAGTATACTAATTAATCAACGTTTTAGTTGGATTAGTTCGTTATTATTATTGTTAACGTTTTAGTTAACGTGTGTGACTTTAAGTGAACGTCGGTTTCAGTTAAGTTAACGTGAGCATTACGTTAAGCGTCATGGATCAGTTAGTTAAGACGGGAAAGGAGTTAGGTTATGAGGGGCAGGCATTGCAGGAATTTGTTAAGCAACAGCAAGAGACTGAGAGGGCAGAAAGGCACGCGGTAAGGGAACTTGATAAAGAAAAGATTGCGCAGGCCGATAAAGACAGGGAAATTGAGTTAGCTAGGATCGCGCAGGCCGAAAAAGATAGGGAAATTGAATTGGCTAGGATCGCGACGGAAGAAGCTAAGATTGCGGCGGATAGGGAAATCGAGATGGCGCGGATCGAAAGTATAGAGCGGCAAGCCGAGAAAGATAGGGAAGCTAGGTTGTATCAAGTCGAAAGCGATAAGGAAGCAAAGTTGTCGAGCGAAGTTGAGTTAGAAAAGTTGAAGTACAGTTTTGAATTGCAGCAACGCGAGTTAAAGAATCAGATAGATTTGCAGAAGGTAACGTTTAGAGTTGAATTAGAAAAACAGAAGGCTGAAAAGTTAGCGCATGCGCGAGATCCCAAATTACCGTATTTTGATGAAAGTAAGGACAAAATGGATAGTTACTTATCAAGGTTTGAGAAATACGCGACGGCGAATAAATGGGATAAAAACGTTTGGGCTGCATATTTAAGCGCATTACTTAAAGGTCGCGCGCTTGATGTTTATGATAGATTGTCTGTAGATGATGCAGCAGATTATGACAAGTTGAAAGATGCGTTGTTAAAGAATTTTGATATGACTGAACGCGGATTTAGGAAGAAATTTCGCTATGATAGGCTGGAAAAGTCCGAAACGTTTATTCAGTTTAGTAGTAGACTTAGGTCGTATCTTAATAAATGGTTGAAAATGGCGAAAGTAGACCAGTCTTACGAAGCTGTTTGCGATTTTTTTGCTAGGGGTCAGTTTTTAGAATCCTGTAGTAAAGAACTATATGTTCATTTGAAACCGAAAACATTCACGAATCTAGGTGAGATGGCTAGGGAAGCAGATTTATTTGCAGAAGCACGTGGCGGTGTCTACGCTTGTGTTAATAAGGGGCAGCGTGATAGTAAGGGCGTAACTCAGAGTAGATCTGATAATAAGCCGAGTGCGAAGCCAGAGATAAAATGTAGTATTTGTGGTAAGGGACATTTAACATATAAATGTTTTAAGAATCCCGATAGGAAGCAAGCATATAGTGCGGAGGTAGGTGCAAGTGCAAGCGGGTATAGCGGAAGTAAGGGGAGTAGTTCTGCACCGAAAGATGAGACACAAAGATCACAGAGTAAGAGCGATACTGTACAGACGAAGGGTAGTAGTTCAGATCGTGGCCGTGGTCGGGGTTATTCCCGCGGACGTGGTCGGGGTGGCGGACATCAAATGAGTTTTTGTAAAACTACAATGAATAGGTCTCATGAAATTGAAGGTCTCTATAAGAGTAAGGAAGAAAGTCCACTAATCAATGATAACGTGGATAGGGAAGGTGTCTGTTACTTTTTAAGGTCGCGATTACCAACAGCGCAGGGTACGGTTAATGGTAAGACTGTTGTAGTTTTAAGGGACACAGGTTGTACTGGGTGTGTCGTTCGTAGAAACTTGGTTTCTAATGATCAATTACTTGGTAGAGAATCTGATGTAACTTTGATTGATGAATCTACCCAAAGGTATCCCTTAGCAATGGTTGACATAGATTGTCCATTTTTCACAGGAAAAACTGAGGCATTGTGCATGGAAGATACATTGTATGACCTGGTTATTGGAAATATTGACGGGTCAAAACTTCCCGATATGTCCCATTTTGCAATGGCGGCAGTGACTAGGTCACAAGCTAAGCAAGGTGAAGAGGTCTATAGGAAACTTAAAGTTCCTGATCAAATTATTGCTAGTGATAAGGAGGCATTGAAGCAGGCCCAAGTTGTTGACCCTAAATTGAATGGCATAAGGCAAAGAGTGGAATCTGGGAATGTGACTATTAGTCGTGGATTGAACCGGGGTGAAACTAAGTTTATTCGAAAGAAAGATTTATTATATAGGCAGTTTACTAAGGGAAACAAGGTCACTTTGCAACTTATTATCCCTGAAGGTTTTCGTGAAAAGGTGTTAAGATTGGCGCACGAAACCTTGATGTCAGGTCATTTGGGCATAAAGAAAACTATGGATAGAGTTTTAACTGAGTTCTTTTGGCCTGGAATTTGTGGTGATGTGGCAAGGTTTTGTAAATCTTGTGACATATGTCAAAGGACTATTCAAAAAGGTCGTGTCACTAAGGTTCCTTTAGGAAAGTTGCCACAGATTGACACACCATTTAAACGAGTCGCTGTTGATATAGTTGGACCGATAGAACCTCGTTCTGACAGGAAATCCCGCTATATTTTAACAATGATAGATTATGCGACGAGATATCCCGAGGCGGTAGCGTTACCCGGCATTGAGACGGAACGCGTAGCCGAAGCGTTAGTTGAGATGTTTAGTAGAGTTGGCATACCTGATGAAATGTTAACAGATTGCGGAAGTCAGTTTACTGCTGAAGTTATGAAAGAAGTAAGCAGGCTGTTATCACTCCAGCAGTTAACCACGACGCCGTATCATCCTATCTGTAACGGTCTTGTAGAGCGTTTTCACGCGACGCTGAAGCAAATGCTACGTAGGATGTGCGCAGAACGTCCAAAAGACTGGGATAAATATCTCCCAGCACTACTGTTTGCAATAAGGGAGGTTCCGCAGGAGTCATTAGGGTTTTCTCCGTTCGAATTGTTATACGGACATAACGTTAAGGGCCCTATGGCAATATTACGTGAATTATGGTCTGAAGAGGTACAGGATGAGCAGGTTCTGTCTACGTACCAGTACGTAATTGAGTTGAGAGAACGGTTAGAGCAGACGTGTAAGTTAGCACATGATAATTTACGGAAAGTACAAGTAAAGCAAAAGGCTTATTATGACAAACGCGCTAGGTCGCGTAAATTTAACGTGGGCGATAAAGTACTGTTATTACTGCCAACTGACAGTAATAAACTGTTATTGCAGTGGAAGGGTCCATATGAAGTAGTAGAGGTGGTGAATAGAATGGACTATAAAATCGACGTCAATGGTGTCGTGAGTACATATCATGCTAATATGCTGAAACAGTATGTCGAACGTCGTACTGTGCCGTCACATTGTTTATTGTCGACTGAGACTACAGAGTCGGTTGATGACGATGGTAGTGATGAATTTTCTCTTGATGATTGTGCTTTTCCGACAGCTAAAGAGCCGGAAACTTATAACGACGTCAGTATTTCAGATACGTTAACGTCAGAACAACGTATGGAGGTTGAAGCGTTGATTAAACAGTACCCGGATGTACTATCAAGTTTACCCGGTCGAACTGATCAAATACAGCACGATATCAAACTACTCACGTCAGAACCCATACGGACGAAGGGTTATTCTATCCCGTATAAGACGCGTAACGTCATGGAGACGGAGATACAGGATATGTTGGATTTAGGGGTAATCGAGCCGTCGATTTCACCGTATTCATCTCCTGTTGTCCTAGTTCCGAAGAAAGACGGATCAGTTAGATTCTGTATCGACTTCCGGAAGCTTAACAAAGTGACGGAATTCGATGCAGAACCTATGCCAAATATGGAGGAGGTTATCAATAAAATGTCGGGACATAGATTCTTTACAAAGATGGACCTGAGTAAGGGTTATTGGCAAGTCAGTCTTACTGAAAGGTCTAAACCTTTGACGGCATTTGAAACGCCTAAGGGTTTATTCCAGTTTAAAACTATGCCCTTCGGTTTGGTCAATTCGGGAGCCTCATTTTGTAGGTTAATGAGAATCATATTGTCCAATCTCCCAAATGTTGACAGCTTTGTTGATGACATGTGGATATTTACTGAAACATGGAAGGATCATGTGACGTCATTACGTCAAGTGTTAGATCGGCTCAGGTCGGCCAAATTGACGGCAAAACCATCTAAATGCATGATCGGATATGGCAGTATCGAGTGCCTTGGTCACAATATCGTCGGACAGGCGGTACGACCGCAAGAGGACAAGATACAGGCTATCAGAGATGCTCCTCGTCCATGTACGAAAAGGCAAATTAAATCTTTTCTGGGATTAGCTGGGTTTTACCGTCGTTTTATCCCAAATTTCTCAACCATAGCTTCTCCTCTGACTGATTTAACTAAACGGGATAGACCTAATTCTATCAAAGATTGGCAAGATCAGCATGAAAGGGCATTTCAAACCCTGAAGAGTAGGCTCACGTCTAGTCCTATTCTTCGCTTACCTGTTTTTCAAGAAGGTAACCCGTTTGTACTTCGAACAGACGCTTCAGACGTTGGTCTTGGAGCTATTTTGCTTCAGGAATTCGAAGGTGAAGTCGTTTGCCGATTGCTTATGCTAGCAAGAAATTGTTACCTCGGGAAAGGAACTACTCTGTAATTGAAAAGGAATGTTTGGGTATAATCTGGGGTGTTGAGAAATTTCGTAAGTACCTGTATGGGGCGGAGTTCCTACTTGAAACTGACTACAAACCTTTGTCTTATATGCAGACAGCTAAGGTGCTCAATCCCCGAATCATGCGTTGGGCCATGAAATTACAGCCGTACAGATTCAGGATCGTTGCTATCCGCGGCCAAGATAATTTGGGGGCGGACTACCTTAGTAGATAGTTTGGCCACGTTATGCATCGCACCGTTGTTGTGTATATAGCTAGTTTTCCAGTTTTGACATAGCCTACGATTCGATCGCATTTCGTACTATTTCAGAAAAGAAACATTGTTATGTTTTTTTCTCCCTAAGGGGAAACCTATGTTACGAAATGGATCTAATCGTCCACTATGTCGTCGAGATTATTTTAATCCTTTCAATCAGTAAGGCTACAGTTTTTAGGGTAACTGTGGTAATAAAACATTTACGGAAATTGTGGCTACGTTATGCATGGGTTGTTTGTGAATACCTCTCATGGACAGCGTATTGCATGATTTTAAGGTGAATACCTGCACGAGTCTTTTGATTGTGGAAAGCGTGTTGCATGATTTTAATGTGAGACGCATAGTATTTATACGCCTATCTTTTAATGAAAAGTTAGACGTGGCTGTTTAATTATTGATGGATGTTATATTGTTGTGTGCCCAGATTCTGTGTTAAGACCTAGAAGGGTAAGATTTTATTATATTTATTTAGAATAGTTTGGCTAAGAATGAAAAATGTGACTTCTGATTGATATGGTATGATTATATGTGTCGACTGATTTGATTTTGTTGGCAGTGATCAGGCTGCGCATGTGTCGACCGATTTTGTTAGTAAGCATGCTGCGCATAATATTTGTATATTAGGAAGTTTTGTAAATTTCGGAAATAGTTTATATCACTGATGTTGGTTGCAATGGTGTGCGTCTATTTGACGTCCAGTGACGTCAGTTGCATTCATGTTATTCATGTGACGTCAGTTGCATTCATGTTATTGCGACGTCAGCACTTTTTATATTAGTTTCACGTATACGTGGCCTATAGAAGTAGATTGATTTGTAATGGAACTAATTTATATACTCGTGACGTCAGTTGACGCCATAGCATGCACCGCATTAAGGGTTTTTTCCAGAAGTTATAATGGTAACATTTGGTCATCATGCGTTTGATTTGCCTTCATTAGACGGCGTCATATGGTATAACATCATTGATGTCATGATGTCAGATCAAATGTTATGATCCCAAATGTGTGAGAAACGCTTATTCAGCTATTATATTCTATGGCAAATGGTATTACGCTTAGTTTAAAGAAATGAATTAAAACATATGCGAGTTAGATTTTGGTCAATCAATTTAATGTAAATAGGATATTGTTTAGATTATTCATGTTTTATGTTTAGATTATTCATGTTTTATGTGGGGTATGTCATGGTAATGCCTGTTGACGTCAGTATACTTCTTGACAATGTTTGACGTCAGATCCTTTGACGCACATGCGTGGTAGGATCTACGTTTCTTCATTGGCGGAAGTGGTAAGCACACTTTTAGCTTTACATCGTGAGCGCGAGTCGTGTCTAGTGACACGGCTGGCGTGTGCACGTTATGCTCGGCATTCGCCGAGGGCGTTGTATGGTATTTCCAAGACAGGCCCAAGTCTTACGTATTGCTATTATGTAGTTACAATGTATTAAGTGTAAGTTCGTTATTTTTAGGCACATCAAGTCCGGCAGTCAGCTGTTAGGGCTTAGAGCCACGTCTCACCTGGAGATGCGATATACGTCTCCAGGTTAATACCAACCCGGGTAGGGGCAGTTACAACGCCGTTTGTGCATGGTTCCTAAGCAGAGGCGGGAAGCACAAAATGTAGGCGGAAGTGGTTAGCACAGTTTTGCCAGATTCTGTGATAAGATCTGAAGGTCACATCAAGTGTGGGACAGTGTTCGTCCACTAAGGTGTTTTAATATATATAGACTGGTCCCTGGTACGATCCAGGGAGCGACCAGTATATAATCGTGCACGTGTTAATAAGAGTTGGTGTTCCTCATGATATATGGACTGGCCCATGACATGATCCAGGGAACGACGAATTGAAGTCTACCAACATAAGGCCTTGTTTTTTTCTATGAGCTCAAACTAACGTTTTTTTGTTCTTTGTGTTTTCCTTTAGTTCATGGCGCTGAGCCGAGTACGGTGTTGACGTCAGACGGTAATCTATTTGCGTATTGTACGCAAATCGATTACAGATTTGAAACAAACACCTTACTTGGGCCAGCGACATGAACTGATATGTGTTGTATATTATTGTAATTGTGACAGTTGTAAATTGTATTGTTGTATATAGAATTTACATTATATATAAACTTAAAAAATTCTAACGTTGTTAGAGTTTCCTTGTTAGTGTATTACACTAGTAGATAACCCTTTAACCGGAAGTCACCCTCCGCCGTCCTGGCGACGCATAAGGCTCTACACCCGTGTCGACCGTGTGTAAAACCTTCTGCGTAACACAGTTATCAGCAGCTTTGGCACTGAGGCACCAGGCAGTCCATCTACTTTACAGGCCCTGATTGGCGGGGGAAAAAACATTTTAGAGAGATAGTTCTAACCAAATGCTACAACTAATGGTGACACTAAAACAAAACAATTCCTTCAAACTATCCTTTAGTCAGTGTCAACAGCAATTTTTCCATGCTTTCACTTAATTCATACTCTTTACCTTTATTTTTTGTTGACTTTGTTGCTTTTGGAGCTGTTTTCTTGGCTTTAGCTGCCGCTGGTTTTGGTGTACTCGTAGAATTTCTTTTTCTCTTTTTTCCTCCGCCATCAAAGTCGCTGTCATCATCTTCCTCACAATAATCATCATCAGAATCATCATCTGATTCAATATCATCATCTGCTGCAAAGTCACTATCTAGAATAAAGAATATGCTCCAGGAGCCATATTTATAAAACGACTTAAGTCGTTGCTATGCTGTTGCTAAGGCTAAATTTCTATGTTGGAGATTCCCTAACACTATGAAATTTGCTCTGGAGGAACAGTCTGAAAAAGACTGTTCCTCCAGAGCAAATTTCATAGTTGCAGGAAATCTACTTCAAAGAAATTCAGCCTTAGCAACAGCATAGCAACGACTAAGTTCTTTTATAAATACGGCCCCAGATTCTTAAGAAGTACTAAGCCCCGACATCACAAAATCAACACGGTGGCATGAGCACCCAGCAAAGACTCAGTTCAGCCTGGGCATCCACCCAGTCTGATCAGAGACTTTGGGGTGTGCTTAAGGGTATATAAGGGTCTCACCTACCTCCATGCTGATGGTGATGATGAAGACTTTGATCAGACCGGGCGGATGTACAGGCTGATCTGAGTCTTCCATGAGCGCACATGCCTCTTTGTTGGTTTTGTCAAGCCGCAGCTCACTTTCCATATTTCTCCATAAAAACATATATTAAGACCTCTCATTAGAACGGTCTTAGCAAGATGCTTCTAATAACGAGTCATAACACATTTTCATTAATAAGAAAAACTATCTTAGAATTATTTTAAAGATCCCACCTTATCTGGAGCTCTGAAAGAATTAAGGTGAATGGGTACACTATCAGGGGAAGCAACGCCATTTTTATGCTTGCAGCCTTTCTCAACAGGCCTCAACTCTTATAGGAAAGACTTAGTAGACCCCAGTTTGGACTGGAAGGGCCTTGTCATTCAGGAAAACAAACAGAAGGTCACATTTGTTTCCCTTTGTAAATATGGCAGAAAAATATGGACATGTACCCATAAACATGAAAACATAGTGACACTGTCATCACAGTCATTACAATAATCATCAACACTGTCATCCTCAGATTCAATATCATCATCTACTGCAAAGTCACTATCTAGAATAAAGATTACAAATTTCAAAGGAGCCCCGCCTGATAGCTCAGTAGGTTAAGTGCTTGCACACTGATCTAGGCAAGTTCTGCTTGGGGCAGAAATCTTTCCAACTGTAAATGGGGTTCCATTGCACACAGCCTTTCATTATCACCCTCCTTGGCAAGCCTTGCTTGAGACTAACTCATCAAATAAGGAACCTGAGATTTCCTTGTCTCTGCCTAAGCCTTCTCATACATGTAGATTCTATCAATCCAAAGTACTGTTAGAGGTTCTACTTTTAAGTTTACAATGTACCAATTTATAATCCACCTACCATTATCTTCCGAATCACTATCAATATATTTCTTAGGCTTTTTATTCCGTCTTCCAGAGGTACCTGGTACGACATCAATATCAGTTTCCAACACCTGAATCTCATCTTCTGGATCACTATGCCGTCTTGGTGCTGCTGCTGTTACTGTGAATAAGAGAAAGTTATTTCCAGTGCTTAATACCACATGAGCCGCGACACAACAAAACCAACAATGTGGTTGTGCGCCCAGCCCAGACACAGATCAGCCTGGGCATTCGCCCAGACTGATCAGAGTCTTCACTGTCCGCATGGAGTTAGCTAAGACCCCTAGCTACCCTTTGAGCACTAAACGAAGAGTCTGGTCAAACATGGCAGATACCCAGGCTGATCTGAGTCAGCGCTGGACGCTCAACCACATTGTTGGTTTTCTCATGTCGCGGCTCATTTATTCTGTTACAAGATGGGAGTCTATCCATCCAAAATTATCGCAAATGTGTAATTCAACTATAAAATGGGGTTTTAACCTGTAAATACTAAATAAATTCAATCAATGTCAGATGTAGTCTTCTGCTTTCAATTGTTCTACCCCAGATGTAACTGTAAGCCAAGTGTAACGTGCCTAAATTTTGGGACACCAAATACAAGTAATTTTCCATTTGTAAATTAAGTATATTAGGTGTCCCAATACTTAAAAGCACATTAGGGTAGTTACTGAGAAACTGACCAACACAAAGTAGATGATGCTTTTCTTCTACATGCAGTGAACCATGAAATACAGGTTACTGTCAGATATGGTCCACTACATGTACTTTCTGCCGGGCCAACCCTAAATGCAAGAGTGAGCAAAGTACATTGACTGCCATTTGTTGTTACTGAAAAACTGAACTAAGGGCCGGCTGTACCACTGGCCATGTTTAACATTCAATATTCTTATAAATGAATGAACCAATACATGTAATGGTATAATCTTTGACACACGCCTTACAACTTTGTTGCCACAAAATGTGAAATTTTGACCTTGTTGATTCACTGAAAATTGATATTGACTTGTCTTCGTAACATGACTAATCTGTATCAACCTAGCAGCAATCCTAGCTCCATTCATGTCTTTTGGACACATATGCCAAAGAAAGGAAACTTAAGGCCAGACTTTGCTCAAAGTCGACTGTAGGACAAACTGAGCAGTGAATGAAGAAATGGAAAATCTACATATATATGTCATGACATACATGTACTTTATATTCTGACATGCTTTAATTGCCAGTGTTATAATTACCTCTTTTATTTGGCTATAAGATGTGATAGTCTCTCTCTAGAATTTTCCCTTGAATATGTAAATCAGTTGTGTGCAATGCATCTATCAGATGAAAATTTCCTCTTCCAAAACAGTCCCAAAATCTAGATCTGGCTTGAAAGATTGGTTTAAACTTTCATGATTGTTTTCCCTTCTGAGGTTTTCTCTTTCAAAACATTCCCAAAAATCTAGATCCATCTTCAAAGATGGATCTAGATTTTTGGGACTGTTTTGGAAGGGAAAACCCTGTTTTATAACTGAATAAATATGTTACCTGTTTCTGCTGTAGGTACAATAGGAGAGGGAGGAGCTACATCGTCAGGTATAATAACACAATCATCAACTTTCTCCAGTACTGGGGCAGGACTGTCTACAGGATCTGCAGATGGGGCGGGGCTACCACTGTTGTCTGTCAGAAGTGGGAGCGGTTCTGCTTCCTGTGAGGCTTCTGATTGGCTGAGAGATAGTTCCAGAGCTGCCTGCATTTCCCTCTCATACAGTCTCTCTTCTAGGGTCCTAGAATGAATAATGAGACAGTAGTCACCAGAGACAGATTTCTGAAATAGGTATTTTACCAGCAGGGAAATTACAAAGTAAAAATAAGCAAAAACTACTCCAATTCTACAATGTTTCTTAAATAACTGAACTTACACACTTGTGTGCTTTCCTGTTCTTTTCTGTTTCAATTCTCGTAGCGATGTTCCCCAAGTGGCTCAGGGGTATGTAACCATAGTTGCACACACCTGGCACCGAGTGTCCACCCATGTGGGCTTTCCTACAGAGACAGATGGCTTAAGTGTCAAAACCAAATATATTGAATTTGCAAACAGCGTAGACCCAGAGGATCAGTCTGATCTGGGTTTGATCTGTTTGTTTAGGGATCTGTACCTACATGTAAGTTTTATACAACTGACCTATACAAAGTGTACCTACTTTCTATTTACAGCTTTCCTCTCAGCCCTTGCAGCTGATTTGTCTTTTTTCTTCTCCTTATTCTCTTTATTGGATAACTTCTGTTTCTTGGAAACCGGTGGGGTGCTGTCGGCAAAGTCATCTGAAAAATTAGAAATTGTGACACAGCTCCAAATATCTCTTTCTGTTATTAAATCATATGTGAGGTTAAAAATCTCTCACACATTTGAGCAACAGGAGATTTTCTCTCAGAATATGCATAGACCATAGCATTTCCTACAATATTCAACCTAACAGGAAGCATCCACATTGCCCATCTGACTTCGGATCATGGGGGGAGGGTTTGTGTGTAAGGGTGTGTGTGTTTGTAGTTGAGGGGTGGGGGGTGGGGGGGGTGAAATCCCACCTGATTCTATCCGAGCCCAAACGGCACTTCATTGCAAAGAGCCCTTCATACTCACCTTCCCATAATCACCTGATATGGCTAAAATATGCTGAAAAGGACGTGAAGCCTCAAGTCATTCATCCATTCATCAAAATAGGCTTTTACCAGCTTCTGACTCGTTTGGAAAAGGAGCTTGAAAACAGAACCAAGGCTATTTCCAGCCAGCATGTGAATTTGGTTTGGTTTTGGTCAGCATCAACCCAAGGTTAATGCAATGTCCATGACATTGCATCAACATTGGGTAGGCATGGTCACTGTGTGTGCCCTCTGAGTTTATCATGCCTTAGGGTAATTACTACATTTATTTGGCTATGAGGCGGGTTACTCCCAAAAACCTCCATAAAAAGCTAGATCCATCTTATAAGAAGAGTCTAGATTTTTTGGGACTGTTTTGGAAAGAAAACCCCTTTTATTAGTAGAATTACAGAATACTGATTTAGATCATCATGGGGCCACTCACACTCTAGAGAGGGGAGAGTGCTTAACAGCTAAATCATTATGCAGGGCTGCCACTTATGATCAACTTCAAAATTCCCTGACATTTTACAATTTTCATTGAACCAAAAGTTTAATCTCTTTCCTTTAACATTGATAACTGTATCACTTGAAAATTAGGGGTTAATCTTAAAGGACAGAATTTGCTCTCTCAGAGAGCAATGAGGAGGGAGATGCACTTGTAGTATCTCTCTAGAAAGTGCTTCCTTTTCCCTTTAACAGCAAAAAGTATATTTCCCGAAGACAGGAGTGGCCACTAATTTTCAAGTTCCCTGATATCTCCCAGACTTTTCAAATTTCTCTGACCAACCATTATATTCCCTGACTTATCCCTGGACCCTGACCTGGTAAAAAATCATTTTTCAGGTGATTTTTCCCTGATCGTGGCAACCCTGTTACAGCATGATACTTACCATCAAAATCATCTCCCCCACCAAACTTTGAGTAGTCCACTTGCTTCTTAGATCTGCAACACAGATTATGAGTAAGGATTACTAAATGGTTATTAATTTGTAAGACAGGAGCGATAATCAATTACCAGTTCAGGGGTGATTAGCCAGCCCTAATACTTTTGTATAAAAAAAGAATTTATTTATTCACAATTTCATGGCAACATATACATAAAAGTACATACATGAGCCGATGGATTGGCTCATGTATGTAATTTTATGTATACGTTGCCATGAAATTGTGAATACATAAATAGGTGTATAAACGAATGGTCCACAACATGATGACTGATGACCATGTAACATCACAGTTTTGGAATAGCCACAAACAAGAAATGACTGTCAAATTATGAGGCAAAACAGCTTTTCTTACGATCAGTTATCTCAGAAAATATATGTATATATTTCCACATACTCTAGGTTTTGTTGAATATTTGCGCGAAAAGAACAGATGAAGTTGTAAAACTTTAGTAATGAGAATATGTTGTATGCTAGATGGATTGAACTGTCCAATCAGAGTCATAAGAACTTGTGCCTAGGTACCATTAAAATCCTGCACTGTGTCACACTGCGAAAAACTGGAAACACGTAGCACTGCACCACACCACAGCAGGAATGGAGTATGAAAACCAGTATAATCCTTTTTATGATAAAAAGTTAAACATTAATCTTGACTGATTTCAGTAAGCTAATCATAAACATAGCCTTTAACTGTTTTTCTCTTGAAAAACTGAAAGGTTGCAGATTGTTTTCTATTCTGAATCAGCTTAGAGCTGGGTACTCGCCACTAAATGAATAAAGATATAAACTCAGACTGACACCATCCCCATTTAGTAGCTGTGGAGATGAACAGACCGTTGAGGTTTTCATGCTGAAGTGCCCCCAACTATGAGAACAAAAGGGAACAATTTAGACAATGCCTTTTCCTTGGACATGGCATTACTTGACTTGACCTGGAAACCCTAATTGAACACCCAGGACAGGGCTGGAAAATTCCACTCGTCAGCTTGCCATGACGAGTGGCTTTTGCTGAAGGACGAGTGAAATTTTTGACTGTTTTTGTGCACATTAAAGAAATCGCCATATCTTTGGTCACGTGGGATGAGTAAGAATTTTAAGAATTTTCAAGCCCTGCCAGGAGAAGACCATTCAGCTGCTACGTTAGCTACTTTACTGGAAATGGTGTGCCATTTGAGCCATGACACAAGAAAACCAACAAAGTCAGCTTGCCATGACGAGTGGCTTTTGCTGAAGGACGAGTGAAATTTTTGACTGTTTTTGTGCACATTATAGAAATCGCCATATCTTTGGTCACGTGGGATGAGTAAGAATTTTAAGAATTTTCAAGCCCTGCCAGGAGAAGACCATTCAGCTGCTACGTTAGCTACTTTACTGGAAATGGTGTGCCATTTGAGCCATGACACAAGAAAACCAACAAAGTGGTTGTGCTCCCAGCGCAGACTCAGATCAGCCTGGGCATCTGCCCAGTCTGATCAGTCTTTGCTGTCTGCATGGAGCTAGCTTAGACCCTTGGCTACCTTTTCAGTGCAAAGCAAAGACTCTGATCAGACTGAATGGATGCTCAGGCTAATCTGAGTCTGCACTGGGCACACAACCACATTGTTGGTTTTGTCGGGTCGTGGCTCATTTCATCGACGGCCCTGGATATTTTGGTCAAATTGAGCCACCTCACCAAGCAACAAATCCTTAATCCCTCAGTCTGCCATATTGGTTTTTAAAGTACATCCATCAATTTACCATTTAGATAACCCGTACCCCATTGTTTTTCTTTTTATAAATACAAAGAAAAAAACGGTATACAGACCTGGATTAAGGGATTGAACATATGTCAACCATAAAAAGTGTGTTCACATTAAAAGCAGTGCTTCAATTTTGGTACAAAGAATGACCTAAATGCACAGAAATACAGGAAGGCACTTGAAGAACTGAAAGGCAATTAAAAAATCAATTTCAAACATGATTTATTAATGGAATATTCTTATAATGGGTGAGACAAGCATTGCCAGAGCAGTTTTCTGAGCTAAATTTCTCTTTTTTCACCAGTTGGAGCTGGAAAATGTAATCAGTTGTGGTTTTTTATGGCTGATCTGGTCTTTTTCGGTAGTTAGCAGATGATACCTTTCAAAATGGCGGCGCCCACGACCGACTGCAAGGCAGCAAAATTAGCAGATTAAATTGAATTTTCTTGCATTAAGCTTACAGGAATAAGACTAAAGCACACTATTTATTACTGGTAGCATCTGCAGGATCACTGACTAAGTCTTTTTGAGTATTACTGTTGCATGTTTTATGTATGAAAGAAGGTAGTTGGGAATGGGTGGGATTAAATGAAATAAAAACTAAATTAAAAAAAAGTTTGGCCAACCTACCGAGTACTGACCCTAATTTTTTTTGGCATGTCATTAGAAACATGACTATTTTTTCTCTTGGCCTTATTTTATAAACCCCCTTAAAGACAGGACTTCTCTGCCAGGCGGTCTGGTTCCCAGCACATAGGACTGTTACCTGTATAGGTAAAGGTGTGAAAATTTAGTTGACCAATCAGTGGACCAGAATTAACAGTTATGATGATCTAACTGGATGGCTGGTGGTTCTGTTTGGTTTCAATTCTCAAAATGACGTACCCCAAGTGACGTTACAAGAATTGAAATACACACACACTTGTATCACACTTTTTTTCAGGTTGCAGTCATTCTCGGTTCTCGTCATCCGGGTATTTTGCACTAAACTAATCTCCAACCGAAGAGCTCCACAGAATTACTAGGTGAAAACAGAGCCAGCCGCTTATTAAAAAGCGTTGAAAATCGCGTTATTTTAACCAATCATACCTCTGTAATATTTTTGATTTTGTGAACAAAATTTTTATTTACCAGGAGAAAATCATGTTTTCAATTGATATTGAAAATTTTACAACAAAATTCACATAATAATACAACTGTTATTGCCATTTAAAAATGCAAAGGCCATACAGTGAATGACCTGTGTTTTCTCCGAGTGCGTAAAGCGCCCCACTGACCCAAAAGCGGATGTGACGTAGGACGGGAAGTGAGAATAGGTTAGTGTATATATTATACTATAAAACTATGATTCCCGTGAATTAATGCGAATTGCAGGGCACATTGAACATCAACATCTTGAATGCACATTGCGGCCTCGTGTCACTCCCTTGGCCACGCCTGTCCGAGTGTCATAGGTTGGATACGGTATCTAGATTTTTGAGACTGTTTTGGAAAACAGAAAAACGTCTCATGCACATAAAGCTAAATTACACCAAAGATTGCCTAAAAAAGAGTGACATTGTAGTTATAAGCCCCTGCGATGCCATCCCTGTCAACTCTTTAATTTTATATCAACCATTTAGATAAGAGATTCCTTTGATGTAAAAGTTTTGAAAGGAGCATGATTATTGGAGCCAATCTCCGCATATAATCTGAAAAAGTCTTTAGGGAGCTGTCCGCACAATGGTCGTGATCAGTAGGGGTGTAACAATACATTGGACTATCGATATATCGCAATAGCGACACTGGCAATAGTCACTATCGATAGGGAAAGCTGCAATGTCAATACTGTCGGCAATAGTGTTTCCAATATCGCAATAGTTTCTAGACATGCATCTTTTTCTTGAAGGAAGTATTTTTAACTAAAAGAATAATAGGAAAGGATGTGTTTAAGCTTGTATTGGATTTCAAAGAATGGAAAATATAACATTTTCTTGTATTTGTTGACATGTTGTGCACATTGCTTTTATGGCCCCAAACTTATGTGAACAAACAAGATTTTATACATAAAAGCAGAATTTCTGGATAAGAATGCTGTCTCCAATAGTTATTGCAATGCATTGCAATAGTAACCTGCAATAGTAATATGTGCAAAAGCAACGCGCGTGAGCAAAGCTCACGCGCGGACGCGCAAAGCGCGTCCGTGCTGTTTGCACGCCTATAGATAACATGCATCATTAAAAAAAAGCTACTTCCACAAAGAGCAAATCCAACACCTTCCATTTCAAAACTTTTGGTCAAATATGGCGGCGCCGTTACGCTGTTTACATTGGATTTTTCCCGTTTCTCTTATGCAAAGTAACACAGAGCCGAAATCCATCCTCGATCACATGACCTTCCTTGATGAAGTCCCGCTTCTGAGAGAGTGACCAAAGAAAGTTTTCTTCAACATTTATATTTTTTTGTTCTATTTTTAAAGGCGGTCAATCCAATTTAGAAGTCCAAGTAAGTAAACGGTAACTGATTTAACTGTGTACATGTACCAGCAAAAAGATAAATAAATAAACAAACAATACGTCATATAAAATCCCTTGTCATTTACCTCGTGCGTCGATTCGATTAGATAAGATATCCGCCATTGTAAGAGTCGACGTCGATATTTCGGAAAAGCGACTATTTTAAAGACAGAATGGTCGATGTAGAATGCGAAGGAGATGACAATTCGTGAACAGAAACCAAATACCTCGATTCGATGTGCAATGACTTCCATGTTTAGCCATTCAAATGTCATCCAGTAGTTGTAAATTATCCAAAGCTTGGTATCGATGCATTTTCCTTTAAAAAAAAACTTGCTTCATATCCCTTTGGCATCGTCAAAGTATGTTTACAAACAGCAGTGACCTTGGTTTTGAAGTGCTTCACGACCAGCTGGTCGTCATGATGACGTCATAAGACAACGCAGGCAGCGCACCATCAACATCTAAGGACTTTTCATAGAATTTGTGACCCGATTTGATAATCTGTTGGCCGAAACAGTCTTGGATTTCTGGGAGCCTATAAATCGGGCTTTTGACGTTGAACGAACGTTGATTAAACACTAAGTCAACGTTTGTGTGACTATAGGGTATTACCGCTTTGTATGCATGTCGTCCCCATCCTAGGAGCCCACAAATCGGACCAACAACGTTGAATCAACGTTGTGTGCCTGTTAGGTATGTAGCCATTTGTATGCATGACATCCCTATTTCGGGAGTCTACATATCGGCAATACAACGTTGAAACAAGGTATGTATGCTTGAATGAAATCTACACTGTGTAAGTGATTTCCATTCTGGGAGTCTACACAATTGGGTACATTGAATCAACGTTATGGGCCTGCAAGTTATGCACCACCTCATATGCATGACATTCCCATTCTGAGGGCCAACACATCCGACACACAATGTTGATAAAACGACGTGTGCCTGCAGGGTATACGTACCCCCTTTGTCCCGGCCCCTTTGTATGCACGACATCCCATTTCGGTACCTACACGTAGGGCACTCAATGATGAATCAACATTGTGTACCTGCAGAGTATGTGACTCTTTGTATGCATGTCACTTCCATACTGGGAGCCTACACACCTGACACACAACGTTGAATCATCGAAATATGCCTGCAAGATATGTCTCCTTTGTAAGATGACATTCCAATTTTAGGAGCTCGAACATCATTAACTTGTGACGGTTAATGAGCGTTTAATACAACCAGACTTAATGCCGTCATTAACTAATTTGTCGTTAGGGCTTTATGATAGACCCTAAACTACTTAGAAGTTATTGCTGCAGATTATCTATCTATCTATCTATCTATCTATCTATCTATCTATCTATCTATTACGTCTTACCCCCGGTAGGCACCTGACTCATAAGTCAGAGGTCCTGGGTTTGAACCCCGGTCTGGCTACATACTTTCGTTTCTTCTTCCGATTCAAGAAGGGCAGTTGTCAGTTACTGGCGAAAGTATGTGCACTCAGTACTGGTTAACCGCTTAGGAGGTCTAAGCCTGCCCAGGAATAGTGTGGTTAGGGTAACTGGCCGTCCCGACATGACCATAGCTGTTTACCGAGGACGTTAAGCATCAAATCAATCAATCAATCAATCTTAACTCCCGAGGGGACACAGACGGTGTACTTTTGTACACTCCGATGTTGCAGGATGAAAGCCTACATATATAGCCATGTAGCTATAGTAGGGATCTTTAACCTGCACAGGGGATGACTCTCCCTGCACAGGGCGCCTCCAGTTAATGTACCGATCCGAAGGACGGCACACTTGTTAACATCATCCCTGCAAATGATGCTAGAAAAACGCGTTCGGATATAGGAAGACTTCACCCCGGGTGAGGATCGAACCCACGACCTCTGGCTTCAGAGTCAAGTGCACTAACCACTGAGCCACAGCGCTTCTCGGCTTCAGAGTCAAGTGCACTGACCACTGAGCCACCGCGCTTCTCAGCTTTGTAAAAGAAAAAATCTGCTTTTGCACGCATTTAGGTAACACCTATTTCATATTAGTATTGCAATAGGGATTTTTGCAATAGTAATAGTATTGCAATAGTCATTTTGGCCTGCAATAGTCACCCCTAGTGATCAGCACGACGGTCGTGCCGATGAAACCAACTCGAGTTTTTCCACAAAAAAATCAAATGTGACGCCTTATCTAGAATTCCGTTCACACAAAAGAGTAACAGTTGTATACCTATTTGACTTCCTATCAGGCATCTCTTTAATCATTTACACAGTCATTTGCTAGGAAATAACAAATTTCATTCGCAGATTTCACTTCATACTTCCCTCCATTTTTGTTTACTTTGCTAGAGCATCAGCTTCGTATCTAACAGTTCACAGTTTAATAAGTTATATTAATTGCCTGGTCATATATGTATTAAAGGTAAATTCTTTAAAAATGATATATAGACTCATTAAGGTTTTCATAATATTAACAAATTTATTAGTTTCGTATACGTCAAACGTAAATTATCGAAATCGTCCCAAAAAGAGCCGAAATTTAAGAATTTTTCACTGGTGAGACACCGGTCCTACTAAAGACAGAAAAGGACTTTTGCCATCGAAAAGGACCGAAAAGAACTTTCGGGCACCAAATCGGGCTTTTATTTGCCGCTAAATGCCATATAAAACATATGTTTTAGAAATTTTATTATCACCATGATAGAAATCAGCGCTTGAACAATAAGTTTGTTAATTGTAGTATCTTCATCCAAAAATTTTACAAAAAATTACAGCACCGAAAAGGACTCCACTTCTGGTCAGTGAGAGACGTCATGTACCGAAAAGGACACCGCAAATGCCGAATTTCGGGCACCGAAAAGGGCATTTTTCATTTAATGTTCTAGAAAATTATGTTTAAAAACAGAATATTTTACCCTATATATATTTCAAACATTTTAATAGCATAAAATGGCATTTAAAAAGTCCTTTTCGGTACCCGACAGTTCTTTTCGGTGGCAAAAGTCCTTTTTTTGTCTTTATTAGGACCCGTGAGACACCACTCATTCACTTGGGGTCCAGGACCCCTTGCAACCAAGGAAGTTAGTCCCTCGTTCTTACAAGAAAAGTAAACTTTTAGTAACTAAATCCTCTGAACACTCAGCAGCAGCAATCAAGGAATCTTGAAGCCCGGTGGCTCAGTGGTTAGAGCAATTGACTCTGAAGCCAGAGGTCGTGGGTTCGATCCGCGCCCGAGCGCGTTTTTCTAGCATTATTTGCAGGGATGATGTTAACAAGTGTGCCGTCCTTCGGGTCGGGACGTTAACTGGAAGCCCCCCTGTGCAGGGAGAGTCATCCTGGCTATATATATGCAAGCTTTCATCCTGCAACACCGGAGTGTACACAAGTATACCGTCTGTGCCTCCCTCGGGGGTTAAGACGTAATGGAAGATAAACAGATAGAATCTGCTTGGGAGTTCCAACCTCTTTTAATCTGTGGAAAGAAACTGTCAGTCCCAGCCGATATAGGGGGTGGGGGTGAAATGCCAGGGAATGGTGTTTCCTGGTACGCCTGTTTTGGCGTAATAAGGTCCTTTCGAAACTGAATCAAGCACATGATGATAGTAAGAGAAGTAAAAACAGAGACAGGCCTAGCATAGGATAAAAGTTTAAACATAAAGTGAAATAGGTGTGATAGGGCTATGAAATTAGACTATAACTGTAGTTGTCTTATTGCAGATATTTATCTCATTTATAGATTCAACAACACAAGCAGGCACACCGTCTAAGCCCTTAAGCTTTTTGGACGTGATTAAATATGCATACGGACATAATGCTATTTCGTTAGGCCGTGTATTATTGTAATTTAGAATTATCATGTCAGAATGAACCCCTTGGACAAGGTTGATATCCTGTAGTCTTTTTCATAATATGTGCAGCATCTACTGAGTATTATAGCAGGATAATGGAGAAGAAAAGTAAAAAATAATATAAAAATCTGAAAGTATGATAATGAGATTATAAAGCAAGATGAGCGTGTAAGTAATGATAGTTAAATGAGGATTAAACAGCTCATAAGTGACGAGTCACTTATTGTCAGGTGGGGGGAGGGGGGCCGGATACATTTTCATATGGTTCACTAAACTTTTTCCGACCCCCCAGTCTTAGCAGAATTATTTTTCCGACCCCCCCCCCCCCCCCAAGACAGGTGACAATTTTTTTATGACCCCCCAATCCCCCATCCCAGCTACCCTTCACACACACACGCACACACACACACACACACACACACACACACACACCATATTACCTATTTTGTGTCAAAAACTGTATGAGACACAAAGAACATTTTCTTATTCTAACAGGTTAATTGATCATGGTCTGTTTAAACTTTGTCTACATTCCTTGCACTTTTCTTTCTGCTTATGGGCAACTAGAATTTTGTTGTAGAATGCTTAATAATTATAACTGTTAATAATATTATTTGGGCTTCTAAGGGCGGGGGTCTGGGGGCGCAGAACCCAGAAGCCACAGTCGTTTTGCTGATGAAAAGGCACCTGGAGAGCTGAAATATCACAGATGCATTAAATTTAATTGAGAACAAAATCATCTACTCGACATGATTTTATAGACACTAGCTTTCATTCTGTTTTAGCAAATCAATGAAAAGATCAGTTTTTTATACCCCGCCACACGTTAGTGGCGGGGTATTATGTTTTCACGTTGGCCGTCCGTGTGTCTGTCCGTCCGTAGTACGTACGTCTGTCCGTCCGTCCGTCAGTCTGTCCGTCCGCACTTCGTTTCCGTTCGATAACTTGAGTATTTATCAACGGATTTTCTTCAAATTTTGCATATGCATTTGTACTAAGAATGTCTCGCTTGGGATTGTTAATGGGCAAATTTTGTTAATTTCTGACAGAGTTATGGCACTTGTCAATGTACGAAAAATGGTTTTTGGCCTCTAGTTCCTTTACTACTTGGAGTATCATGATGAAACTTCACAAACATGATTGAAATAACAAAAGCTTTTTATGAGCACAGAAATTATATCATCGGGGGTTATCTGCCCCTGCCTTGGGACTATATACATGTATAAAATCATGAAAAATTCCAAATAAAATCAGAGTTTGAAGCAATTTTTCTGAAACTTTCAGCAAATGATCAGAGTGATGAAAGCCTCCAGTGATGCTCATATTTATCCCTTTCTGACAGAGTTATGGCACTTGTCAATGTACGAAAAATGGTTTTTGGCCTCTAGTTCCTTAACTACTTGGAGTATCATGATGAAACTTCTTAAACAAGATCGAAGTGACAAAAGCTTTTAATGAGCACAGAAATTTTATCACCGGGGGTTATCTGCCCCTGCCCTGGGACTATATACATGTATAAAATCATGAAAAAATCCATATAAAATCAGAGTTTGAAGCAATTTTTCTGAAACTTTCAGCAAATGATCAGAGTGATGAAAGCCTCCAGCGATGCTCAATCATCGGGGGTTATCTGCCCCTGCCTTGGGACTATATACATGTATAAAATCATGAAAAATTCCAAATAAAATCAGAGTTTGAAGCAATTTTTCTGAAACTTTCAGCAAATGATCAGAGTGATGAAAGCCTCCAGTGATGCTCAAATTTACCCCTTTCTGACAGAGTTATGGCACTTGTCAATGTACAAAAAATGGTTTTTGGCCTCTAGTTCCTTAACTACTTGGAGTATCATGATGAAACTTCTTAAACAAGATCGAAGTGACAAAAGCTTTTTATGAGCACAGAAATTTTATCATCGGGGGTTATCTGCCCCTGCCCTGGGACTATATACATGTATAAAATCATGAAAAATTCCAAATAAAATCAGAGTTTGAAGCAATTTTTCTGAAACTTTCAGCAAATGATCAGAGTGATGAAAGCCTCCAGCGATGCTCAAATTTACCCCATGGGAGTTATTTCCCCCTGCCCCCGGGCTATATACTTGCATAAATCTTGAAAAATCGGTGTGTTAAAAAGGTTTGCAGTGGCGGGGTATCACGCAGTCGTTTGCGATGCTTTTATTTGGATATGGAGCCGCCCAATATTTGTGGGTCATGTCCATAAATGCCTTTTAAATTTTGAGTGTGAGAGAAAAGAGTCAGAAATTTTAGGAGCAATGGGGGTCTAGAAGCTGAGACATTTTTAAAAATGAAGACTGATAGAAGAATTCTGACCCCCCCCTCCAATATGGCTAATAAAATATATGACCCCCTGCTCCAAGGCATATTGATTTCCGACCCCCTTCCCTAGTACATCGCAATCACAAAGCAAAATCCGAACCCCCCTCCTAAATGTAACCCCCCCCCCCCAGCTGATAATAAATGACTCGTCCCTAAGTATGATTTCTCTTGTTATAGTTATACAAAGCAACAACGCAAGTCGTAAGACAGTTTAATGTTCTTAAAAGGGCTTCAATAAAAGACTTTGATTTGTTTTCCGAATCTATTCTATATTATTATTCTTTTGGCTCATACTACTAAATATCCACATCGATCATTAGATTCTGGAAGAGCTCACGAATATATAAGCTCATCCTATACATCGTTATATTGGCAACTGGCATAATTATCATAAATACTCAGACAGCACGAGCGGATAGCAAATGAACAGCTGTTTCCCAGGTAGGTGGTCATAAAGCTAGCTTGGAATATCCATTAATGTATATTAGGCATACAAAACACCTATTCTATTTATTTTCTATTATCTGTTATATTCGTGAAAATATACGTAACAGACATCAAAGACAACAAATCAGCGGACAGAAGTAGAAGCGGTCAAGCCAATTAAAGTACCCAAAGTACCCAAATCATAAGTCCGAACTCGTAAGTCCTTTAAACATTGACAATTCCGGAATATTTAGGATACACAGATATGGACCCCGGAATTGAGGTGTGATCAGGTGCTCGCGAGAAGTAAGCATCACCTGCCTATTATAATACATATCTATGTATCAGTAGGAAAAGTCAGTGAAAAAGAAAGTCCGGGGTTTGAAAGCTTAACTAAGCTTCGGCGGAGGCCATCAAATCGGAAATTACTCTCTTGTTGAGACACTCCAGCAAGTGGTTTTTAGTGGAACTTTTTTTCTTTAAAGATGCTTAAATATCAAAATTTTAGGTTTAATTTTCTGTTGTGGTTCTCTGTTGCCTGTTTTTGGTGTCAGAGTTTCTGTGATGTTTTACCTTATGTATGTTCTTATTATTTTTGGTTCGGTTTGGGTTGCTGAGTGGCCACCTTTTGGGAACAAGCTGCTCACTCGGTTGGCCATATGTTCTCTGTATCTTGATTATTTGTAATCTTAGTTGTTTCCAACTATGGTTTGAGGGCTGGATTTGGATTTTGATTGTTTCAGTTCCTGGTCTTTGCATACTTTTTACTTTTAACATACCCAAAACCATTTCTCGTCACTAAATACTGACTTGCAGCATATTGCATGACCTCTTTTGTCTATTTTTA